>CVRI01000044.1:272225-606719 GCA_900005825.1 Clunio marinus | reverse complement strand
TTTTCACCTTTTAAAAGTTTCGGAATGAATATTTATAAAGTTTGGATGATATGTTCGGGATATCCGAAGAACCGAAAGCTTGAATAATTCACATCATTTCTAAAAATTTATTTCGATTTCGCTCGTGATTTGCATTTTTATCTTTTTTTCTGCACACCCGGCGAACCTCCACCGGATTTTTTCTCTTATCTTCTTTTAATGACGTCAATCTTGTGTGACTTTTTAATTTATAAAATTCTTACCAGAATATTCGTTGCTGGCTCGTTGATTTCTAATCTGTGAGGGATTTTCCATCGAATCTGCAACGACATCAAAACTTATTTATCAGTTTCTCGTCATCTTTAATTGTCATAAATCAATTATTTATTTAATAAAATTATGAACTGTTTCATTCAATAATGGTCAAGGTGCAAGGTTTACTTCATAATCCTAAGTGATTGCACTTTCTTTCGAACTTTAATCCTACATTATCTGAAACATTTACGATTGTAAAAACTTGTAAACAAAACAACCAAAACAATTTATCGTCGTTTCTCATGCTTCGATCTTCTGGCAAAATTTCAAGAAAAATCTTTAAAATAAATAGTTGAAAAAAGAAAGAACGAAAAATAACAGAACAGCTCGTGAGAATCACGCACATTGAAAATTTTTCAATCAAACTTTTCACAAAACGATCTTCAACTCACTTCTTGTCAACTTTATTAATTAATTTTTAATGAATTTTTGTTAGCAACTTTTAAAGCTTTCGGTAAATATTTTGATTCTCGTAATTGCAAACTTTTTTGTCAATCTTCGGTTTCACTACACGTTCGTCTCTGACGACTGTTCAGCTATGAATAAGCAAACGAACGAACGAAAAGTCAGAAATATTTAAAATCTTCGTCGATCACGAGAAAACTTTTCTTCGTTGTTTGAGTTTTTGTTTTGTTTTGATTTTCATTTTCTTTCTCAGTTTCGTTTGTTGGTCTATCAGAGCAGATTTGAGGCTTGCGCATGTGTCGAGTGGATTTCTCACTTCAAACATTTGTTAAATGCCTTAAGATGCTGTACAACTCACAGACAGTTCATAGACATCGCAAGCTGACAATCTGCGAGTGAAAACGATCGACGATGTCAAGTTCAAGGTTACTGGAAGTTGACGTGATTTACATTTGTATAAACGCTTGTCATGCAATGTGATCGTCAGACAATTAAATATCATTACAGTTTCATTAATGAAACGAAAACAAAGTGAATTCATGTCGTTTACTTTTATTAATTTCACTTGTTAGAACGAGTGAGTCGGAAATTAAATAATAACAAATTTTTAATACGACAGTTTATTCATTAGGGAAGTAAATTTAAGAAATAAGATCGTGTAAGCTTTTATGATTGTCAGAGGTGCTTTTCGATGTATTTCGAGTAATTCTATTTGAAGAAAGAGTTTTAAATTTCGTAAAGGTCATAAAAACTTCCAGAATTTTCATTCAATGATCAGCGATAATCATTCGGAAGTTCATAAATGTTGTTCTTGTTGTACGAACTTCGAAAGCTTCGAATGATTTATCGCGCGCATCGATCATTCAACTTGGATAAAATAATTATATGAAAGTTTGTTGGTGATTAGTGTCACTTTTACGATGGAATCAAAACAGCTTCCATTCTCAACTTAATAAAAAATTACATTAATGATGTTGTCAAAAGATGAATTTGAGTTTCGTATAATCAAAACAGAATGATCAAAAATGTTTATTAAATAAAACACGAAACAATTTCACTTTACTCACATCGAAATTTATTTTCAAATGTTTCATGAAACTGAATTAGATTAATTCATGAATTTCATGACATTTTTTAAAGTTTGCACGTGTAGAAAAATTTCTTTGTCATCGATCAGGATTAAAAGAAGTTGAAGTTAAAATTTTAAAGATATTTCGTTACGTTTTATTACTTTTACACTTCACACTGTGTCAGTGAACATATTTCAATCAGTTTTATTCACTTCCTTTGAAACTTGCTTATTTCTATAAAAAGGTTTAAATCCGATTAAAGTTTTATGTCTCCTTCCACTTTCCGATTCCATGAAGGTTTTACTTGTTCCGTGTAACTGATCCCACATCCCATTTGAACTAAAACATTCGTTGAACTTCTCATGATGATAGTCATGAAAGACTGCGCTATGAAGGAATGGCAAGTGAAGTCCGCAATGTTCAAGAATCGAAGTTGTCATGATAAAAATGTTGAAGAAAAGTGCAGTTGGCATGTCAACTCGTAGAATGACGGTGCCAATTGTCGGTAAAACATTGCAGATTAAATGTTCTATGGGATGTGCATATTGACTTGCAAGGGTAATTGGTGCTGTCCATTCATGATGCTTCTTATGAATATGTTTATAAAGCCACTTCGTATGTATCAAACGATGATTATAATAAAATATCATCTCATAAATCAAAACGCAACCCAAATGACCAATTAAGAGCTTAGGGAACGATGGAACTGCATAGAAATCCATTTTATCAATATAATGATATTTGTCGAGAAGAAAAATTCCAACACCAATAACAGATGTGTTTAAAAAAAGATGATTCAGAGCCACTGCCTTGATGACCTTCCGTAACTTTTCTCTATCAACTGGATTATTCATATTTGGTTGTATTTTGTATCTACGCAAATACTTTGGCCATTGTGTAAGGTCATAGACAAGGAAGATTCCAGCTACGATCCAAAAATATCCCATCACAACCGGTAAACCAGAAAACAAGATAAGTTTCTTGTTATTTCCCATTGGAATTAACGACAGTCGCCAAAGTTTCTCCCAAAGATTTTCAATTCCCAAAAGCCATTGAAGAAGCCTTGAAATTAACATCACAAAATTAAGACAAAGGCATTTTAATGAATAGTTTCATTAACTTACAGTGACATGATGTAAACAATTACAACAAAAATATACAAAGGATTAAAGTAAAACTTAAATTTCATAATGAAAGTTTACTTAATTAATGTTTATTTGATGAAACTCAAAATAAAACTGCGAAGACTAGCCAAGAAGTGTTTTATTGATTTAAAAAATCAGTAATAACCTGTTAGGTAAAGATTGCACCAACCGGTTTCCAATATTATAATCTTCAAATGAATGAACAAGACGCTAAAAAGTTGACAGCCGATGAAAATGAGAGTTCCAAAGTAAATATTTAGAGTAAATCAATGACGATGTTTTCTGGAAAGATCACGTGAAGTTACGCTTAATACCGTTTCTTGACTGCTTGATGAATTAATTATATAATTATCTACAAATATATATAAAATTATTTAATGTCACTTTCACACTTTACCTTAAATTATATCGAGAATTGCAGTTTCTAACTAGACTAGATTTAAACAACCTTCGATTGATCATTAATTAAGATAGATTTGTGAATTATTAAATCGAGAGATCATTGATCAATTACATTAGAAATTCAATAAATTCATTTTAATGTTGCAAGTTGAAAATATTTTAACAATGCCAATCGAGTTTAGAGTTTTCTAGAATCAAAAAATTGCTATCCATGTTAATCATTTACCTACGCAAATCAAATGAGAAGCATAAGAATGATTTAATCTAATTCAATTTAGATTACGCATGTAACAAATCATGAAATGATTGAATGATTGAACAATTGCTTGAACTTTCAATGGTTAAACATTGCGTGACAACAGAGGACTGAGCGACAGTGAATGAGAAAACATTGCAAAGCAAGCTTCTGACTGACCTTTTGCTTATTGTCGTCGATCGTTTTCACTCGCAGATTGTCAGCTTGCGATGTCTATGAACTGTCTGTGAGTTGTACAGCATCTTAAGGCATTTAACAAATGTTTGAAGTGAGAAATCCACTCGACACATGCGCAAGCTTCAAATCTGCTCTGATAAACCAACAAACGAAACTGAGAAAGAAAATGAAAATCAAAACAAAACAAAAACTCAAACAGCGAAGAAAAGTTTTCTCGTGATCGACGAAGATTTTAAATATTTCTGACTTTTCGTTCGTTCGTTTGCTTATTCATAGCTGAACAGTCGTCAGAGACGAACGTGTAGTGAAACCGAAGATTGACAAAAAAGTTTGCAATTACGAGAATCAAAATATTTACCGAAAGCTTTAAAAGTTGCTAACAAAAATTCATTAAAAATTAATTAATAAAGTTGACAAGAAGTGAGTTGAAGATCGTTTTGTGAAAAGTTTGATTGAAAAATTTTCAATGTGCGTGATTCTCACGAGCTGTTCTGTTTTGAATTCATCGCCTTATTGTGTTGATTTCCTAGAAATATTTTTGACAACTTGCCAAAAGATTGAAATTTTAATGACGACAAAACAAAAATTTGTTTTCGCTTGTTTACAAGTTGACTTCATTCTGATAAACCGCATTAAGTTAAATTCATATCTAATGAAAGTGCAATGAATTAAATCCAATTGGGCATGAATACTGAGCAGTAATGGGTGACATAATCCAAGATTTTTGGGTTAAAATCCGTTCGATTATTTTATGTTTGGATTAAAAAGTATGGAAAATTGATTTTGCGTAATTTTCTTATTTTTATTACAGAAGCAATGGAAAATGTACCGAAAATAAGAAGCGTGAGGGATCGTTACGAGTATTCAGGTAATTCTGCTTTACATAAGATGAAACTTTACTCTTGTTGCGTGTGCAGAAATTTGAAGAAGTGTTTAATATGCGAATCGGAAATCAAACAAGACTCTAACTAGTGTCATAAATAAATTATTACTGAGAAGAGAACCAAAAGAATTCCCATCCGCATTATATCGGAAAGTTTTATAAAGGCCAATAACAAAAAGCTTTACTACCCGTTCAAGACTTGAAATCGTAGGCGATCTTTGTCATATACACAATGAGCGCTTTTTTATTTTATGATCGTTGCACAATTCATTTTCACACCTTTAAAGTTATGAAAGGATGTTAACCCGTAACGTGATTCGATGAATATTTCCGAAGTGTTATCGAGTGAACCTGACCCACTTTCTCTCATTCTGACTGCGATGTGATTGCGACACTAAAATTAATATTTTCCATTTGATTGATCACCGAAAATATGATTTTGATTAATAGAAAGTCATGTCAATTGAGAAACGTCTTTGACATCGACCTTGGAGTTCCGTTCCGATTTCTCCTTATCAATTCTCACGATTTTCCGTTTGGAATTTTTCACCGGAAAATTGCATAACATGAAAACTTTGTTTTTGTTCTATTTTGATTTTTATCTCTGAACGACGTAGACGAAATGACGGAAAGTGCACTCGGCGATAGAGCGAAAAATTTACGTCGTAAATGTTTAAGTTTCACGCGCTGTTAATCTCAACGCAGCTGATCACACTTTGGAATATTCGCAACGTGCTTTGATACATTGGCATGACTAACATTTCTTGTCATTCTCACTTCAATTTCTGTTTGATTGCAGTTCCCAAAGTGTCAATCGACGGAGAATCTCACGGTGAAATGTTGCTGGTAGCGATCGCATGTGGCACAACATTGGCAGTCATAATTCTCATAATTCTCACATCTCTGATCAGACACAAGAAGGAATTGAAAGAGAAATCATCGTCAGATGTCGTGGAGCTTCAAGTTCAAGGAAATTTCACTCTCGTGTCGTCACCTTCGGATTCTGGAATCTCAAATTCTTCAACTCAGACCTCAAATCTCATGTTCAGATATTTCGGGAAATCTCTTTCATCGTTTGAAGAAGAGAATGCTTCGTCAACACCTTCGAAAACTCTTCAAGTCGCTCAAATTAGTCACCAAAATGAACGTCAATGTTACCGACAAAACGTCGCAACTGAACCTCAGACAAAGAAAATTTGCCAAAATAAACCAAATTATATTGAAACGATCGCTTGTTGAGTCAAAGCCTCATCTGATCGTTCGTTTTATCAAAGAATCTTAAGATATTTCACACAAACACATACACAAATAAGACTGAAATTAATTGTAATTATTAGCATTAAATTTTTCTTAACTTGCTTTTCATTATTTTCTGAAATTTCTCAGACTACAAGAATTTTCTAAATTTTGATTTCTCTTTTGCTTAATTTTATTTCCACCATAAAGATTACAAAAAGTTTTTGTTTAAGTATCATTGACATGCTCAATAAAATTTAATAATTCATAATAAAAGTTGATTTCTCAACATAAATTTTATATTTTCGTGGAATGAATGAACAAACGCTTCAAAGCTTTCGAACATTTTTTCAAGTCTTTTAAGTTCCAAATTCGAGGAATAAAATTTTGTAAAAGTTCTGAATAAAAAATGATTAAAACTTAATTGAATAAATTGTATAAAAAATTGAAAAATTATGGCAAGAAGAATTCTTAATTCTTTGACAAAATCAGCGCCAACAAGCTCATCCTAACATACATTCCATATTCAGCTTGTCTGAAGTAAGCTGCGCGCTTATCATTGTCGAAAGCTTTGTCAATCTCAAAGTTTCTTGGCAACGGATGCATCACAATCATCCGGTTTTTGGCACGTGTCATAAGTTTCGGTGTGACGATGTAAAGTCCACAAGTTGTTTTATATTCTTTTTCACTTGAAAATCTTTCCTTCTGGATTCGTGTCATGTAAAGAACGTCAGTTTCGGGCAGAACTTGTTCAAGGGAATCGTGAAATTTCTGTTGAATTCCTTTCGATTTAACAAAGTTCACGACTTTCTCGGGCATTGCGAGAGTTGATGGACTGACATAGTTGATCGTGACATTGTAAAGTGTCAGCAATCGTGCCAATGAATGAACAGTTCTTCCATGTTTCAAGTCACCGACCATTGTAATTGTTAGTCCATTAACTGTTCCAATTTCTTCACGAATCGTGAAGACATCAAGCAATGCTTGAGTTGGATGTTCACCAATTCCATCGCCTGCATTAATTACAGGCTTACGACAAACGTCAGCAGCTCGCGCCATTGCACCAACTTCTGGATGACGCAACACAACAACATCAGCATATCCCGACATCACAGCAATTGAATCTTCAAGAGATTCACCTTTCTTAGCTGATGAACTCGTCTCATCCATGTAAATCACTCGCCCACCAAGTCGTTGCATCGCAGCAGCGAAACTGCAACAAGTTCTCGTCGAAACTTCATAAAAACATGAAGCCATGATCTTCCCACGCAACACATCATCACATGGACGATCTTTATGAACTCTTCCTTTGAAGATCGAAGCAAGATTGTAAATGTCGTTGAGCTGTTCCTTCATTGTGAACATTTCAACGCTGAGAATATTTTTGCCACTCAAACTTCTTGCATGCGAGAATGCTGATCGCCCAACAGTTTCCAGGAATAAATCTTTATACATTTGATTACCAGCTGAATCTAAACGTTGCCTTGGAATTGGTGAAAGTGTCGTTAGAGGTAAATTTGTTGGTTTTGCAGTCGCTTCAGGAATTTTCACATAAAGTTCTTCATCCAAATGCTCCATTGATGTTCCATTAATCTTTTCATTCGAACTTATCGATGGATCTCCATTAATTGAACGATGACTTGATGACCATTGACGGACATTTTGACCAAAGCCAGGCTCAAGTAAAACTTCACCATCAACAAAAGCGACTTCTCCTCTAAGAACCACTCGATGCACTCGTCCCTTGACTCTCATGCCAGCAAACGGCGTCCATTGTGCTTTCGAATGACTTAAAATGTTGGGAATTTCCCATTCTTCATCCATGTCAACTTCCACGTATGTGTTGTACTGCTCGGGAAGATTGAAAATCTTTCTTGGATTCCTGTGGAACTTGTTGATGACGTCTTCCATTGTCAGCCTTCCATCATTGACAGCTGTCAACAAAAGTGGCAAAATTGTTTCCAAACCTGGAAATCCTGGCGGTGGATTAGCGGAATCTTTCTCAGCAATTGTATGAGGTGCATGATCAGTTGCAAACACATCAATAATGTCAATGTTATCCCAAAGTGCTTGTTGATCTTCTGGCGAACATAAAATTGGACGAACTTCACTTCGACCATTTCCAATGCGATTTAAATCTTTCGTTGTCAAAAACAAATGATGTGGACAAACTTCGCATGTGATTTTCACACCGCGTTCTTTAGCTGCTTTAATGATTTGAATTTCTTCCTTTCTTGCTACATGACAAATGTGAACTGGTCGATCGACTAAACTTGCAAGAAGAATTATTGCAGCCGTTGCCGTTTTTTCAGCATGCACACACAAAGCAGCACGTTTTGGCCAGTTTGATAAATGTTTCTCCCAAACTGTCATATCATTGAGTTTAAGTGTCGTGAATGTTTCGTTGAGATACATTTTAAGAGCGGCTGCTTCCGATGCAAGTTCATAAATTTGATTGTAATTGTCTGATGAAGCACCAACAAACAAAGCATAATCGCAACGTGCACCGGCTTTAGCAAGATCTTTAGCCATTTGGAAGTATTGTTGATTAACAATCGATGGATTTGTGTTTGGCATAGCACAAACTAAAGTCACACCACCAGCTAAAGCTGCAGCAGTTCCTGAACTGAAGTCTTCTTTATGAGTCGCTCCGGGTTCTCTTAAATGCACATGAACGTCGATGAATCCAGGAAGCTTAATCAATTGACGACTTGTCATGCAGTCAGTGTGAGTTTTCATTGGCGGTGCACGACCTGACAAACGCATCGCTTCAACGAGAAGTTTCGTACATTTGACATCGGTGACAAGTGGAATTGAATAGTCGACTGCCAAACGTCTTGTGCGATATCCGTGAGTCATAAATGACGAAACTCTGAAGGTAGAAAAGAAATTTGTCAAATATTTACGTCAATTATTCTGTGAGTCATGACAAGTTACCTTCTTGCGCCACTTCCACGCATTGGAAGATTGATGACCATGTCAATTTTCTTATCAGCAAGAAACGCAGCAAGATGATGAAGTTCGCCAGTTTCACTGTTTATGTTATCGAATGTCCATTGAACAGCTTCAACCTGTAATAGAAATCAATTGCATGAATTAACTGCTTGCTTTTCATTAGCTCAACGCACACAAAGTTGTCATTGATATGTCTGTGAAAAACATTTCAGCAACAAAAACTTCAAAGAAACTTTTTCTGATAATTTATCTGAATAGATTTTGTTTGAAAACATTTTCGATTCAAGCTATTCGCATTCCAAAGTTTATGGTTTTATTTTCATCTAACTTCTAGCTAGTGAAATAGAACAAAAAAAGTCACGAAGATACGAAAGGGAAAACAATTGTTTTAAAAAAATGATAAGAAATGAAAAGAAAATTGGAAATTTTGTCACAATTGATTGTCAAAAACGTTGATTTGTGACAACATCGATCAGACATAACTTTCTGATGTTCCCTACAAACTGACGTTTCCTTTTATCAGATCGCTAAACATTTACAAATAACTTCAATTAGGCAATCGATTGTCAGTTCTTGTGGATATTTTGGTAATTGAAGACGTCGAGAATTTTCTTTCTGCGACTCTTCCATTTGTGAACTTTGATGAGTGGGAAAGATTTCCAATTAACTAAAAAAGTGATTCAATTTTAATTTGTGATAATTTTTAATATTCAAACATGTGGAATTATTTATGAAAATTTATGAAACACAACATTGCATAATTTGGTGAAATTTTCGAAAGCATTATGGGTCGTTCCCATTCAAAAGTTCATGCACCCCCGCCACCCACACAAACGAATTCAACCGTTCATAAACGCAGCAAGTTTAGAATGAATATCGAAAAAAAGAAATTGAAAAAGTTTTGGTTTGGAAAAAAGAAAAGTAAAATGGATCAATTGAAAGTTCCACTTCCGACAGTGACTTCTGAAATCAACTACCAAAATGGAGACTTTGAAGTTGAAATTAAGCGACGAATGCAAGAACAATTGGCATTCAACAGTGACATCTTTGTTCTCGATCAGATGATGATGTCCGTACAATTTTTTGCTAATTATGAGAGGTATGCAATTTGATAATAAAGTCATCACTCTTAACTTCAATTTTTGATTCTGCTTGTAAAATCATTTTTGGTGCAATCTTCATTCAAACCTTTTACAAATCAATTCCCAAAATAATTTTGATAAATTAAAAATATGTAATTAAAGATGTTTTCGTTCATCATATCATCGTCAAACGTTCTTTACAAAAAGCAAACACCGCAAAGATATTAAAAACATTAAACAATGAAGTGAGATTGATGATTGCGATAAGAGGAAAAAAAATTTTGCACAATTCTTCTGAAGCTACTACAAGCTTCCTGAAACACTTCAAACTTTCCAAATCATTTTAATTACTCATTAATCTAGATCAGGGTTGTGAGTTGGTGTTGAGATTTATTTAAATATTCAATTATAATTTATTAAATTATTTGAGATCTCTTACAGGGATCTATGGGAAGCCGTCGAATTAAATCGAAATCGTGAGAATCAAAAAACAGAACAAGTAACAAAACATTGTAAGACAATTTTGATGCCTGATCGATTATATGAAGCTGTAGATCGTCGTGTTAAATATGTGGCAAAGTGAGTTGAATTTTATCTTGAGCAATTCTTGTTTTGATTGCGATTTTTATTTCTTTTATCAACGACATTGACTTCAATTTTTCTTTTTCTTCAAAATTCTCAAGACATGGGAAATTTAAAAATCAGCTTCAACCTCTTCAAACACAAACAATTTACATCGTTCACGATAATATTGAAATAACAAATCCCGGCGAGAATTCAGTTTACAGCATTTTATCTGATGCACCGATTTACAAGCTTCAAATTGACGATCCATTTGAGGGAAGTCGCAAAAAGAAAGTTGTTCGCCATGTCGGTTACATAAAATTGAAAAGCTTTGAGAGAATCACTAAGAATGATGTTTTGAGTTATAATTTATCATCTGACAGTCAATATGTGAGTGGATCATTGAAGAATGAAGACGACGACGAGACTGACATTGATGAAGACGAAATTGATGTCCCCGAAGGATTTCTGAGAGCAAAACTTCGTGACAGCATCAGATATGGAAGGAATAAAGTTGAATATTACACGCCATCATCAGTTTCAATATCACCAGCAAGCAGCGAATATGATTACACTTACATCAGAGCATTGCACACACATCAACCTCTAAACATGTTACGGCAAAGCGCGTTAATTAAAAACCCATTGTCAACTGTCATGTTACCTGACACATGCATTTCAAATGTCAGTCGATTTATGATCAACAATAAGAAACAAGAACAATTTTACAGCACTGGTTACTCCACTGATGACGAATCAGAAGAGAAAGAAATCAATGAAAGCCAATATGAGTGTTATGAAGGAAGCAGAGAAAGTTACTATTATGAAGACAAGCAATATTTGAATTCCAAAGAATTCTTATCTTATTTCATCAATTTATTCCAACAAACACTTGCAAGTGATTTGGGAATTTCCGAAGAAACGATGAAGAATGCAACGTGGAAAGGTTCGGCAGTGTATTGTGAACCATGGGAAATTATCCCAGCAATTTCATGTCCATGGCCACGTGAAGCGAATGAATGGATATTCCGACAGAGAGAGAGTCGAGTAGATCCTTTAACAGGTCAATTTGTACAATGGCCTTCAATTGAAATGATCAACAAAATCACAAATTTTGGTTGTCATGTTATTCCCCAAGGTTACGCACCTAAACTCGGAACAAATCTGCAACGTGAACTTGAATGGAAAATTGTTTTCCCAGAAGCTGAAAGATATTTAGAAAGTCGCTTGACATCATCACAAGCAAAGGTTTACATGATGACAAAAATTCTTCTGAAAACTTTCATCGAACCAAATCTTGAACGTGGCGTCAACATGTTTACAACTGAACACATTCGAGCGCATCTTTTCTGGCAATGTGAATATAATTACACAGCATGGTATCAAGAACATTTGGGAGAGGCTTTGATAAAGTTTTTAACATCTTTGCTTCATTGCATCAAGACACATCGTCTGCCAGATTATTTCCTACCGAAACGAAATTTATTTCAGAATATTCCCGAGAAGATTCTTGTTGATCTTCATAAGCGAATCTTTAGAATAGTTGAAAGTCCAGTGCCTTATGTGATGATTGCTATAAGGAACTTGAGATATCAACGAAACTTCTACCCGAAATTAAAGTGCAAGCGACTTTACTCGCGACTTATCATCGACGATCCTAACAAAATTTACAACCCAAAAGTTGATGCTTTAGATGTCGACGCTTTGGTACATGCACCGTCAGATGATGAAGAGAAAGAAGCGCCACTTGGATCGATTGCATACTTTGATCGGAAAGAAAGAAGGTCGAGAAAGAGACGAACACGATGTGTGAGATTTGCTCTTGATGAACATTACGTTGCTGCTTATACAAAACGAAAGGAAGCTGAGAAAGACTTACGAAGATCATCAATTGAATCAATTGACACAAAGGTAAAGGAAAGTGAAGAATTTAACATGGAAATTGAAATATTTTTTATGATTTTTTTCTTTCTTACAGATCAAAATTCTGAAGCATATGGAAATGTTAAGACGGAAGCTTGTCTTTGAACTTTTTATTGAACAATTTATCGAGATGTCTCATGTTTCGATAAAATATCGTTCACTTCAACAAACAATGGAATTGTTGAAACAAGCGGAAAGATTGTGTTTGTTATTGCGTGATGATAAGTTTGTAGAAGAAGCTGAAGACTATCAAAGTGCGATAGAATCATTGCGTTTAGCAGCAGAGAATTCAATTTCGGCAACAATTCAAGGCCCTGAACTTCCACGACGCGAAAGTTTACTCGATAAAAAAGCAATTAAAATTCGTTTCCGTCCTGAAGAGCCAATTGAAAACTCGATAATGGAAAGCAAAACAAACTTAACTGAAGTTCCATCGGACGATGATAATGACGAAATTTATAATTATCACAAATCAATTGTTGTTCAAATTCATGCAACATCAGCTGAAAACTTGGCACGTTTCAACCACAATGATGGTGAATATGATGACATCGACGAAATTGCAAGTTCAATGGAGAAACTTGACACGCATTTAGACAATAATGGAAGAAATATGAAACATAAAAGTGATAGTTCAGCAAATCTTTATGAAATACTTTAATTTCTTCCACCCACGCAATTAATAATTATTTTGAACACTTTCTGTGATAACTTTTAAGTGTTTTTAATGTTGAATTAATTATTGATCAAAAGTTAGGAATCGCCCAGAACGAGAACATTAACGAATGATATTTTAAACAGGATTTGAGTGTTTTCTTATGAATAGTTTGAGAATTAAATAATTTCCTAAAAGTTGTAAGTTAAACGTCTTATCAGTTCACTAGTTAATTCAATTTAATTCTTCCGGAAAAGAAACCTTGTCGTTGTTTCTTCAAAAGTAACAAAAATTATTAATTTTAAAAGAAAAAAAATGTAAAATGTTGTAAAGAATGATTAAATAAATAAAAACCAACTGATTAGAACGAAAAGCTTTGTTGAAAATTGTACTTACATCAATTCCGTGTTCCATATAAAAATCGCCAGTTCCCATAGATGAGTAAAGTTTGTAGCCCATTCTTGAGAGATCACGAATTGATGTTAACAACTCGTTTTTGTGCTGTAAGGAAGTGAATTAAGTTAAACACTAAAAAATGTCAAACATTGTTTAACGTACTTTAAAACTTCCGATACTGATGAGAATTGACTTCTTGGGTATTGAGAAGCCCGTTGACATCATCGCTTTCAAATAAGCTTCATATCGATTATCACCGAAACAAGCAACTTCACCTGTGGATGACATTTCCACACCGAGTGTCACATCAGCTCCTGCCAAGCGAGAGAAACTAAATTGTGGAACTTTTACTCCAACTTTTCCAACTCCATTCAACACATCGACTGGTTCCACTGGTTGTCCGATGATAACTCTCGTCGCCATAGCCACAAAGTCATGATTGAGTGTCTTCGAAACAAATGGAAAAGATCGAGAAACTCTCACGTTGCATTCAATGACTTTCAATTCATTATTTTTAGCAATCAATTGCATGTTGAATGGTCCACTGACATCAAGTAAAGCTGCCATGTCCTTAGCGATTTCCATAATCTTATCCAATGTTTTCTGATTGATATCTTGTGGTGGCGTGACTAATGTTGCATCACCTGAATGAACTCCCGCATTCTCAACATGTTCCGATACAGCAAGACATAAAATTTCTCCATCTTGTGCAACTGCATCGACGTCAATTTCTTTTGCTTCTGTTAAGAATTTTGAAATGACAACTGGATGATCTTTGCTAACCAATGATGCTGCATTGAGATAAGTTTCTAAATCTTGATTGCAATAAGCGACATTCATTGCTGCACCTGAAAGCACGTAAGATGGTCGCACTAGACATGGATAACCAACTTCTTCACAAAAATCAATTGCTGATGCGAGATTTGTCAATTCCTTCCATCTTGGTTGTAAAATTCCTTTTCGATCTAACATTCGTGAAAATTTGAATCGGTTTTCAGCTGAATCAACAGACTCAGGCGATGTTCCTAAGATTCTTGCTTGTTGCCGATGAAGATCAATCGCAATGTTGTTTGGAAGTTGACCGCCCATTGATAAAATGACGCCTTCTGGATCTTCATATTTGTAAATGTCCATCACTGTCTCAAATGAAATCTCTTCGAAATAAAGTCGATCACACATATCATAATCAGTAGAGACAGTTTCTGGATTGTAATTCACCATGATCGTCTTCTTTCCAAGGTTGCGAAGTTCTCTTAAACATCCAACAGCACACCAATCAAACTCAACTGAACTTCCAATTCGATAAACTCCTGAACCAATCACCATCACCATTTGTTCATCGAATGTGATGTCATGAGATGAAGCATTGTAAGTGAAGTAAAGATAATTAGTTGAAGCTGGCCATTCACCAGCGACAGTGTCAATTTGCTTCACAAATGGCATAAATCCATTCTCGATCCTCTGTTTTCGAACAGCAAGTTCCGATCCTTTGATGTAAGTTGCGATTTGCTTATCAGAGAATCCAAGTTTCTTCGATTCAAGTAAAAGTTCGTCAGTTATCACACAATTAAGTTTCTCCAATTCCATTGTAACGACAATGATGTTTTTCATCTTCTCTAGGAACCATCGATCAATTTTTGTCAAGTCATACAACTTGTCGACTGTGTAGCCGCTCTTTAAAGCTGCTGCAAGTACAAACATTCGTTTGTCTGTTGGCGTCTTCAATTCTTCTTCATTCACAGGCTTTAAATTTGGATCAAATCCATTGACATTCTCATCGACCATTCGAAGTGCTTTTTGAAAAGCTTCTTCGAACTTCCTGCCAATCGCCATAACTTCGCCGACACTTTTCATGGAACTTCCAATGTGATTGCTGACTCGGATGAACTTTGCAAGATCCCATCGTGGAATTTTCACAACGCAATAATCCAATGACGGTTCAAAGCAGGCAGTTGTGACGCCAGTTACGGAGTTCTTGATATCTGGCAATGGAATTCCCAATGACAATTTAGCAGCAACATAAGCAAGTGGATAACCAGTCGCTTTACTTGCTAATGCTGAACTTCTTGAAAGTCTCGCATTCACTTCGATGATGTAAAACTCTTCCGAGGTTGGATTTAATGCATATTGAATGTTACATTCACCAACAATTCCAAAATGTCGAATAACTTTCAATGCTGTCGTTCTCAACATGTTGTACTCGCGATTTGATAAAGTTTGTGATGGCGCAACGACAATTGACTCGCCTGTGTGAATTCCTAATGGATCGACATTCTCCATGTTACAAACAGTAATGCAATTGTCAAAAGCATCACGAACAACTTCATACTCGACTTCCTTCCAACCTTTCAATGACTTGTCAATGATTAATTGATTTGAATGTGCCAATGCTTGTTGTGCTAAAGTCTTCAATTCTTCTGTGTTACTTGCAAAGCCTGAACCAAGACCACCAAGTGAAAAGGCAGCTCTCGCCATGACAGGATATCCAATTTTTTCAGCAGCTTCTAGAGCTTCAATGACGGAATAAACTGCAGCTGATGGTGCAACTTTCTCACCTAAAAATATTCAAAATGTTGAAATTTCAAAGAAAATTTTTGTTAAATAATTTCTTACCAATTTCATTAATGCGTTCAGCGAAAATTTTACGATCTTCTGTTTCGATTATGGAATTTATTTGTGTTCCCAAAATATTTATGTTATATTTCTTGAAAACTCCGCTACGCTCCAATTCAACGCCACAATTTAAAGCTGTTTGTCCACCAAATGTTAGGAGAACGCCGGAAGGTCTTTCAGCTTTTATCACTTGCGTTACATATTCAGGTGTAAGTGGAAGGAAGTAAACTTTATCAGCAAGACCTTTAGATGTCTGAACTGTCGCGATATTAGGATTGATGAGAACAGTTTGAATCTTTTCTTCTTGCAAAGCTTTAATCGCTTGTGAACCAGAATAATCAAATTCTCCAGCTTGACCAATTGATAAACCTCCAGATCCAAGTATGAGAACTTTTTTGGGACGCTTCACATCAAGAAGAACTTTCGGAACATAAGTCAACTTTTTTGTTAATCGATTTTTAATTGACATTCCAATTTTTCCTTTAGCTTGATCTTTGACACTCTCAAGGAATATATCAAAAAGCATTTCAAGATCTTCTGGACCGGCTGTGTGTTCAGGATGGAATTGAACACTTAAAAATGGTTTTTCTTTATGGATAATTCCTTCGTTAGAATGATCGTTAAGGTTTGTAAAAAGAGGCTCCCAATCCTTGGCAATTGTTGATACATCAACAGCAAATCCATGATTTTGTGACGTCATAAAGCATCGTTTTGTTCCATGATGTAAAGCTGGTAAATTATGGCCACGATTACCATATTTCAACTTGTAAGTCTTACATCCAATTGCAGTTGCTAAAAGTTGATGACCCAAACAAATCCCAAAAATTGGTTTGATGTTTTGAGCTGAAAGAATCTTTCGAATGTTCTCGACAGTTTTGTTGCACATTCCGGGATCGCCAGGACCGTTGCTTAAGAAGAGCCCATCAAAATCATTGACATTTAATGGATGATCCCAAGGCACTAGATCAACACGAGCTCCACGTTGAATGAAGCAACGAATTTGATTTAGTTTCAAGCCACAATCAACAGCACAAATACGTGGCGAACCTTTTGGATTGTAAGTTATCGGTTTTTTAATTGACACTTCATCGACAAGATTCCTTTCATTTTGATCTTTGAACTCTAAACCAGGAAATGGTCCTCCTGATTGCTGAATAATTTTACCTAAAACGGTTCCATCTTCACGAATCCTTTTAGTTAAAGCACGAGTATCAATGCCACTAATTCCAACAATATTATGCTTCTTCATCCATTCAGCAAGTTTGTACTTTTGACGCCAATGCGAGGGAGTTTCACATAGTTCGCCAACAACAAGTCCGGAAATCCAAATCTTGTCATTCGCTTCAAAGTTTTTCATCAATTTATGTACGTCAAATTCTTCATCACTCGGAACGCCATAATTTCCAATCAATGGATAAGTCAGAACGAGAATTTGGCCATGATAAGAGGGATCAGTCATTGATTCAATATAACCAACCATTCCAGTTTGAAAGACGACTTCACCATCAACATCATGATTTGCACCGAAAGATTCTCCCGAAATAATTGAGCCGTCTTCCAAAACTAAACAAGCGTTTTTAATGGTCATCGTAATGCTTCTTGTTTTTAAACGGGTTTCTTAAAGATTAATACAGTCTTCTTGTTATATTCTGATCGAAATTTTATTTGCAGGTCACTGAACTTCTATTTTGATTTTGCTAACAGCTGATTTTAGTCTCAAACAAAATTAACCTTGATGAGAGGAAAAGAGAAAAAAAATTATGAGAGAAAGAAAAAATGAGAATAAGAAAAAAACTGTGACGTCATTAACAACATTAATACGACGACGCTTTAATGTTGAATATTCCAATGGTAACTTTAATTCTTTTTAAATAGATAAAAGAAATAGTCTGAAGTATTTAATGACTTGTTAATAAATTAGATTTTAACATAATTTTAATGAACACATTATTTTTATATTAGAAAAACTTTTACTGATAACAAATTTTCACTTAAAGTTTAGTATCAAACATATTTTCATAAAATGACTTTATTCGATGCCGGTTTCACTTTACAACTTTTCATTTTGATGTTCATAAATTATAAAAACTTTTTAATTAATTTAAAATTTTTAATTAACTTTGATATTTAACACATTATAAGTGATTACTTACAAGCCACGTTTTAACCTCAAAATTCAAATGAGTGATAGTAAATTAAATGATTTTTACGTCTTGAATAGCAAGCACTGACTGAGAAGCTCTTATGTGATATTTCTGCTTATATGGCATTAAAAAAAGAGAGAAAGAAGTTCAAGAGAGACAAACTGAAAAAAGACAACATGACAATCAAGAAGAATTTCTTTGATTATTTCCATCCGATTCTTATTAGATTTTTGACTTAATTAAGTTTCATTTTCAATTAACATTCAATAGATAGGAAAATCATAAATCATTAATCCTTGCAAGTTGTTTGTTTAACTCTTCATGTTGTACTAAAATAGATCATTAATTGAAACAAGAACCATGAATCACCTGTTGCACTTGAATGTTCAATTCAAAATGTTTTATCAATAACTCAATGGCATGAAAATATCTTCCGTGTCAATAGAAAGGCATCAGAATTTTTTATTATACTTCGTTATTTCAAGTTCAACAGATCCATAAAGTTTTGTAATCACCTTTCTATATAAATGTTTAATATAATTTCGATTGATTCTTATTATCCAAAATATTTTCGTGATTTGACATAATTTTGATGTCAATTACGAAACATATAAATCCTACTTCGAGTAAAAGCACAGCTGATTCAAAAGTTTACGCGCGTCTCATTGATTTTACTCCACCAACTTGTCGTCAAAAAAAACAGAAAATTAACTGGCGCAACATGAACTTTTCTACTTTATTCATGACTTTTCATCGTTTCTGAATAAACTCGCCAATGTTAAGTGATGGAAATATTCTTTTTTAGGATGACTAAAAAAAGATTTCATTGTTGGTGGGTTGTTACCTGACTTTTTTATTTACCCTCACAGTTGTGATGAGATTGCATGATGTTAAAATTAGTCTGTTCAAAGCTTTTCATGGCTTAGTTCTACCGCATAGCATTGCAAATTCAGTTGGCTCATAGACATTCAGGAAGCCAGAAGCTTCTTCTTCTATATCAAGGTCATTATTTAATTTTACATTAAAGTATCGATTATGCATAGTCCTGAGAATATGTCGTATGGATTTCTAAAAGAAAACATCGAAAAACAAAATCGTCGGTCAAACTTTCTCCACTTTGAAACATTCCGAACTAACATCAATCGTGTGCCAATCACCACCAAATTTTGGAGCAAATATGACTCGAAGGTTGAAGATTTAGACGAAGAAAAGTTCCAAAACTACATTCATCAAATTGAAAAGTCCATTAATGAAACACCAAAAACCAAATACACGGAACCAATGATTGAGAGTCATAAGTACGGATGGATAACTGAATCTGTTTTTAAATATGATGCACGTGACAAGGAACTCATGCACCACCCACACGTATATGGAGACATAACGAGAATTGGTGAGAAAATTGCTGCTGAAAAAGTTACGCAACGATCAAAATTTTCTGGTGTTCCATTCAAGATGTCATAAAATAAAATTTAATTATAGTAATAAAATTGTGGATGTTTAATTATTCTAGAAAAACACGTTGAATAAAATTATAAAAACATGAAATAAATTTAGATTCATAATTAGGCTTCATCATGCTTTCCTTTCGTTGTCAATTTTCAAAAGCACGAAAAAAGTTCGTGATCAACTTTTCCAACTTCCACAAACTTTTATTTAAATATTCTTTTAACAAAGAATTAAGTAACTAAATAACCGAACCTTGAAATGTTGAAGAAGTTCTTAAGTTTGATTGATTTTATTGACGTCATTAATTGTTCTTTCGAAATAAATATTTTCTGTAACTTTCGGTGGTGACCCGATAAAATTCAAAACAACTGGAAGTAGAATCAATTCATGAGCGGCTCCTATCAAAACTGCCCCCAAATACATTCGCAAGTAAAATATTTGGAAAATCTAAATTCAAGTCATAAAATTGTCTTTGATAAATCGATTATGCAAGTAGGCAAACATATTTTCACCCACTTGTGACTGCAAACGCCAATAAAAAAATTCCAGCAAACTTTGTTAATATTAGCCGGAAAACACGCTACTGCCCTGCCTGTAAATGAAAATGACTCACTGGCACGTTCTTATTGAGTTCCTGAGAAGGTTTTCATACGATTTCTCTATATGCGAGATAAATTCAACTCCAATGCCAACAGCAACCACCAAATTATCTTTGAAATAGCATTCAAAGAAATCTACAATCAATTAAATTTAAAACCTTACCAGTGCGTGACAATAAAAGTAACAACAAATATAGCTGCAAGTGAGAGTCCACTGTGACACTAAAGCGTCTTTCCAAATTGTTAAATATTGTTCATAATAAACATAAAATATGCTGTAAGGGAAAACCGTCACATTTTTTTCACGTTCTCTTAAAGAGTTTTCAATTTCCACACTTAATTCTCTCGTTTTTTGTAGAGACTTGTAGAATTATTTTGAAGTTATGACTGTCGTGTGATAACTCATGAAATAAAAATCTTTAACAAAATGCGCTTCGTCATCACTTGAAATGTAATTTAAGCTCGGAGCATAAGCATTTCTACCAGTAAGTAATAAGGAAGTAAGAAATAAATTTCTTGAAAATTTCTCCAGTCGGTCGAATTCCAGTCTCAAGTTCACGTTGACATGGCGTGCACAGTGTAGATGGTGCTGAAAAACAAACATATGGGATTAACACGTGAGACATTTTTCAAAATTCTCACCACTGCTTAAGGCTTAACGTTCCATCAGTTAGATTAACTTTAAAACATGTACTGATGCTTAACCAGTCAATGTATTTCATCATACTCAATGAAAGTATCTGACAAGTTCTGAGGAAATATTTATTCTGATATACCTATCTTCGTTAAAGTGATGTAAAATAAAAAGGGAATGTTTTTTCTTGTGAAATTTTAAAAGAAATTTTTTCCTGAATAACTTCTTAATGTAACAAAAATTAAAGCCAGTCTTACCTTGGGAGAAATGATTTTTTCATAGAAAATCTTATGAAAATCATTGGAACCAATTTTTAAAATTTATGAGAACTTTATAAATAATTCTGTAAGTTGATGCTGTTAAGGTGAATTGAGAAAATTTTGTATCGCAGTGAATTGTCGCATATATGGTCAAACATGGTTTTTAAATATTGCATTTAATATAGAGAAAGGTTCATTGAACATCAAACATTTGCCACCAAAAATGGATCGAGAATTTTTTGAAGAGCTGTTGAAGAAATCCATGAGATGAATCTTTAGAAATCTCAGTCTTAGTCTTGAAACGATATCACATAACAAATCTTTTTGAATGATTGCCATTAATCGATTGTCATCGTAATGTTGGCATACCAGATAATACCCCACTTACGAAACAAAAATATTCTGATACTGATGTAAGAAGAATTGATGGCTCGACACGTCCTACATCAGATAAATAAATTTAAAAGGGATTAATCTAGATTCAGTTATAAAACACAATATTTTACCAGTTCATTTAAATATTTGAATGACTTCAACTGTTTTGTAATAAAAAGAATTTCTAATACTAAAGTCGCTTTGGTTTTAACTTGTTTTTACAAATCTCAAATCTGTTTGAAGACAATTTACTTGAAGCGACGCTTTAAACAGCTTGGTTCAAAATTTCAGCGAAATCCAGAAACAAATCATTATAATCCAGAAAAATGTAAACAGAGAGAAATTTTCAGAGAATTTGCAAAAAATGTGAGAGTAAAATATTATTAAACGGCAAATAATTGATCCGAAGTTACTTGATTTTGTTGAAATAGTTTTTATTTAAATTTATCATCTACATAATGTTGTAAACTTTCTAAAAGTGTGAAACTATCTTCATATCAATCTAACTTTCACCAGGCATTGTAGTTTTCGTCGAAAACATGAGTAAAAGTTCTCAAGGTTTTAATCAAAGTCAATCCGACGAATCAATTAATGAACTACATTTGCATTCGAGCAGCAACAATACAGATTGCAATCTATTGTTGAACGACAAGAAAAATCCAGAAACAAGTATTTTTGACGATTCTTCTCTTGCAACGGTAAATTATTTTATAATTAATTGGTTAACAAGTTTTTCCTCTCCTCATTAAGTGAGAGCGCCATTTTGCCATTTTCATTCAATCAGTGCAGAAGAAAAGTCGATAGTGGAAATTTTTTATTGATTTTCATTTTTTCTGTCTCTCTTTTACTCACTACAGAACATCAGACGATGGTCGCTCAACATTTCAAGAAATGGTAAATGTAAGAAGCCATTCTATCACTTCATGCCTTCAAAACTTCACAAAAGTGAGTCACAAGATTTTTTCATTGTGAAAAATTGTCGAAAAATAAATCTATTTTTAGCTGTCTCCCAGGATGGAACACTGCTAAGTGAATCGGATCAAATCGAGCAAATAACACAAGAAATCGAGCAATATGATCATCTTATGGAACACAATTACAAGTCCGAACAGGCTCGTATTGAAACCATCAAATGCATGCCACAATCTCTTGCTGCTAAAAGAATGATCCGAGCTAGACTTCTTCGAAGCGTTAACAGAAAATCACATCTCAGCTCAAACAGTTCAGCATTAAAGAACTGCAAGTTTTTTCCTGTAATTTTCATGAAGAAAGCTCGAAGCTGGTATCGACAAGCATTTAAAAACTGTGACGTCTGGTATGGCTCGATGAAGGAAATCGAAGGTCGCTTCGGCAGTAAAATAGGAGTTTACTTTAAAATTCTTCGCTATCTCGTGATGCTCAACTTTTTCGTCGCAATTTTCACTTTTAGGTGAGTTTTATTCCTTTTTTTCTTTTAGGTCAAGGTTGAAATCATTGAAATAATTTTGATTACGCAATTTTCCTCATTTATGCAGCTTTATAATCTTCCCACAAATTCTTTACGATGGCTTCCAAGCTGAGTCAGTCGTAAATCAAAGTCTTCCCAGCTTTGGATTCGCTGACTTGTTAACAGCTGACGTAAGTAAATTTTTGTTTTTCACTTTTATGTTTTTGAAATGTGCCAATTCGCGGCGCTTCAGTTCATCTCCGATTGGCCATGAAAAAAATTGATTTTCAAAACACCAAAAAACATCTTTTCTTTCGTTTATCGCTTGCTCATTTTATTGCTAGAAAACAATATGGCTCAGGTAAAAGATTTAGTTGACATTTTAGAACAAAAATGAAATTTAGATGCTTTAACTGGTTGCGATATTGGTGATTCTTAAGGAATCGAAATTGTTAATGTCAACTGATAATTATTTTTTATTCTTTTGTTCTTGCACTGAGTTTTATTTATTAATTTTTGGAATTATTAAAAATATTTGAAATTTTACTTAAGATTCATCAAGATCAAAGCCATTGCTGTTTATTGCTTGATAGCAAAACAATTTCAATGATCTTGTTACTAATTGAGAATTGTTCTTCATTCCTTAGGGCTACTTACGAACGTCAATTCTGTTTTACGGCGGTTACACAAGCCGAACTATTAATTTGGGAATTGGTAATTACAGCCTTCCCTATGCGTATTTCCTTACCATGACCATTTTGTATACTGGTGAGTGATTGAAACATTTTCTAAAGATAATGAACAAACATTTATTCCTTCCATCCACAACAGTGATCTTTATCGTCATATCCATTAGCCTTTTACGCTCGTATCGAGCATCTTTTATCGAAACTGTCGACAACACACCAAATCTTTACTGTCATAAAATATTCTGCGCTTGGGACTTTGGATTGTCCCATGTGAAAGCAGCTGAAACAAAGCACAGAAATATTTACCGCGAACTTAAAGATTTGCTTTTTTCTGAACATAAAAAAATTGAAGATGAACGATTAAGTCGAACTAGACGATGTTTAAACACTGCGATTCAAGTTGTTGCGCATATTTTTGTGATTGCAATAATCATCTTGATTGGATTGGTGCTATGGAAAATGTTTAGTATTTATGAGAAAGATTTAAAGAAGGAAAGTCAATGGAAATTCTTGTACATACCGATGGTTGTTAATACAGCGATTCTTTTCTGTTCGATTGTCTTCACATGGATATCAAAGTAATTTGCTAATATTTCATGCCATAATATTTTTCTTATTATCATTAATCAATTTAGAGCGGAAGAATATAAATTTCCACGCACAACGATTCATATTCGATTACTTCGAAACTTCTTGCTTGAGATCACAATTGTATCAGCGTTGTTGATGTATTGGATAGCAAGAAACAGCGAATTGACGTGTTGGGAAACAACAATAGGACAGGAAGTGTACAGAATATTGATTATTGATTTCTTTATTCATTCGATCGGTACTTGCTGTTATTACTTTGTTCGCTATTTGATTCATAAGTAAGATGAAGGAAAAAGAAAGAAGTTAAATAAGAAAATATTCAAATATCATCATTCCAGACTACGACCAGACGAATATGATCTTCCTGAGTTCGATATAACTCATTCAAGCCTTGGTTTGGTTTTTAATCAATTCATCCTTTGGGTTGGACTTCCATTCAGCCCTTTTCTGTCAATTTTATCCGTCATGAAGTTTGTTTTCATGTTCTATATCATGAAGTTTACGCTTATTAAATGCTGCAAAGCGCCAATTAAATTATGGAAGAGTAAACAGATTCAAACATTCTTTCTAGTTGGAATTTTTACGACGCTTGTTGGTGTTTTTGTCACAATTGGTCTCGTCATAACAAAGTGAGTAGAAATTATTCTTCATTAAGAGTTTGTGAAATGCAAAATTTTACACAGAAGCTAAAAACTTAGATCAGAGTTAGGGCTTGTGTTTTGAAATGATTTCAATTTTATGCTAAATTTAGTTAAGTTGGAAAATCATAAAAATTAATGTTGCTTGAAATAACTTTTTCACTTAAAAATTCTTGAGAAAGAAATTTGCAATCTCATTTTAAATCTTCAAAACAAACAAACTTTTAAGAATTTCCATTCCACTTCCGATTCCTGAAAAGAAAAGAAAAAGAAAAATTACAAATTTGATCGCTATCGCTTGAAGCACGCAAGCCAATCCTTATTTTCCTTCATTAATTTTCCCGCTTTATTCAATGAAGCGTCATTTTGGCGCTTACGTACACGCCCTTTTGCGTTTATAATAAACTACTTTTTGATTTGAAACCATAAAGTTTGTTTCATGGTTTGTTATTTTTTCTTTCTGACTTGATTTGTATTTTAGGATTCCTGTGAGTAAGACTTGCGGGCCTTTTATCGAATACGAGAATATGTCACAGATCTTCATGGAGGGAATTCTCAAACTTAAAGAAGGAAACATCTTTTGGACCATCTTCACGTCAATCACAAAGCCAGCGATTGTCGGGGGAATTTTGTTGACAATGTGCGTCATCGCGTACTATCTTCGTGCAAAAGCTTACGGCCAAAGAGCCAAAGTTAAGTTGCTGAAAGAAATGCTGTATTTGGAAGCGAAAGACAAGGAATTTTTGTTGGGTAATATCAGTAGATTAGCACTGGGTAAGGATCTGTCATCGAACTTCCACGAAGACGAAGATCGAGTTTCTGATGAGCCTGAGATTCCCATCGATGGATTTGCTGACAGAGATTGGAAGTATGAAAATAATCTTGCCCGTAATCTTCGCTTGGATTTTGAACATATCCCAACAACCAGTGGATATACAAGTGCATTATGATGGCTTCCTAAACTCTTCCTAGTAATCATAACGTTCGTGATATTATTGTTTTGCAGGATTCTGTGATGACGAACATTTACGCAATAGGTTGAGTCGTTACTGACGTTTATGGCGACGGGAGAGGATGTCGGGCAGTATTAAAGTGACCTTAAGATACCATCCATAGCAATTTGCGCTAAGTCGTTAAGTTTTAAAATTAAAAAGAAAATGTAGCTATTTTTGTAATTCAATTGCTTCCCCCCAATTTCTTGTAGACAAGAAGACAAAAAACAAAACTTAATCAATAAAAAGTTCTATTTCTCGACTTTTATTTTTTTCTTTTTATATTTTTTTGCAACATGTTGCACAGTGTCAAGTGTTGAGGGTGGGATTGCGTGACTTTTGGAGGTTGAATAATTTCCATGCGCAAACAATGAAAAGACGAGAGACAAAGTTTTGGAAAATAATGAAATAAAATAATAAGTCATTGCTTGTGATACTTTTAAGTGTTTAATATTCTTGACATTGCTTTCAAAGCCGTTATTTTCACAGCTTTTGTAAAGTTGGTGAATTGTTTACATTTTGTTAAGTGTTGGTAAACTTTACAGTAAAAAACTTCTCTCTTCTTTCTCTCTCGCTTCTCTCCCATATCACAACCACATATGTGAAACACCGAGGGGTCAACAAGGGGTAACTCAAATAAAAAGTGCAATGATAAGAAATGTTTTTAAATAAAATGGAAACTAACAAATAAAGATAGTAAAATGTGTAACAAAGTATATATTTATGTTAAATAAATAAATATTATTCAATGTTTTAATGTCAGTATTTATCGATTTTCTAGAAAGGAAAAGTTTCAACATAAACAGCCCCTTGAAGTACGAATTGAAGTGTTTTTTCCTGATATTTTTGTTATTCCCTTCATGTTAAAATCAGATGTTTTCACTCTCTTGCAGTAATGAGTTTGATATTAAGTGTTCCATTCTTTCTGAGGTTATTTCCAAGCTCAGATCAGAATATTTTTTATTCCTCTCCTCAGTAGCGACTTAGTCATTCATTCGACACGTTGAACAATTTGTACTTGAATTTATTTTTTGCTCTTCCATAAAATATTTAATCAACTAAAGAAAAGAAGTTTTTAATAAAAAGAGCCAGTGATAAAATTAACAAGAATCTCGAATAGTTCCAATTTAATACAGTAAAAACGTGATAAACAAGTAGGAAGTGAAAGTGTTTCAAGTTTTTTGTAGTTAAAAAGCAAATGACGGCCTTTCAATCAACTAGAAACTTTGGATTCGACATCGACATGGAAATGGACTTCACTGAACATTCACAAAAACGAGGTGAGAATCAAAAATAATGATATGAAAACCAAATTTTATCAACAACGCAATTGAATTTCATTCTTTGAATGCGCAAAGTGTTTGCAATGGAAATGGAGAGAATATGTTTATCGATCGCCATTTTTATGTACCTTTTCTCCCTTTTTCTGCCCCTTCTTGAAACTGAATCGTGTCGAGAATGAGTTTAGGGGATGTGCGTGAAGTGCCTTTTTCCCAGCCTTTCAGTCTTCAAATATGCAAAGCTATTGTTAAGGATTCTTTACACTTATGTCGCGAATCGCGATGTTTTTCATGAGGTTTCTTCTTATTTTCTTCGGTTTACTTTATATTCTAATATTATGAAATATGTATAGAAATTGAAGTGATTGAATAGGATGACGCAACAAAACATACTTCAATAACTTTGTTTTATAGAAAAACAACTGAAAAGAAATGTTTGATTAACAACAACAGATAAATAATTTTAAACGAAAATTTATTCTGCAATGTAATGAAAATCCGTTTCATAACTTTGTGATTCTAGTTCTATTGCTGACATTTTATGCAAAGATATTCAAAAAACATTTTTTAAAAAGTTAAACCAAATAAAATTCTTTGATGTGACAATTTCTATTTCTGATAATTTTTTCAATCGCTTTAGTTGTGCTGGTCAAGCTTATGACCTTGATTTCGATAAAATTAGAAATGGGAAACTGGAATTTCTATTTAAACTTCATCGGAATGTTGATTATGTTCTGTTTATGACCTTAGGGTTCTCATGCACTACATAAGCGCTGAATAAATTAATAAATTAATTTTATATCAAATGTTACTAATACAGGAATTATGTATCACGATTTCATAGATAAATATTTTGATCCCCAATGACTTTCTTACACATTTCTGGTTACCACGAAAATTCCAAAACATATGGATGAAAGAAATATACTAAAATTAATATATTTTGGCTCAAACGCAAACATCGGAAATTTATTAAGATTTTTTTTGCGCCGCAGCATACACACACGACATTTTTATTCATAAAAAAGTTCACAAAGTTCGTCGAGCTGTTTATCGATTTCTTCCAGTGAATGTTTTCGTTCGTTTTAATTAAATTTTCTGTGAACACTTTAGACTCATTAGTCCTTTAAGCGAAAATTCTACATCGTACGGCTGTTGACTAGGTAGGCTGAATAGATGAAATTTTTAATGAAAATAACTTCATTTTTAAATAAATATTAATGAACTCTCAGTACTTTTGTCAGATCTAAGATAATTGTCTGAAAACAGCATTTTCAGCAGCTTTATTAAGAATTAAATGAGGCTTAATATATAAATAACTCAAGCAATCTAGAGATTATTTTTCTTAAAAATATTTCAAGACCTTTGATAAGATAACAGCAATGGCATTTATTAAAATACATTCAATTGTAATATAAGAATGCTGAAATATAATTAATTATTAATTAAGAGTCTATTAGCAAGCTCATTTCTTCACTAATTCTCGTAGGCGACTTGAAGATGAGAAGAAAATTTTAAATCACTCCGCAAACACGTAAATTTTTCCTGCGATATTTAAACTTTCTTGTTTGTTTACTTCCACACATGGTTGACAAATCATAAAATTTAGTGACATATGGACAGATTTAATTAACAATTTTAAGACATAAAGTAAATAGATTTGTGCTTTTATTTATGACATTTAGTAGCGAGTTGATTTATATTTTTGGCGAAGACTTATTGATGACTTGCCAGATTATTTCAACATTTTTCTATGAAAAATCTTCATGCTGACATCTTGCCACCAAATGAAAACTTTCATATAAATTTTCACAAAAATACGTCATAAGTTGCTTGCAGATTCTTTGTAAAAAAAGAAGGAAAATTTTCTTCTCGTTTCAAGAAGTCTTTGACTCTTAAAATAAAACAAGAAAGAAAAATGTGTTGATTGTGTATCGTAAATGAAAAAGGCAAACAATGCTGATCTCTCGCGAAAACTGTAGATGTAAAAAGATTCTCTTTTTTTCAGTAGTCCGTCGGAGTCAAACAAGACAAGTTTATCTTATAAGACGATATTTTTGATTGATCGACGCAAAAAGTTTTCCTTAAAATATAAAATTTAAGTGGAATTTTTTAAATCTTCTTCTTAAAATATAAACAAATCTTTCGCAAAGTCATAGCGATAGATAATAAAAAGTTTTATCAATAGAAGTTTCGAAGCAACGTATAAATAGATAAGCAAATTCTTAAGTCTTGCCTTTGCCCAAATTTAAAAAGAAATCTTTTTCTTCGGTTTTTTTCGGCAGTTGATTTTGAGCATTTAACCAGGTGAAATCGTATGCGACGTTGTGGAAAATTCCGCAGATAAAAAACAATTCAGATATTTTTAGTAGAAATAAACAAAGAAAGTCGCAAGTCATAGATGTGAAAATATTATTTTGTGGATAATAAAATTAACACAAACAACTGCTCTTGCCACGCGACATAATAAAATATTAACTTACAAAGTGCTTTGAAGATTCGAAACAATAAACATAAATAAGATAACAGAAGCTGAGACATTTTTCTGTCGATCACGTGATTTTGAAATTTGAAGATATTTTAAGATTTCTGCTTTTTCTTTACGGAAGAGAAGAAAAGTTCAAGGAAAACATTAAGAACTGTTTTGCGTGGGTGTATAGAAGAACTGTTTCTGTTTGTTTTTCTATTGAAACATTAATTTGCAATCGAAAATGAGTTCACGTGGTTTTTTGTTGCGAACTGTCGATGATGACTCATATAATCAACCTGAGTTACGACCATTGTCACCGAACATTGTCGTGTCTCGTAGTGATTACTTTGCTGCTATGGAGGAAGGTGAGAATTGTGTGTTGAGGTCTGAGATGATGATTATACTAATAAGTTTAGTAGAAATCGCTGCTTCTTCTTTGTCGTCGACGTTTTTCGTCTTCACAATCGTTGCAAACATTCTAAAAATAAACTTCGATATGTTTACGAAAAAATTTGTAAATTTTTCGTCTATTTATAAATCAGGAAAACATGATTAATACTATCGGCAATAATTTTGACACTCTTGTTTGTCATTTTGACGTCAAAATATTTTTTTATTGCAATGAAAGAATGTCTAGATTTGTTATGAGTTTAACGACATGAGAATTTGCTGATAATCTGATGAAGTTCCTTCCAAGTACCAAAGACTACAATTGTTGTCAAAACAACTCAAACAATATTTACAAACGTCTTATCAATTCTGTTTACAAACATAAATGATTTGGAGATTTAACGTAATGTGTTAATGGAAATTCTTTTTATGAAAAGAAAATGAAATCTTAAATCATTTGAATGTCTTGTTTTGTCACTTCTAGATAAGCCCTTTAAAATAACGTCACTCCTTAAATATTTTCATTCGAATTCATTCAAAACATGAAATATTCTTTGACTATTTTTTATTATTTGTTTTCCTTTTATCAATGATTCTACTTAAAGAGACCAATAATTATTATTTACTCATCGATATTTCTTCACTTGTCGACCTTTAAATTATATTTGTTTATTATTGTTTCATTTCATTGTTTCGTCTACTGACTGAAATACGATATCACATGAAAAAATATTTGTTCGTCCTTTTCCAGTGTTGATTGTGTTGTTGATTGAAACGTACAAAAATTCAGTCTTAATCCTTTGTTGATCCTATTCAGAAGCTTTTAAAAGTTGAGAAATGAATTTTAATCGCAAAGATTCATTGAACATTACGGAAGTTTTAAATGATAAGCAATTTTTATCTTTCCTTAAAAAATGGGAAACAATCAGAAATCCCACCATGGTTCGTGCCCTTCTCGAATGTAATTAAATTTGTTACATCAGATAAGCATATTTTTAATTTAAATTTTTAATTTCACATCTATTTATAGTTTTTAATTATAACTTTTCTTTTCTTTTATTTTTTTTCCATCCCATTCTCATGTTTTATGTATCGATCATCATCAGATAGCGAATCACCGGCAATGTCATTTACTGGAGCTCAAGGTGTCTGTACTCCGAAAAGTCCTGAATTGGAGGAATCCACGGATGATTTACCAAATCAAATCTCGGCGGATTATGAAGTTCCACAATTTCCCATCGAACAGATTGAAAAAAAATTAATGTTGCAGCGTCATTTGACGGCAAAGTGAGTAGCAAACAGTGAACTTTGTTCTTTTCTCTTGCACGCTTCGTAAGGTTTTGCACGAAAAACTTTTATTATTTTCACCTTTCTTAGTTCTTTTAGAAATTATCATCCACGTTAATTAAAATTCTAATTAATGTCATAAAAAATAATTAAATAATGAGCGATTCGTAAAAATAAAATTTCTCATTCATCATTTGATTGCGCTTGCGACAATTTTTCTTGTAAAATATGAAGAAATATTCCATTTCATTGAAGTGGTGCTTTCAGTCGTAATTTCAACTTTGAATAATACATAATTAAAATAAACTTATTGGAAGGTACATAAAAAAGTTGTAAAATAATTAAAGAAAATTCATTTCAAATCTTCCATTCAGTTCAATAAAAATTGCCCTGCTGAGTATCGATTGATCGCATTAAAAATATCGTTTATTTTTATTTATATATTATTTACCACAATATAAGAAAATGCTTTTCACAATCGCATTTTCCACTCACCCCAACAAGTCATCACATTCCTTAGCAAATTCAATTTTTTTCCAATATCCAAACTCGATTTAAATCGAAGGTGATTTACTTTTCACTCAGTTTTCTGTTTTCTCCATGTGAAGTTGGCTTGAAGGATATTTTATTGTGTATTTAGTTAAAGTGCTTTTTGCTGTTTAACTTTCAACTTTCATTAAACGAAATGTTTGGCTTCAAAGCTGATTTAAAAAGGTTACTTTGGGAAAGGTCTCTGGAAACGTCAAAGTAAGACAATTAATGAAATTTGTACTTGAGTGTCGTAAAATGTGTCATCGGAATTGTTTTTTCGCCTGTTTCATTCTTAATTGACATCGAGAATGAGTTACAAATAAAATATTTTCCATTCTTCATTCCTAATTGTCCTTTGTCAAATATTCTAGTTGAATTCGTTTCGATAGATTGCGTGCGACATGAGAAAAAGAAATTTGAAGCATAGTTGACAAGTTAAAGTTCTTCTTAAAGTTCTTTTAATATGAAATTTGTGAATTTTTCTTCGATAATTTTATTTGGTTACTTAAATCAACTAAACAAAAAATTTATCCAATAAAAATTTTCCTGATTCAACACTTAAAAGCAAGAAGGTGGCTGAGGTGGATCAATAATTCCTACATTAGCTGATGTCATTATTGGGGGACAAAAGTTGTAAGATCGAATGTGAATCGGACCTAGTTTGACATTTTTAACTTTTCTTTCAACTTCTGCGTTACAACATTCAGCGAAATCCACTTCAACTTGAACTATTGAAGGATTGCAAACGTTTTCATGGATAACTGGTCCAGCATAAAGGGCACATCTTGGATCATTGCATGCAATCTTGCACATCTTGAAACTTTCGAGAAGAAGAAATTTAAATGAAGTTATTTTTGAATTCACAAATTCATTTTACTTACAATAACTCGTTGATCTACTTTAAGTTTATTTATTGGCACAATAGCAATTGATAATCGACAATTAATTTGGAATAAAAATTTAAAACTTAAAATTTCTTTACGACCTACTCGCGTCAAAGCCACAAATTGAAATGAGTCGTTGAATTAAAAGTAAATTGAAAAAGAGATAAAATCAAAGGTGACTTTGTTTCTCAATTTTTATGTCACTTTTTCCTTGTCTTCAGAATCTGAAATTTTTGATAAATTAAATCTTTTCAAAGCTTTCTAGAAATTATCAAAAAAAAATCATTTCTTTTAAAATGTTTTATTCTTTATTTTTAAAATTTCTTTAACATCTCTTTATTGGAAAAACAACGCAAGTTTGAGGATATTTTTTGTTTCGATTTTTCTCGTCTCCGCATGGGTTAATGTGTCTGCTTCCGGGAGTTGGAAAGGGCTGACAGCTTGGTCCACAAGGGTTGACTGGCACACAGCAGCCATCACATGGAAATAATGGATCACATATTGCGTATGGGTTGCAAGACGACTTGGGAACGGCAATTTTGCATACTGATGGGCATGGTGATGGGCAGAGTGGTGGACAGCAAAGTTTACACATCTTGAATGTTTTTCTAATTTTTGTTACGAAGAATTTTGATGTTGATCTGTTGAAGGTTGATTAACGACTGAGAGTGAGACAAATTTTTCTTTCTTTTTATATAAAAGTTACCTTTCAATGAAAAGCGATGATGATGAGATGAAAAATCGTAACATTTCTTATTGAATTGTTTTCGTACATGGATTCCAATCATAGCAAGCTGCTTTGCACGGGCATCCATAGATACATCCACATGGAGGCTCGCCTTTCTTTGCTTTCGATACTTTTTTACATGGATTGCAATCCTTAGCCCAACCTGGGATTCTACAAACCTTTGGTGGACATGGTGCGGAAGTATTTAGACAGCGTAAACGACAATTGCAGTTTTTAAACATTTTCAATTTTTATTTGTTAATTTTTTTTACACAGAAGATTTAGAAAAGATGTGTTACTGTGAGAATGTTTGATGAACGAATGAATTTTGGAGTGAATTTGATCAATGGTTGCTTTTTTTTTTTTCTTAACAATCAACGTTGTAATATTTCATTTCCTCTGCAATGAAAAGTTTATTAATATTTCATTAATTGCTTCAAAATGTTTTTATACTCACGATTATTTTTACAAAACAGCTTCTTTCCACATTCTACTCCATTTAAGATAAGATTTTCGTTGCACATTGGCGATGTGAATGTTACATTATTACTTGGAGGATCAATGAAAGCAAAACAGGATGGAATTGAAGTGTATTTGACATCCCCCAAATTGCATACAGGTTTTGGTGGACACACATAACAGCAATACATATCCATTATCAAAAATTTAGAATAAAAGTTGCTTATAATGCTTAAATAGGTCTGATCACGAGAAATTTAACTTTTGAAATGAATGAAAATTTAAAAGTCTACAAAAAATGGAAAATCAAAAGTCTCCAAAATATGAAAATCAAAAAAGTTCAATTTTATCATATTTTAAAAGCTTTTTGTAAAATTGTGAAATTTTAAGTAATTAACGATGTTTTTATTTTTTACAGAGTAATGGAAATTGATCGTCAGTCGTTAGCTTCTGAGGTTCATCCTTATGATACATTCTCGATCGATGAACATGATTTTGTTCCTCATTTTCAACGTGTTTCCATATCAGGGGAAGATACGAGTGGAGTTCCGTTGGAAGATTTGGAAAAAGCTTCGCATTTGTTGATAACTGCTTTAGAGCTTCGTGAACGTTACATGGCAATGTCACACCAATCTTTTCCACATACAACAGGCAGATTTGTTCGTGCACGTCAAGAGAAAGATGCAAATGTTGTTCATCATGATGATAAGAAAACAATTGCTGGTAAGTTTTCATTCGAAATAATATATTTGGCCTCTTTTAACAAACTTTTTATAATTTCTTTGCTCTGTTAATCAAATTTCTCAAGACAGTCGAGGTAAACATTCGTTGAAGCCTTTCTGTTGCTTTCTCAGAGTTTTGTCACTAATTGTGCGACTTTCAATTTGATTTAAATTTATTTCGTCAATTGTTTGTTAATTTCTTGTGATTTGTTTTTAGAATATTTCTTTCGCTTAACATTTATTGTCATTGCTTTTCATACTTAGAACATCCTGTAAATCCGCCTGATAATCACAGCCCTTGGGAACTGGAATTTCCCGAAGATCTCAATTATACAATCAAAGCAACTACCGGAACGTTTGAAGTCTTCCGTGATGCTGAAGCTAACGATAAAATTGACTATCCATGTCCAAATGTAAACGAATTCATTCAAGACATGCAAACTATGTGTGCAATGATCGCTGATGGGCCTTTAAAGTCTTTCTGTTATCGTCGCTTAAGTTATTTGTATTCAAAGTTCCAGCTTCATGTTCTACTCAACGAACTTCGCGAGTTGGCTTCACAAAAAGCTGTTCCACATCGCGACTTCTACAATATCAGAAAAGTTGACACTCACATTCACGCAGCTTCATGTATGAATCAAAAACATTTGTTGAGATTCATTAAGAAGACTTTAAAACAAAATGCTGATGAAGTTGTAACTGTCACCAAATCGGGCCAGAAAATGACTTTGTCCGAAGTTTTTAATTCAATGAATTTGACGACTTATGATTTAACTGTTGACATGTTGGATGTTCATGCGGTGAGTTTTTTTAATTGATTTTAATTAAAATCAGTGATTTTCAAGATATGTCTGGATTTAAACTACAAAAATTGAGATTAACTTAATTTAACTATTTTTAACCATTTCTTTCTTTATTCCTTCTTTTAGGATCGCAACACTTTCCATCGCTTCGATAAATTTAATGCCAAATACAATCCAATTGGCGAATCACGTTTACGTGAAGTTTTCTTGAAAACTGACAACTATTTAAACGGAAAATATTTCGCTCACATTATCAAAGAAGTTGCAAGCGACTTTGAAGAATCAAAATATCAAAATGCTGAATTGCGTTTGTCAATTTATGGAAAATCTCGTGATGAATGGGAAAAGTTAGCTAAATGGGGTCTTCAGCACAATGTCTATTCAGACAACATTCGTTGGTTGATTCAAGTTCCACGTCTGTATGACATCTTCAAGACAAATAAGTTGTTAAAGTCATTCCAAGAGATTATTGACAATATTTTCTTGCCTTTGTTTGAAGCAACTAACAATCCTAGTAAACATCCAGAATTGCATAAATTCTTGCAATATGTCATTGGATTAGATTCAGTTGATGATGAGAGTAAACCAGAAAATCCATTATTTGATCCCGACATGCCATACCCTGAGAAATGGACAACAGATGAGAATCCACCTTATGCTTATTATCTTTTCTACATGTACTCGAATCTCACTGTTCTCAATAATTTCCGCCGCGAACGTGGTCTCAACACTTTCGTTTTACGGCCACATTGCGGCGAAGCTGGCGCAGTTCAACATCTTGTTTGCGGTTATTTAATGGCAGAAAATATTTCTCATGGTCTGATGCTTCGTAAGGTGCCAGTTCTTCAATATTTGTATTATCTCGCTCAAATCGGCATTGCTATGAGTCCACTCTCAAACAATTCATTATTCTTGAATTATCATCGTAATCCATTACCAGAATATCTTGCTCGGGGCCTAATTGTTTCGCTTTCAACCGATGATCCACTTCAATTCCATTTCACCAAAGAACCTTTAATGGAAGAATATAGCATTGCAGCGCAAGTGTGGAAACTTTCATCATGCGACATGTGTGAGTTGGCAAGAAATAGTGTGATCATGTCAGGCTTTACTCATAATGTTAAACAACATTGGCTTGGTCCAAACTATACACGCGAAGGTATTCCAGGCAATGACATCACTCGAACTAACGTGCCAGATATCAGAGTCGCTTTTCGTTACGAAACTTTGTTGGACGAATTGAAAAACATTTTCAAAGTCGCTTTAGGGCCTGCTTAGGATTTAGATTGGAATAAAGATTCAGTGACTGAATGAAAGTTTTCTAGATGAAGTTTTGTTTAAGAAAATTGTTTAGGAAAAAAATATCTGATTAAATTTGTTGATAGATGATGGATTGGATTAGATATTTGCATGTCTTTTCTTACTTCAATAATTAAAAATCTTTATAAAAAAGAATTTAAAAGTTGATTTCCAAGAGAAGAAATTTGATTTTTAATTATAAGTAGAACTTTCAAGAAGGAAATTTTAGAGTTTAGGACCAAATTGCAGACAATTGTTTCTAAACATTATCAACTTGGGATCTGCAGAGAGGTTTTGTTACTTAGTGTCTTATCAAGCTAAAGATTTTTTTGTACGAAAAATAGTTGTAAGTGGAATATCAACGAAGAACTCAACAGATTGATCATGAAATAACTTTCTGATGATTAATTATAGCTGTTGACGATAAATATCTACTTGAATGACATTTTCAGATTCTCTTTAAAATTTAAAACTTTCATTTCTTTCCTCTCAAATTGTTAGCATTCAAAGAAAACTTTTTCAAATGTGATTTTCTTTTATATTCTTGAATAACAAAAGGAAATTATAATCTAATAAAAAAAAAATATATAATCAGAGATGAATTTAAAATTGGTACAAGATTAGGAGAAAATAACCCAAATAATCAAATTTTCCTTGACATTAATTCAAATTATTTATATTGTTCGTGTTTAATGATGTTGTATCTATTTAGTTGTATTTATCAACTATCGAATTCTTGTAATCTGAATCAAATATTTGTTCGAAAAATAAAGAAAGGAAAAGAATGAGAAAATAATTTGCTTTTTTATATTTCAATTAAAATTTCTTTTTCAGACACTTTTCACTCTTCTTACAGACAATTTTTTATGTTAGAGGTAATTTAAGACATTAAAAACCTTCTTCAAAATCCAATGACAACTGTGGGATCATAACTGACTTAAAAAAACTTAAACACTTAAATGAAGACTTCAACTTGAAGTAAATAAAATATGACACTGCCCTAGTTACCTTCAAAATTTTACCTTGCGCGTGTCCGACAGAAACCTTAAAAGCTTCCATATGAAGATCTTGTCAATCTCATGGTTATTTGTCCATTTCCGTGCTATTGTAAGCATTCACACAACATAAGCCACATAACTGGAGGACAACCCATATTCACATGCTTAATCCCATAAAAGAATATTTCACATGTTTTCGATGGTTTAATTTAGTTAAGAATATATAAGAAGAAAAACAAACTCGTCGATATTTCTTCATTCCTTCTTGTAATTCGCTACAATATCAACGACTTTGTTGAAGAAAAAAAATTGGAAATTTGTGAAACTTTCCCGTTTGATTTGAATTTAATAAAGATTTGAACGCAATGGAGTGCTGTTTATCTGAGGAAGCAAAAGAACAGAAAAGAATTAATCAGGAAATTGAGAAGCAGTTAAAAAAAGATAAAAGTAATGCTAGAAAAGAACTGAAGCTTCTTCTTCTCGGTTGTGGAGAATCAGGAAAGTCAACCTTCATCAAACAGATGAGAATTATTCACGGCTCGGGTTATTCTGATGAAGATAAGAAAGGGTTCTGTAAGCTCATTTACCAGAATGTGTTCATGTCAATCCAATCAATGATCAAAGGGATGGAACAGCTTGGCATTCCATATGCAGACCCGTCTTGTACTGTAAGTGTCAATCATCATTAATCTAACGAAATGATTTCATGAACTTCATTCATTTAAGGAAAAAGCTGAACTCATTAAAGGTGAAGATTTTGAAATGGTTCAAACATTTGAACCAACGTTTTCTAACGCGATTATGGACTTGTGGAAAGATAGTGGCATTCAAGCTTGTTATGATCGACGACGCGAGTATCAGCTGACGGATTCAGCGAAATAGTAAAAATATTCTATGGTTTCCTTCACCTTCAAGTCATTAAAAAATTCCACTTTTCATTTTGTTAGCTATCTCGATGACTTGCAAAGAATTTCGGAAGCAGATTATTTGCCTACTGAACAAGACATTTTACGAGCACGTCAACCAACAACTGGAATTATTGAATATCCTTTTGATTTAGATTCTATCATCTTCAGGTGAAGAAAGCATGAATAATGAAGAATGTGAATAAAAATTTGGTTATTTCAGAATGGTTGATGTGGGTGGACAGAGATCTGAAAGGCGAAAATGGATTCATTGTTTCGAAAATGTTACTTCTATTATTTTCCTTGCCGTTCTTAGTGAATATGACATGACGTTATTTGAAACGAACGAGGTAAGATGCTTTAAACGCTTTCAACCTTCGCATTTGAAGTTCAATAAACAAATCTATGGCTTCACAGAATCGCATGAATGAATCGTTAGCCTTGTTCAGAACGATTATTACTTATCCTTGGTTTGCCAACTCTTCAATCATTCTTTTCATGAACAAAAAGGATTTACTTGAGGAAAAAATTATGACTTCACATCTTGTCGATTATTTTCCCGACTTTGAAGGTGATTTCACTTAAAAAACAATTTGATTCAGTTGAATTAATCAAACATGTTTTTATTTAGGTCCCAAACAAGATCATGCTTCAGCTAAAGATTACATGCTTAAAAAGTTTTTGAATGAAAATCCCGATCCCGAACGAACATGCTACTCTCACTTCACTACAGCAACAGGTAAGTGACTTGAAAGTTTAATTCAAAATTAATTAAAAGTTTTCACTTTCTTCTCTTTCGTAGATACGGAAAATATTAAATTGGTGTTTTGTGCTGTTAAAGATACAATCATGCAAAATGCTTTAAAAGAATTTAATTTGGCTTAAAACTTTTATTTCTTTCGTGTTCTGAAAATGTATTTTGATGATGAAAAATATTGGAAATAAAGAGAAATCTCGAGTGCAATGATGTTTTAAGTTTTTAAAAATATTCTAGTGCGTACATTTGTCAGACTAAAATCATCATGCATTGTTAACAATGAAATGAATCAATCAATAAATTCAATTGTGGTTACTATTCGTAACATTCACACGACAAAAATCGCTTTTCAGATGTAAATTAATTAAATGCACGCATCCATGACGATTATTTATTCAAATAGAAAATTAAATTTTCAGAAGCTTCGATCAACAGTTTAAATCGAAAGTTCAACAGAAAAACATCTCATTGATCAGTAATGAAGTTTTGTTTATTATTTTTGCTCATTTTTTCTGTGACTCAAGTAAGTTGATTGTGAATTTCGAGTTGAAAGTGAATTGAAAGTTTTTAAAACTTACTTAGGCTCTTCCACCTCCAATTTCAAATGACTTTCCGGAACTACGTGCACGAATTAAAAGATTGAGAGCAGTTTCAGAGATGGATATTATGGTTGCTTGTAATCCATTGTCAACAACAGCAAACCAACATTTGACAAATTTCTATAAAGCTTTAACAAGACTTTCTCCAATTGTCGGGTCAGAAGCAACAAATGAAGCTTATTTGTCACTTCAACCGCGATTTGTTTCGGCCACATCAATGTGTTCATCACAAAATCCATCAATCAATGAACTCATTCGAAGATTTGAAGATAACATTTTAAGGCGCGCTTGGTATTTGTCATCATCATTCTGCGTTCCGGATGCTGAAGAACAAGCATTTGCATATGGTCATCAACTTTTCGGACATTTTTCTGGCTTTTTGACTAACTATGCGATCACAACCAACAATGAATTTTCTAATAATCTTCAATATGGATTTGATCATATGAATTTAATTGAACAGAAAGGAGGTTCTGAGAGAACTCCATTGCCAATTTCCACATTTAATTATGCTTTCAGTATTCTGGAAAGCAGATTTGTGAATGTCCATAATCCTTGGTATGAACACGAAACTAAAACAAGATTGGGCCCTTACGACATTTCGGGTGTTGACCAAATATGTCGTCCTATGATCAACGTTCCTAAACTTTATTAACTTTTTACTAATTTATCATTCTTGATTTTATTTCTAACATTTCAATAAATTTGTCATACTACAAAAAATAGAAAAATTCTTTTGAAACTTTTTTTTTGTGTTTACACACATTTCAATTATAATTTATTTAAAGTTCAAGCATTCAGGAATATCATTGAAGAAGAAAAATTTGACAAGTTTGATGGTGGAAAAGGTAAAATTATGTTTAGAATAGAATTTCATTTAAATTAAGCTTATTTTTGGATTATGATTGATCTTCATCAGATTGAAGAGATTTCATTGATGATTTATGACAAAAACTGGTGGATGCTGTCAAAAAGTGAGAAGAAAATGTTTCGGACATTGTTGCAGTACACTCAACGTCCACTGAAAATCAAAGTTCTCATCTGGAATATCGACAGGGAACTTTTGATTTTGGTAATGAAATTTCAATTAAGATTTTCTTTTATTGAACATCACACTTTGATATAATTTTTTTGTTATTTCAGTTCATTCGCTTTTCTTATTCTGTATTTAGTTTCGTTGTCATGATGAAAGGGAAAAAAGGAATAAGATCTGAAGTTAAAATTAATTAATTTGATGTTAATTTTAGCTAAATTTGAAGATTATTGATGGAAATGATTGAAATATTTATGTTAAATGTTTGAATGTTATCTTTCTCGTTGAATGTCAAATTCATGTTGCCTCATGTTATTTTATTTATTCACTTTACGCACTCACGTTTGAAACAAGAAAAATAAACTTAGACAAGGCACTGCGTTATTATAATCTTATAAAAAAGTAAAATCTTGAATTACAACAGTTAATAAATATTAAAATTTAAAAAGATTTAAACTAGAAAACTTAAATTAGGATTAATTAACTGAACGTTTCGTTTTATTTTTCTTATTATCAGTCACATGGCGTATTTCATTCACAAAGTTATTCTTGTCAAACGATCGCGATTTTTTCAATTTTTTCGTTTCGTGTTCAATAAAAGCGTTTGCTGTTTGATTACTTTTTACTTGAATTTGGGATTGAGAGTGAGTTTTTTTGAAAGGTGGTGGAAACTGTTTTGAAACTGCACCAAGATTTCCTTTTGGATCAATTGAAATTCGTGGATGTTTGGAATCGATTTTAGCGAGTGACGATGGCACTGATTGCTTTGCTACATTTCGAGATGAGTTCATTGACAATCCTGATGTCGACGGTATAGAAGATGATGAAATTGATGGATTGGAAATATTTGATATCATTTTTGGATTGTCAAACTTTTTACTTTCGCTTTGAATTGATAGCTCAAGGTCGACCGCAGATGCCTTTCATATAAAAAAATGAAAATGTTCATCAATGACATAAACTTTTTATGATGAAATAATTAATTACATACCAATTGTTTTCTCCGCTTTTTATCTCGATTACTAATGTGAATCACAAAAAATGTGTAAGTGAAAAGTATCAGTGCTGGTACGAGTACCTAAATAAACACAAGCACGAAATCCGAAAAAACAATAAATATCGGACATGATCCAGATGTTTTAAAATTGAGCCGTAAACTTACACCAGCTAGTATCGTTGTTTTCTTTTTTATTACATGATAAAGCGCAAGACACATAAGTGACAGGAAAATTATGATTGCAATCGATCGGCCTGTTGCTTTTCTTTCTTCACGCGCTTTCTCCGTTCCTTCTTCAAGTTTCTGTTCTTCATCAGAAAGTTCATGATTTTTTTCTTTGTTCGGTGAGTCTTTTCTATGAGCTTTAGATGACGGTGTAATATTACTCGTTCCTGAGTTGATTATAATTGGTGACATCTTTTTTTCTATTTGAGACTGAAACACTTTAAGTATTAACAAAACTTTTTAAATTCTTTCAAAAGAAAACTTTTGTGTCTTTCTCTTTAAATTTTCAAATAATTTTTTTTTCTTCAACCCTTCCGGCTCCCTCTGATCTCCTGCAAAGACAATGAAAGAAAGAATGAATTTCTTCTCCAAACGAGCTCTCACGTCGTTCGAAAAGCCGAACAGCAAGAAAATTTCAAATAATTTATAATTAAAACTTCTGGCAATCTGTACAAAATCAATTTTCAAATTTCTGTTAATTTCAATATGTAGATTTATAAAATAACAACATTGATTGTTGGCATTCATACACTCACCTTATTGTGTATAAACACGTATGAATCCTATACAAATGTTGTATTAGAGTTTGTTTATAATTTCCGCTTCACTGAAAATATTTTCTGTAAATTTTCTTATATCTTGTTTTCTATATTTTCGATGTAGAAAAGATTAAACAAGTGGATTTAATTTAAATTTTATTGACGAGAATGTATAAAAGTTTGTATGAGTTGGATGAATTTGTTTCATTCATAAAGTTTTCTGAGAAAATTTATGAGAATTCTCGGAAAGATTCCTTGTTAGATTGACATTTTACAATTTTTATTTTGTAGCTATTTAGACATTTTTCAATTCTCATTTGGTATTGTTAAGCTCTAAAACATAGCATAACAATGTGAACTTGCTCGTTTAAAAACTTTCCGAAAGATATTTTTCCTCAAGAACGCTCTCGGAAAATTTTCCTTAGCGAAGACACAAACGAAAAATTTTAAAATTTAAATTTCCGTTTTTTTCCTTCCGAGCTCAGAAAAGTTGAAAATAATTTTAATTAGGTAAGATATCTTTAAGATTGTGTCAATATTTAAATATTTCGTGTTTCTATGTCAACGAAATTTTTCTTTCATTTATTTTATAATCACAAATTGAGTATTTTTAACTTTGATTTTCATTTCAAATTGATAAACCGAAGTAAAGTTCGTAGCTTGTTAGTTCCATAGGCATAAATCATAAAATAAGTTTTGCTAATTTAACAATTTCTCCGAAAATTTCGTCCAACAAAGGAGATGATATGGCAACAGTATTATTTCCAGGACAAACTTATGATAAGTAAAAGTCTACAAATATAACGAGAGCTTTATTTAGTATTTCAGATTATCATTATTAATTAAAAGTTATTAATCATGTCATATACCTAATTCCATATTATTATCATTAATAATAAAAATAATTGTTGGTTTTATTGTGAGATCTAGATAAATAGATAAATTTTAGGGATAAAAGCTCATAAACTTTCAGACAAGAAGTGAAAGATGCTTTAAAAACAATTAGATATCTAAGTTGAAATAAATGGCATGAGATGTGTGTATAAAATCGATTCTTTCATTAAATTTATGTATTTTCCAACTTGTTTCTCAAATGTTTATTGCTTCTAAGAAGAAATAAAATTTGCTCCCGTGGATTGTGTAAATTAGAAAAACGATAATAAAAAAAACTTCTTCATCTTCTTAAAATGCAAGCTTTATTTTATGCAAAACATGATATTTCTAAGGTTTTTCATTTTCTTATGACCTAATTCAGAAACATGACTTGCTTTCAAAACTATAGGATTAGGTATCACATGATATAACAATTTAAAGCTTTTGTTACAATTTTGTGGATTATTCGAGTGTTAAAAACGACAAGAGAAAGTGTGGCGAAAATAAACAAATTCCTGTAAAGATATCCATTTAGATAGTGATGATATTCATCCTGTTATCATTTAACAAGAGTCTCTGTCATAGAAACAGAAATATCAAGAAGAAAAGATTACTTCAAAATCCGCGGAAAATTCATTCATTAAGCATTGAGATAAAAGAAACTCGCTCACTTCACTTCGTTATCGTTCCAGAATTTAATTAACGGTAAAATAATTGAATAACTCTGTTGTAGCTTATGCTTTGTAGGTTTGTATCTTGAAGGTTTCTCTGAGGAATATTTAAAAGGTGGAAATAAACAAAAGGCTGCGAAAAGGTGAAACATTCTCATCAAGATAAATTTGATTTCGCCTTTTTGCTGAGGCAATGTTGAAGCAATGTTAGTAATTCATTTAGTTCGTCGTGATGGTGCTAGAAGAATTCTTCAATAACTCTCTCTTACTGCAGCATTCTTTAATGTTGAAAACACTAACTTGTAATTAAATTCTCATGAAGCTTCCTCCATTAAGTTTCAGTTATTTGTTCAAACGTTGCTAGGAAATAAACAAATGTTTCATCTGAGGTTGATATTCAACTCGTCAGTTTTGAGGCTCCACCACCGTTATGAACAATTAAAACATAAATGAATATTACAAAGCAAGTAACAATAGGAAGCTTGTTCATAAAAAAATTTCATTATTGTAAGAGTCTTTTCAAAATATAAAATGTAACTAACAAGTTTGTATCATTTCAAATCATTTCATTCATCATCAGATAAACTTCAATTGAAACATTCCCTCTGCAAATTGGTGGGCTTCATAAAATTTATTTGAAAATGAAAAAGGTGAGAACCCATGGAAATGATGTTTACACATTTGAGTGATGAAATCTTACAAACATTTTTCATTGAAATTTGATTTTGTTAGATATCATTCATGCATTTGAAATTTAAGGGTATTGATAATTCACTTTTATTTCGGTGAAATTTTGTGAAATTGTGATTCAATATCAAAGCCTAAACATCAACTTCAATAAAGGAGAACTCAATTATGTTATGTTCCTTTCATCCATGCCTGGAGCAGTGAAGCATAATGCGTGAAGGTTCGCATGATGGTGCTTTCATATATTTTGACTGACAGACAGTGCAAAAATTAGATTTTCTTTATTTGACTTTATTACGAACTGATTTGCTGTAGATGAAATAAAAATCACGCCAAACTTCGCTCATGTACTCCCTTCAAGCGCTATTCACATATCAAACGCGTTATCTTGTTGAGAGGAGAAGGAAAAGTAAAGCAATTTTACTTGAATTCTTATGTTGTCGCATGTATGTAAGCTTCAACGAAAATAAATGACGTAAAGTTTCTTCTGAATATATTTGACATCATGTGAGCGGCAAAATGGCTTGAAAGTACTTTATCTGATGAAAAATATCGATCGATTCATTTCCTTACTTATCATCTTCAAGTACTTTTTCACTTAAGCTTTATTTTCTTTCCAATTAGGTGGCATCAAGAATCAATTTGATTTTATGCCATCTCGTAAAGATATAATTTGCCACTTGAACGGAAAGTATTGGAAGCATATTCCTGAAAAAGATAAATACTTATACACTAATCCCCTCTTTGTAAACGTCTCATTCAAAGCGTAATTAAGACGAAACGTTTCCAATTCTAATGAAAACGAAAACTCGATATTCAATTTAAGGTGGGGAGGGTCGAAACGAGAGGGTGGAAGGGTGTAGGTTGAAAACGAGAAAGACAAATTAAATTTGATTGCTTCTGTTATACGATATGAAATTTAATGGCACTTGTGATATAATGAGCCATTCATTCAACTGGCGTTGTTCATTTAACGACGATAATTGAAAAAAGAAAGAAAATAATCGAAAGGAGAAGGGGAGTGTAAGCTTTCCAAAACAATGTTATATGATAGCCTCAGAAAGATTGAACATCAGAGAACCCTTATCGGAAAGTTTCCTGAAAATATTCAGAATTCCTAAAGCTGCTGTAGAGTTGAAGCATGTCGTAACTTTTTCAGTAAAATCATCCTTTTTTTTTAAATAATTTCTTTCATCAAGAGATCATACCATAAAGTCAAGAGAATTTAATCGAAACATTCTTACAAATGGTCAGAGAAATTCGAGATTTTGTATCTCAAATAAAATTTAAAACTGTGGAATGTGAAACAATTTCAAAGTTCACAGAGCTTTTAAGGGAATCAATTGGGTGAGTTGGAAAGTTTTCTGTTTAAAATTCTCCTTAACTTAACCACAACAAATTTGTTTAAAATTGTTCAATTCAACCCTTGATTGAAAATCAATGGCCATTTAACACAAAACAATGTAATTACTTGAATATTACTTTTCACATGTAAATGAAAATCTCGGTTGAACAAAGTTTTCCAAATTTGTATTCAGCAAACGTAGTCAAAGAGAAGAAAAACAATTTCAAGTCAGAAAAGATTTGAGATTTTGAGACGAGCCTCAACAACAAATTCAATTTGCATAACTTTGCCGTCCCCTTGATATGTGAGACATGAGAAACCATAGTGGTTTGATCATTTGGCCTTTGTTTCTATCATGCTGTGAACTTCTTTTTGTTTGCTTCATGTCAAACACAAAGTGTCTGGTCACTGGTCAAACCTTGACCTAACCACCGACAAAGAGTGAAAGTAAACTCTTCAACTTAACTCTATGTGTGGTGTTAAAATTAATTACATTTGACCAAGCCTTTGGATATAAATTGCGGAGAACTGTTAACTTGTTAATTGTTTTTTTATAATGTCATAACTCACTACAAAGCTGCAGGCATTAAAAGATTTTCCATGACAAGCTGTGCTAATAAAATACATGCATAAAACCATAATCAAAATTAGTTATTTTAATTCCTCCACATATCCTATCCATCAGTGAAACAAGCACATTTTTCGAGCATGAAATCACTGGAAAATTATTTATAGATTTTCATAAACAACATCAAAGTTGCTGCTTGAAACAATAATTCATTAATCTGGTAGCGTCAATAAATCAGCTGTCTGTGTATGAATTTCAGAATGATTTTTCAAAATCGAATCGATTTTTCATTGTTTTACTTTGAATTATTGCTGATTTATGCAGCATAACGAAATCATAGAAAAAGCAGTGAATGAGGTAAAGAACAAAATAATATAAATTATTCATATAAAAAACGATAAAAGCAGCAGAAAAAGAAGAAAAACTTTAAGTTCTCTTCCCTTCAATTTATTTCTGAAACGGATGAAGAAACTTTACAGTCAACATTGAATAAATGAAACAAAAAAGAAAGAAAAGAAACTTCAAAGAAAAACTTGTCGCCAAGGCCGGAAGAAAAATGAAATCATTGCCTGCATCATGAGGATGAACTAAATGTTTGCTATTAATAAAAGAAAGAAAATGTCTTTGAGCAGTTTCATTCTGACGCAATGACTGTTAAAAGAGTTTCAGCTTTCAAAGCATTGGCAGCAATTTTTCTGTCATTAAACAAAGCTATAAATAATGCTGAATAAAAGCATAATTAAATGGCACTTATCTTAAACATGATGCATACAACTGTTCCACTTTAATCAACTTTGTTTTTGTGAAGTAAAATCATTGTTCTGTCACCTGTTGAATTTCTCGTTCACTATGGAATAAATATTAATATTTTTTGTTGTACAATCAATCATGTTTCTTGTTGACCCTTATGGCAATACATATATGTGATCCTGAAAATATTTTTCTTGACGCAATTCAAACAACGTGAAAATGCGATATAAAAGAGGTCGAGAGAATTTTCGTTATAATTTTATTTATTTATTTCAAATATCTACATAACAAAGTTATTTTAATGCTTTGTGTCAACAGAATGCGGCTGACAATCCACGACAACTGTTGAATAATTATCTTTGCTCAATCAATTAATTTGCAATCAATCAAATTAACGTCTCGACGGCAAAATGCCATAGTGACCTCATTTCGAGAGACTTCCAACAGAATTTTCTTGCCAACCGAAAGCTCATTAGACTGGGAATTCTAAGAAAACAAAAGCATACAATTTGTCTCTGGTGACTCATGGAAATTGATATTCTAGCACATAAATCCATTCAATCAAATTCCCATTGATCTATTTACTTTTCCCCCCGTCTGAAAAATCATCGATACATTTCTTTTTATTGCAATCCGATACGAGATAAGAGATGAGAGTTGCGACTGACGACAAACATTATTTTAAATTTGTAATTCAAACTTTCTCATTGTGTGATGCTTAAAAATCGTTTTATTGTCACACCGATGATATTGTTTTCGCATCGTATGCTTTTAGAAACGTGTCGTTCTCGTTGAAACCGTCGCCAATGTGACGTTCGCAATCTGAGTCGTCTTCATTATCTGACAAACTATCACAGTCATCCTCGTTATCAACGACTTTAGCATTTCTTCTTCGACAATGACTATTGCTATCGATCAGATAAGTTTCATTCTTGTTCGCATCAATATTAAGGATGTCGTTTTCATTTTGCGTGTCATCGTCACAGTAGGAGTGCGTTGTTGAGGTTTTCATGTCGTATGAACTGTGTCAGAGCTCAATAATTGTCTCATTTATTTTCCAAGAAATGCCTGAACGAAGCATGTGATAGAATTTCATAACAGCCCACATTGCGAGTGACTGCGATGTGACAAAGAAAGAGAAAAAAAAGATGGAAGCAAATATGCGGAAATTGTTCATTTTACATTTTTATGATGGCAATTAAATTTGTTTTTTTTTTTCATCTTACATTTAGAAGAACTCGAACTAGAAAGAACATCAGTTCAGTCTTTCCGAATACGTCAAAATGCTGTAAAGAAAGGAGAGGAAATTTTCAGTCGTTAAACTAATGAAACTTTTTTATTGCTAAAATAGTTTTTACGATGTTCCACTACATTAAGTCCGCAAGTGATGTTGGAATAATTTGATGATTTTTCACCGAATAAATCAAGTCAAATGACTATTTTCCAACATCATTCGCGTTAAAGACTCCTAATTAACTTACGCCTAGAATTTGATCTTTCAGTACATTCGCATAGACGAGTGCGAGAGCTTCAAAACTCATGAAAGTCAAAATTCCAATTAACCATGGCACCACAAGTCCCGCATTTTCCTAAGTAAAAAATTGTAAAGAATAAAAGTTTTTCTTTTATTGTTGAATATCCTAAACCGGAAGGGGAAATGTTTCAACCATAAACAAAAACTTTCATGTTCATCCAGTGAAAGTTTCCATGATTGCTTTTTTCTCTTTTTTTTTTTTGATAAAGAATCAGAATGGTGACGGGGGTCACTTGCCACCACCATCAACTGATGTAAACAACAACATCAGCAAACACGGTTTGCTTTCAATTTGTGAAGAGTTTCATGGCTTAAAATCTGCACACCACACATCACAAGCAGACGTCGACCTTTAATATAAACTTACGGTATAAACGCCTATGGCAAGTAAGACACTTAGCACCATCATGGAAAATTGTGAGAAGATGATAGCATAATAAGCTATTTGCACTCCTACGTAGCATGTTGCGCAATCGATTACAATGTCATAAAGAAAAAGAAGATTCAACAGATATTGAATGAGGGAAAAAGAAGAAAATAAATTTCATTGAAATCTTACCATAATAAACGTCACCAAGGCTTTGATATTTCTTCATGTTTACACTTATCTGCCATGAGTACATGAGAACGACGAGAATTGAGATATTCTGAATTGACAAGAGATAAAGAGGTGAAAAAGTGGAAGAAAGGTAAAGTCCGTATTAGAAATCATTTTGTTGAGAAGCTTAATAAGATGTCAAATGCCTTTAAGCTTCTCATCATGAGTGATTCTTATGTTCATTTAACACTTTATGCAGTAGCAGCACATGTGTGTGAATATTACGAGATAAAGTAAGGAAACAAAAAAAAGTAATCGTATTTCTCAAGAGCTTTGTTGAGGTGGTAAAATAAGTGAATGTTTCATGTTTGTCTTTCCACAAATGCCGCCGCAAACACAAATTGGTTGAATGTCATTGTTAACCAAGTGTCACCAGAAAGGAGAAAAGTTTCGTCAGAGATTTTACGGGATCGTAAGGCGACTTTTTTATAACTTTCTTTTTACGATCTCAGAGCATCAACATGGCATTCAACTCACCAAAGTATAAATTGCACTTGTTAATGCCCAATTCTTGACGGTAAATTGGCCACAGCATCTGCTTTTTCTCTTCGGTCCATAGTAATGGTACACTGTTGATTTCATTTCACTCGAAATTAATTATTTTTTCTATGTTTTTATGATTTCTTTTTTATCCACTTGTTAATTGCTTATTATGTCTGTTGAATGTCTGACCGAGCGTCTTTCTTTGTGGATAGATTTAGAGTTGCATGTGAACAGACATCTAAGAAGAACTCTCACTCAAATTTGAAACTAACTTATTCAAGCATTCATGTCAAATTTCTTTTCTTTCTCTCTTTCTCCATTAAAAATTCAACATTGAGAACGGCGGAAAAAATGGTGAAAGGTAAAGTTGCTACGCAAAGGATAGAAGAACGTCAAATTTGCTGCTGAAAAGTGAGTAGAGAAGATGAAGAAGTCAATTTCATCAAGTCAAAATATAAGAAATGAGCTATACAATCAACTTGTGCATGAGGGGATAAATAAAGAAAGAGATGACGTCGTCTACCGACTGAATAGGTCATAAATAATAAGGCAGCTTCTTATGAAATTAAACGTGAAAATTGACTTGTGTTTTTGGTGTTTGAATGGTGAATGCAGAGGAGAAGGAAAGTTAAAGGAAATCTTCGTCATTCGTGCTGAACATTCTTGCGTAACTTTGCGTTTGCTTTCTTGACAAATTTATTGTCGCTGAGGTCAAAGTTCAAGTCGTGAATCTTTCTTGTTTAGAGAAAAGAGCATTTTAAGTTGATCGATTGCTTGTTTGCTTAAAGAAAGTAAGTGAGAAGAAAAAAGAAGCACTTTTGAGAATCATATTTTTTTCCTTTCTTTTTCGGTGTGGGTGGAAATCTTTGCTCAGTGGAGTTGATTGAAATATTTTTTATCCTTCGTGAAAAAGGCGAAAGAAAGTGAACATAAGAAAGAAGGAAAAGGGTCGATGAAGTCCTTTGTTGTGATCGACAAAAGACTACAGTTTTCATTCACGTTATTCATTGATAAAACACTTCCTATCCTTTAAGTAACGTCACATTCGTAAAACATGAAAATCAAATCCTTAACTCAATATCTTATCTGCATTTTGTCTTGTATGCTCGGTTAACAGTACAAAATCATTTTGAAATTAGGATGGATGAATGGAAAAGGGAAAGAGAATGAAAATACAAGAGCAGAAGCATTGAAAGATATCCGAATAATGATCTTCCTTTTCTTTGAATCCACGGTTGCATAATATGAAGAAGAGAATCAAGTTTTGAAGCACACACAAAAAAGCGGGATCCAAAAGAGCCTTCAAATGGAAAAATGCTTTGCTTTATTTTGGGACGGATACAGTTACGATGAATGAGGATAAATGTGATATGTACAATCTAAATTAGGAGGATTTTCCGATGTATCTACATATTTATAAGGCTCAAAGCTTTTTCATACGTTCACAAACTTTTCATTCAATTTTTTGTTTTTGTTGCAAATTTGATTTGTTAGCTTTTTTTATTTCTTCACTTAAAATTGAACGTCATGAAACAACATTGTACGAAGCAATAATTTCTCGGTAATGTTTTGTTTTGTTGTTATTTTTTGGTACTTCTAAGCTCCCCACGAAATTTTATTTAACGTCAAACGCACATGTGACTAACTTTTGTAAACTTTTTCTAATGTCGATGTTCACAGAAGGATTTGGGAAAATAAAACAAAAAGAAAAAGAAAGTCGGACAAGCTTATTATGAAAAAGATGATTACCGAATTGTATTTAATGTAAAAATTTTTTTTTTGTTAGTAGCAAGTGAAAAGTTTATGGGTGAGTGATGAAAGGAAGGGTTGAATTAATTTTCATGGCTTTCTAACGCGTGTTTTCTACCCATTTCAATAATGATTAAGACATGATAATGAAAATGTAAGACGAATTGAATCGTAAATTAAAATATTCCTTCTTTTGCACAGTTTAAATGTTTAACAATCAATTGATAGAATTTTACTTAAAATCGTCTGCAGCTGTTTTTAATTATCATGACATCGACTTTATTTAACCTCGGAGTTATAATTCACCATTATTTTTAATTATCAACAAACACATTTCTTCAATTAATGTCCTTTTGTGGTAGAAGATTTTCTTCTGCTGTTAAATATTTGCCTCCACTCGACAGAAATTTTTCATTTGCTGCTTTGCTTTTGTTTGGTGTTACGAATGAAAATTTACGAGATTTTCCCGATAGGATACATGAAAGAAAGATAAAGAAATTCACGGAGTCAACGACATGAAAGTCTTTTTCGTTTTAAATCCGGTTATCAACTGAAGAAGTTTTGCAAGAAAATAATCTGCTTCGTTGTGGATTTTTATTTCATGGAAATGGAAAAGAAAATTGAGAATGGGAAATGTTGGAGAGCTTTTTATTCCAGCATTTCATGGAAAACTGGCACCATAAGCATAAAAAAGCATTCAAATCGCGGGTATAAAAACGGTAGCATTCAACAAATAAAAGTATCCATTAATAAATTAAATTGCGTTTTGTAATAAATTAATTTCTTTTCTTTCTTTTCCATAAATGTTTCAAACGAGTTTTGCTTTAACATTAACAAAGTTAATATTTTTCAGAGGTAATTGCTCAATCTCCGTTTTTGTTTTATTAACTCGATTAGAGTCCATAAAAGCAAATAAATTTGTAACAAATTCACTCTTGCAGTTATAAACATTAAGGAAAATTATGGTAAGATGTTTGTTTTTTATGAGTGAACAGCGGCAGTCAGCCAGCCGGTTTTTCCGCTAATGAAACTTTAATTGAGCTCCATTCGAGTGGGTTGAAAATGATTTTTATCAAATTAATGAACACTTTGAGTGGTATAAATTTCAGTAAATATTTATTGGCTGCTAAGCAGTTAACTATTCAATAAATAATCTTCTTAAATACAATCTATGAGGGAAATTTCCGATTGGAATTTTCGTTGTTGAAATATGAAACGCGATTATAAAGATTCAAAAATTATCATCATCAACATCATCACCTTCAGAGGCTTTCCACGAGAAAGGAAGAAGAAATTCTTATTTCCCGTCCCTAACTATGAATATCCAAAACATAAAATTATGCGTAGCCATGAATTGTTGATAATGAACATTCGTGCATAGCCTTAGATTAAGAAGCTTTCGTTCATGTCGCTATTCCCTTCTCAACACATCGCAAGTGAGGTTTGCCAACAAGTAAACATCACTTAAGGCATCCAACATGAATAAGTTTTTGTTTATCGCAGAGTGCTGTTAGCTGTAAGAGTTATTCGATAAATGAAAAGAAATGGAAATCCTTTTGGGAAATTCCGACAAGTTGTTGAAGATGGATATAAAAAATAAAGAAAAGCAGTGGAGGAAAATCTCTTTCTGTTGATTGTGGAATTGATTTATCTGCTCATTTCACGAGAGGTTTCATTAGTTTTATTTTCCTTTTTCTTTTTTAACATCAAAGCCCAATTCAATGAGAAGAATTTTTTTTCCCTTTCAATCCATCAATTTTCTTTGATTCATCATGCGACGGTTTCTTTGCAGACGCGGTCGGTTACTAACTTCCATTCATTCACTATTTTTGTCACTTGTTTTTATTCTTTTAATCAAACAAATTCTTCATAACTTTCATCATTGTTTGATACTCCTACGCAATCTATCTTGTCAACTCTGAATCTACCTTGAAATGAAATTCAGTTTGAATTCCTCTTTTTTATCGTCTTTATATTTCATTTTGCAATGTTCTCGACGCTCCTAATGAAAATGTAGGATCGTCTTTTTGCTGAAAGAAGGCAAAAAGCTCGCGGGAATTCTTTCATTCGCATCGATAAACCTTCACTACGCTAATTTTTTTTATTTTGTGTAATGTTTTCATGCCGCAAGCTGCATAAAAGTGAGACATTCATAACAAATTTACGTCATTCACGTTTTGCGCAACCCTAATTAAGGTTGTAAGGAAACAATATTCCGAGAATAGAAACAAAAGCTTCATATTTATTGCTGCTGGGGGTGGAAAGTTATGTCGAAGAAGATTTAATTAGCAGTAATTAAACTGATACGAAAGGCAAATCGCCAAGCAGTATTTTCGCACGCAATTTTCTTCGAAGTTTGATGACAGTTCTCGTCAGTTAAAAGGAATAAAATTCTGCAGACATGTCTTTAATGTTTTGACGTCTTTAATAGATTTCGATCCAAAGATTCACCACAAATTCTTTTTTGTCAACATTGATACATTTCGTTACTAACTAACAATGTTGCTCAATTATCCTTTCATGTAAAACTTTTTTATCTGTGTCAACATCTTGTTAACAAGAAGAATGTGACAATTACGTAAAAATATGTATTTATTTTTTTTTCTACGCAACAAATTGAATGTCATGATTTTCCTATGCATACACACACACACACACACCCTAACTCAAAGGAAGAAATTTTGCTGTCAATCTTAAAGATTCTTTTCGCATCTGGTGTTTTCCATTTCTTGTTACTAAAGTGACAAAGCTTTTAGGCGTTAATTATATTGGAAGAAAAACGCTGCAAAGTAATGAAAGAAAGTTTATCTTCACCCCCGAAAAAAGACAAACAGTTTTGTGTTAAGAAAACAAGATTTTTTTCTGCGACGATAATGATGATGAGACAAGCTTTCTTACATCCTCATAAAGAAGGTGGAGAAGTTGAAAGAGCTCATAGAAGTGCTTTACTAGCATTAATTGATTAATTGTATTTTTGTTTTGCTTTACGTTTTTGCTTGATATTCCGTGAAGGAAAAGAAAAAAGTTCTCGACATTTGAAATATATCATCGTTCCTTCGTCCCTTCCTTCAACTGGTGTCCTTTAGCTTTCGTAAACTTTGGAACAGGAAGTGTAGTTGGGAGAAATAATTTATTGTTACTGCCAACAATATTCATTCATTACTCTAAGAAAAAAAGGCTTTTCACTTTAATCATCATTAAGAAGTTGTCTCGCCTTTTATCTCAACTGGGTTGGCAAAGAAGGAAGTGAAAGAAGGTTCATAAATAATTTATGAAGTCGCTTTCTCATGTGGAGAATATCAAACACTCTTTGATTCGATTCTTTTCGATTCGATTCATTCATACCATTTGTACAATAAAGAAGGAAAGCCAAAAGAAGAAAAGCTTCATCGTAAGATGATAAAAATATCTTTTCTTGCTTAATCGTTTGGTTTAGAAATTTTATTTTCATGGTAGAAACAGCAGCGACATAAAACACCAAAGCAGCAAACCAGTGAAGAATAGAAAGGAACTCAAGAAAGGGGAATGGATGCTGAAGCCAAAACTGAATGTTCATTCGGGCAGTAAATTTAATTGGCAAATAAAAGGAAAACAATAAAACTCATTTGAGTGACCCAAGAAAGAAAAGGGGGGAAATATATCGATTACAACGATCCAAGATACTCAATGATGCTTGAAATTTTTATTTATTTTATTTTTAGATTTTGTTCTTCCATGAAGAAGGACGAAAACTTTCTTCCTCCTTCACCCTTCTTTGCTCTCCATAAAGCCACAATAAAGTTCATTTAATTTTTAATGTTTTACATCAGTTTCTTGTCTCGTGTAGTTCGAGAAAGTAAAAAAAGAGATATTAATTTAATTATTTTAATATGAAAATTGTAAGAAAGTTATTTTTAAAAAAATATTTTCTTTATTAAATTATTTTATATTTCATCGAAATTAAGTTTATGTTTATCAATTGTGATTATTTTCATTCGATAATTGTATAAGTTAAAAGTGTTTTAAACGTGATTGTTCCAACACGAACACAAATCTTGTGTAAATCAATTACCTTAACTGAACTAATTGTTATCGACGTCGCTTTCATTGCCACCACTTTTATAATTCGTTCTCGGGAATATTAACGAAAAAGCTTATCAGTTTTTTGAAAAATGATATCAATAAATCGAACAATGAAGTTAAAGCTTCTGTTACAGCCACTTTGATAGAATTAATTAAATTAGATTCTCTGATTTTACGTTCAAGTTTCGTAAATCGGATTTCATATTTTACAATTGTTTTCTTTTGATCTTTCACGTTCTTTATTAAAGTTTTCACCTCAGAAGACAATTCTTTGACTTTCATTTCGAGTTCATGATTAAGTTGCGCTAATTCGAGCACGTTCTCCTTCATTGTTTTAAAGTGATTCCAGAATTCATCTACTGTTTCTGGTTTTGGTGTATTAAGTGGACTGCACTTCAAACGTATCTGAGATTTTAGTTTTTCTATTTCACTGGGTGTTTTTGCCACAGCATTTATGCAAAGGTTTTTCTCGAAATTCAAAAACGTGAGCTCGTTCAAGTTACTGAAAAAATCTTCTCCAATTGACTTCAAAGAGCTGTTGTAAATGTAAATCCAAAGCATATTTGGGTTGTGTTTAAAAAGGTCGCCATCAAGTGATCCCAATGGATTATAAAACGAAGCAAAGTGTGTTAGGTGTGGAAATGGTTCCAAATCTTCTGCTGTAACTTTCTGAAGTTTCGAAGAATGCCACTCAATGCCTTTAATGTTGGGAAAAAATGTTTTGAGATTGAGTGGAATCCGAGGCAATGTTTGATTGTAAACGTAAATAAATTCCACGAGGGTATTATTATGGTCATCCCAATGCTCTCCAATCACATTATCAATTTCACTGACACTTCCGGTGTGTATTACATCTGCCTTGCAACCATAGTAGGTTGGAACTGATGCCCACGTAATTGGATCAAATTCACAATCTAAAACAAACGTCTGGGACAGCGATATGAAGAAAATCAAGATTACAGTAATTTGTTTGATGAGTGTCCTAAAATTGTCATAAAATATAATTAAACAAACAGGTTGATTAATGGCCTCGATCTTACATATTTCTATTCAAAAGTTGACATACGACTACCGCTAGTAACTTACATAAATGTTTACACATCAGCATGGGCTTTATAATGATTATCTTATCACAATGCAATCAATGATAAGATTTATCAAATTTCAGGTTTTCCCTTCTTGAATGATTTCAATTTTGCCACGTTGTCGTTCAATGAGGTTCATTTGTGAAAACATAAATCGTGTAATCAGAAACGTCAGGATGTCGCAATTTGTTTATTTGATTATCTTTCGAATCGTTGATTGAAATAATCAAGCGAGTAATGTTCTCAATTTTCATATTTTCAGCATAATGTCATCGAATTCCCCTTTTCGAGATCAATTCAATTGATTGTTTGTAATAAGAAGCTTTATATACACAAGCTTAAGTTCAACTGCCTCACCTTGAAGATATCTGTCTAATTCCCCTAATGAAGCGGATTTCATTTCATCGTATTATTTTTTCCCTCAAAATAATCACATAAATAAATCTTTTTTGCTTTTTCTGGCTCTCATCAAGAGAAAAAGCTAAACTGAGTTAAACATAAGAGGAAGATTAGCTTGTAGGATTTTTTGTCAGTTGAAAATTAGATTTTTTTTCTAGTGAACCAAAAGCTTTCCATGTAATTGCCCATAACATATAAACATTCTCTCCAATTACGTTTAATGCGGGACCCTAGAAATCTTATTTCCCTCTCTCTTCTTTCCTTTCAAGCCAACAACGCAAAGAAAATTTATTTGTTTTCCATTAGAAAATCTGGCAGTTGTCGTAAAGACTTTGGTTGTAAACATGGAAATAAATATAATGGAAAGGGGCAAAATTGGTTATTTATTTGATGTGCCTTGCCACTGATGCGATTTTGAGAGCTTCTTAAAAGATTTACAATAAATTCTTTTATGTTGAAATATATATTTTGAATTGGCACAGACATTTTGCATGTAGTCGAGTGGAAAATATTTTCTAGAAGAAGAAAATTTTAAATTTTCTCGTCTGATTTATACAAAGATGATTATTTAAGAAGATTCTGTCTGAGTCTTCACTGTCAATACCAACTGTGAAAGTTTCTTTATAAGTATTAAGAAGGAAGAGAAAAAACGTTGACGAAGAGAAATCCATTGAGTGGGAAAATTCAACTATTTTTGAATTTTTCAGTCAAATTCACGCATTCGTTGAATTTTCCTACTCGTCTTTCTCATATCGTTGTTATTAAATTTCACCCCATTTCTCTTACGTATGTTTAAGCAAGCAACTCACTTCCATAGGTATGAATAATCTTGGTAACGATTTGTGAAGCTCATCATGAATATCAATGATGAGTTGTATTGAATATTATGAAAAGATTAATTTTTTGCTTGCCTTCGCAGGTTTATAAAAAATTATTCTGTTGAGAATATTGAAATAAATGCTGATATGAAATCATTAACGAGGGTGGAATATTATAAGCTCAAAAATATAAAATAATTCATAATTACCAACTAAACCTTTCATTGAAAAAACAGAAAAATTTTCACCTTCGTAATTTTCGCCTTAATTGAATTTCAGAGAAACTTTTTAGACCATTTTCTGAGACATCAAATTCACATTATTCTTATGATCAGTTAGGACATTTAATGTTGGAATCGATCACTTTACACAAGGAAATTAAATCGGCTTCTGTGTTGTGATTTATTTCATTAATCAAACATCAATTAGCTGTTTAAATATTTTCTGATTTAATGTAAGTTTGAAGATAGCATCAATTAACAATAATAAATATCAACGCCATTATCGGGTGTTAATTGAACATTAATTACAAACTATCCATAAATTATCTCGATTATATTTACCTAATGTCGTTGTTCGATATTAGGTTAAAATGAAAGGACTTCCCACTAATCATAGCTTAGTTAAACAGCGGCGCAACTAACACGCTAATAAACGTAAAACCATTTGATTATCTTTCGCAGCTTGTAATTACACATTCACCTTTTGTTAACAGAAAGCTTATTTTTTATTATTTTATGCTACGAAAAGTTGAAGAAATCATTTCGTCGTGAATATTTAGGGAGCGAAATTCTTCATTCGTGCAAATGAACATTTTCAAGTACTCCTTGAAGTGGGAATTTTCTCGACGTGTGAAATTCCTTTGAGAACATTCATCGTCAAAGCTTTTTCATTAAGCGAAACAGAACCGTTTAGAAGCATTTACCTCTTCTCATAACAATCAAAAATTCCATTCTGTACTTTTGCCTTTTGATCTCTCTCTCTCTCTCTCATGACTTCTGAAAGCGGCAAGGAAAACAAATTTATGCAAATTGAAGCGGCTAAGTGGAAAATAGCGAAATGTAATTGAAGAAAAATATTTAAAGGAAAAGTTCTTGAGGAAAGTGACTAAATAAGTGCTATGAATAAATGGATTTTAAAATCTCTCTTGTGGGGTTGAAATTGAATCGTTGTTGTTATTTTATTTTATTATATTTTATTGAGAAAGTTCTGGATGATATAAATTTCAAAAGAAATTTAAAGTTTTCCAATTTTCACTCTCAACTCTAAACGATTTGGAAATATTTGACATTGCTTTAAGCTTTGGGTTAATGGTAAAATTAAATCCAAAGTTTCGAGAAAGTGATTGACCCATCAAGAGGGTTTTATTTGAGATACTCAAGACATCATGATCGATTTCTTAAAAATCAATTGCCCGTAGCAGAATCCATCGAAACTTGGAATATCTCATAAAGATTTGGGATCTTGTATTTGACATTTAAGAAGATTGAATGAAGTTTCGTTTAACTGAAATGTAAATCTCTCTTCTCGCTTCTTTTACGAGATTTTATATTTTATTTTGCTTAGTAACACGACGTGAAGTCGATGCTGTTATGAAATTTCCCTCTCGATTTAAATCACAGAGAATGATTGTAAAATCTAGTTTTGACATCAAATTAGCATTCCCATGCTAACATATTTTAAGAGGAAAATTCTTCTTCTTCATTTCCATACGTTGATGTCACCTTTAGCTGAGATGGATGGCAATTTTCATGTTGCTGGAAATTTAATCCATCAATATGGTAATGCATTAAACTAAAGCTTAGAATTTGCATTAAATGATCATCGATGCAATCTAGTTATGGCTATAGTTGAACGTTCAAACATTAACATTCATCTGTTCAGCATGGAAACTTGATCCATAACTCGATTTATGTGAACGTGATAAAATGGAAAGCTTTTTTAACGAAAGTATCAATGAATGTCACTTTGAATTAATCACGCTTTGGTGACGAAAGATTGAAATTTTCTGTAAATCATTCAATTTATGTCAGAAAGTTTTCGATTTTTCATCAACTTGCATTATTAATTCTTGCCAAATCCTCAAACTTTTTCAATAAAAATAAAAGTTTTTGAAAGCTTTTTTTTTCTTCTACTCGTCCGTCCACATTTCTAACGACAAATGCTGGCAAAACGAAGTGAACAATAAAGTCACGTTTTGCCGCGGGAGACGAACATTTCTTTAAAAGTCTTTTCAATTGAAAACTTTCCCTTATTGGAGGGATCATTTCAGGCGGCAAAATAAAATTAAGACGAGAAGGAAAAGTTTATCAAAAATTATTGGTGGCGCGTGATTTAGGAAGTGATGTTTCAATTTACTTTCATTGACTTGAACTCAAATTGAGGAGTGCTTTTCCTTTAAGCCTGTGGTTTGAATATGAGATTTTTTTTTCTTATATGAGTTTAAATATTTAATTTCATTTTTCCCGACTCCTTCAAATCTGAATTTTCTTTTCTTTGTGAGTAACACACAAAGCATCAAGTCTTGTTACTTTTATAAGAAAATGAAAAGAAAATAAATCGAATTCAAGTGAACTCAAAAGATATCACAATAAATACCAGTTCAACGACTGACGATGTCAAAACCTGAGATAAATCAAGTCGAGAGAAACAATTATTTTATTTGGGAAGAAAGCACATACAATGGAGAGTAATCAAAAGCAGTGGGTGATATGCGAGGTGAAATAACATTTCCAAATCACGTCTTAAATGTGCTTTTTTTCATTTGCTGTTCTGATAAAAGAAGAAAAAAGATTTCTTTGTCAAATGTTAGGACGCACAAGAATAGGCACGAAAAAAAATGGAAAATTCTATGTGGGGGGCCTGTAAGAAAAGTTACGACTCAATTTCTTTCCCTTCTTAATGGTGAAAATCTGTGCAATCCTCGAAATTCGCTTATTTTAGCATTCACATTGAATATTTGTTTTCGCTACCTTTCGCAAAGATAAAAAAGGTGAATTATACAATTGTTTGTTCATCTTATCTCAAGGTTGTATTGTTGTGAAAAGTATTCAAAGTTTTTGTTAAATGACACGTGGTAAGACTTCACTTTCGCTCGATATTAAAGTGATCTTTTCTGTTATTTATTTATGTTTTTGTTTTAGAAGATATTCAGTTTCAGATTTATTCCAGCTATAAATTTCACTTCAACGAACAACATTTTACAAAAGCATCAAATTTCATTTAGGGAAAACATTTTGAATTTCTTTTAAATTGGATGACAAAATTAAATATTTGTTTAGTACACAAACATTTTTGTAAAGAAAGTAGAAGAATGAAACTTTTATTAGCAGTTTAAAAAAGTTATTCCAATGGTAGCGGAGAATGTTGGGAAGGAAATATAAGAATAAAGATGAAGTAAAAATTTCTCTCTTATCAAAGCAATCTTAATCCTTAAGGATTATTACTGTACGCAATCTTCATCATATCTTCATGCTTATAATAAGCATAATGCTTCTCATCCATTAAATGACTCCTTCCGTTCATCTTTACTTCTGGTGGAAATTTTAGCACATTTCCGCTCCTATATTTCAAGCAACATACAAGAATTTTTTTGTTAGAATGAAAGAAGGAGAAAAATCAGATACTTCCTGTCTCTGTACGATCTCTGTTTCCTAAATATCTTTCTCGGATTTTGGTATTGATGATGATGATTACGATGAAGAAGATGATGATGATGATACCTTCAGACAACGAAGAGAAGACAATGGATGAGTGACGTGAGTGAGAAGATATGCTTCCTTAAAGATAGCTTCTCATGAATTTTTCATGAAGCAGAGAATCTGTTTGTTTGGAAGCTTTTCTCGGGGCTCTTTCGAAGATATTTTTGTTGTAAAAACACTCGAAGCATGAACTTCGTCAAACAATCGATAAAGCATGGAAATATTTTAAGAATTTAAGTCGTGCAATGTGAGTGTGAGCATTGAAAACTCTTCAATGTTTATGAGTATAAAATAAATTTAAACAAAGAAAAAGAAAATTAAAGTATGATCAGAGAAAACAACTTTAACAATCCCTTGAAGCAAAGTTTAATCAATTGAAATGTTCATTTGCTTAACAAAACGAAAACGAAGACAATAAGAAAGGAAGTGCAAAAAGATAACAACGAAATTTGAGCATACACTTATCCACATATTCGGTTTATATTGAGGTGGAATGTTATTTATTTGAAACATTTTGATGAGAAGTCAAATTTTTCTTTTGTTCACATGGCGAATTGTATCTTGAATAAAACTCTTGTTAGAACTGCTCATTATTTTCAATATAAAATTGAACCAATTACAATTCATTCAATTGAAGTATTTTTCGACAACACAATGCAATTATTTTTCACTAACAATCGCTTTCAACTCTGAAGTAAAATCAATTACGACAATAATCCAAGCAAAAATCAAATTCAATTTTCGTCAGAATTCCTTTTTAGTCTAGAAAACTTTTTCATTTGATTTTGCTAATTGCTTTTTTATTTCAAACTTTGTTTTGTCATTTTAAATAGTTTTTCATGTTGTGTGTGTGTATTGCAGTGAATTAAAAAGAGTAACAAAAAACTAATTTACAGAAGAGTTTTATATTTGGCTAAAGCTTTTAATCCCATTTGATGTTTAAGACTCGAGTATATCAAATTCAATTGATTCTTGATTGAGTTCTGTAAGAGAATTGATCAGCATGTAACGAGAAAAAATGATGTATAATTTTCGAAACCACACCATTTGTGATTTATGCTGATGCATTGCAGCTTGGACTATTTTCCTTTCTGACCATTTGAGAATCGTCCTATGTCAAAGAAAAGAAGAAGCTTAATCGTATTTAATTACATGAAAAATCTCTTAACTTTCTTACCAATTAGTTGATAACAAAAGGCTTATAACAACGTCGAATAGCGATAAATATTTTCTTAGAATATTTACTGTTTCAAGAATCAAAACTTTACAAGTTGATGGCATTAATCCAGCGAGACAAAGTGATGCTGTTGCGTAGTAAATGGCTTGATGATTTTTATGCTGACTAATGCCATCTTTGTCGAATGTAATTAGCAAGTCTATGTCAAGCATTTCAACGTGATTGAGAATAAGTTGAGAGACAATTTCAACCTTCCAGTTAATGTTTGGATTATCTGGCAGCAATGTGCAATTAGTTAATGTGATATCTTGAGGTTTTATTTTGAAAACTTTGCAAGAGTTCCACAATTCATCTTTGCGAACATGCCCTAGTTTGTCAAAATCTCCTGGAATAAAAACGTGATGTGAATAATGATGACTTATAAACATATTTGATATTTAAAACGTCTTTACCTCTAGATAAGCACAGAACGAAAATTCTGCATTCTTTTCTTTTTCTTAAAGCTATTAAAGTTGGGCCGAAAAACATACACTCATCGTCAGGATGTGCCGTAACTAAAAGTACACGCGACGCATCTGCAGGGAGTTTTGTACATCGTCTAAATCTTGATTTATTTCTTCCATTGCGAGTATGGTGAATTAAATAAAATAAAAGTGCATTGAGAATAATAAAAATCACTAAACTATAAATTATCAACTCCAGGATTTCTTCGAATTTTGAACGGCACTTTAAAATATAAGCAGATAACTCTTGCAAATGCATCAAGTTTAGATTATCGTTCATCTATGCATTTTTTCTGTTTTTAATGTTGTCAGAATAGAATTTACAAACTTATAATTTTTTGTAAACAAATGACAGGCAGACAATCCAAGTTGATTATTATACGATATCGACTTGTCGAAATTCAAAATTTCAAACAAAAATCCGTTAAAATTGACTATGAATTGACTCAACCTTAACAGTTTTTATTGAGATTCACATACGCCAACAATATTTTGAACACAATTTAATGGTTCTTCCTTCCTAAAAAAATCATCAAAATAATTTAAAATCATGTAATGGGTGAGCTTTAAGATTTATGTATTCGAATTCATGATAAACTTCAAACAAATAAATCACGCCTCTCTGTGTAAAATTATAAATAACATTGTGCTGCGTGGAAATGTAGGTATGTTCTAAATTGAAATTAAACGTAGAAAGGTAAAATGTTTGTCATCTTCCAGATTAAAGTTATGCAGTGCACGTCGGCAACTACATTATGTAGTAGTAATGCTGTTTCCATAACTCTCATCAATTCATAGAGTGAAAAGAATATCTCTAAGGATACAGTTTTGAACGTGTTGTCTCATCAATATGTCTGTTAGTCAGATAACGTGTTGATTTTCTAATGTCTATCAATCCTTTTAACTTTGCTCTTTGAACAAACACGAACCCAACGTCAGCAAAATTTCCACCTCAAAATTTTCTGTTCTGCTCTTTAAAATAAGTGAAAATGTATGTTTGCATGTACAAGTTGAACTCTTAACAATTTATTCATGAGACAAAAATTTTGTGAAGCTTTTATTTTGGTTTTTGTCAACTTCTTAATAAGCATAAAACTGAACAAACATGTAGATATTATTTTGATTAATTCATGTGATGCAGCTTATGAAGCTTTACAAAGCTTGGATGTGAAAAGCCAGAAAATCTAATTACGATCTTGTTTTATGGTGAAAATGTTTCTTTCTGAAAAATTTATCATTGCACTTAAAATTATCAAGCCCTTATGTAGCATGTAAATGAAACTCTTCATCTCAGCGCCTTCCATGACAAAGTTCGTTAAATTCATGACAAAATATGAAAGGAGAATCGCTTTATCAGCAAGCATCATATCAGAAAGAAGAAAAAAATCTCACGTTGCTTAATGGCAGCGTAATTGACGATAAGAAAAGTGAAACGAACACACTTTTCCCGTCGAATAAAACAGATTGAAAGAGATGAGACAACAGGGAGCCATCAAAGGCATAATTATCAATAAAAGTAATTAAATATACTTCAATATCCATTATCTTTCCCATTTATCATTCAATATGAAACAAGAAGAATTTACTACTTAAACGTAAACAATAACAAAATAAGGAAATTTTCTAAATTTCCTTCATTGCTTTGCACTCAATAATTAGCCAACTAAATGTGTACAAGCAAATTTTTGCCGAAATAAAAAGCAATGATCTGAAAATGTACACAATGTTGGTAATGCTTTTGAAACCTTTGCCCAAAGCCATTTCTGCTTCTTCTATTATTCACGAGATTCTGAATCAATTCTCTCGTTATTAGAATTCATCTCATAATCATGATTTAAAAAGCCTTTTTCGATTTCACACAACCCCAAAATATATTTAAGAAATGAAATCACAAGAGAAATATTATTAGAATAATCTGCCATAAACGTAATTGAAAAAACTTACAAATAGTCTTGCAAAAGTAGTAGACACTGAGAAATCCTCAAAATCCCTTTTTTCGTAAAGAATAAAGAGAATCTTTTGTCCCGGGAATATTCGCTTTTGCTTTTTTCTTTGCATATCGAACAGATTTAACATCAACGCAAGTTATTCCCATCGAAGCAGCGGAAAAAAGGTCAGAATGTAATTGAATTGAGTGTTACATTCAGAACATTTTAATATGATCAAATACACTGTAATTCCATATTGGATCACTGGGTATTATCAAATTCAATCAAGATAAATATAAGATGGAGAAAAAGACGAAGAAAACAGAGATTAAAGCTGATATCTGAAATATTCAGAGACTCTTAAGCAATGAACAAAGCCTTGTTTCAAAACTAATGCATTGTTACTGACAAAACCATTCTTCTCAAAAGAAGATAAATTAAATTAAAAACTCAACTTACTCCTGAGCGTCTCAAGTGCTTTACTACATTCAATTCCATTACAACTAAGAAAGTTGATTGTAAATAAAATGAGACCGGAAAAGTTTTAAACTAAATTTATTATATAAGCTGTCTCAAGTCATTTTTATAAATACATTTAGTTTCCTTTCGAGAATTTCACTTCCTTTTAAGCGCTTAAAGATAAAACTCAAACATTACTTAAAAGCATCCTCTAAAGCTTTAATATCCTTATAGTTCCAGGCTTTTCTTCTTGTTCTCTTTCTTTTTTTCCCTTTTTCACACCACAAATTTTCGAATTCTTTTTAGCCAGCATTTTTTTTATTATGTCGTCATTGAATATTCTGCCTTTCCCTAAGTATGTCTTTACATCATGGCTTGAGAGACGATGACATTATGGAAATGAAAATTGTTTTCCTTAACTTTCCCTTACCCTGAACATAAAAAACCTTAACATCGGAAAGCTTTCGAGCAAAGGAAAAAAAATATTTGAGAGAACGAGAAGGAAGCATTGATAAAATTTCTTTCACAAACGAACCTTAATTTAATTAAATCCCGCGCTGAAATAATTCTTTGTAATTTTAATTGAATATTTTGTTATACAATCTCAATTCGTTTTCTATTTTTTCTTTTTTTCCCCTTCAACAAACTGTCTACACTTGTAAATTTTGGTTAAGACTTAAAAGCTATATTTCAAGTGATTCTGGGAATATTCATTGTTGTAATGCCATTGAACATATTTAAAGCTGTTTAAGCTCTGCCTTCTGTATCAATACAGATAAATTTGTTGTGATTTCCTGGTAGCAAGTGTTCATTTCTTTATATTGTTTTAACACACGAAATTCTTATTATAGAAATAATAATTTTCGGTAAGCTTTCTCAGTATTACATTCCATTAACAACTCCTGAATCATCAAAATTATAATTGAAAAGCTTCGCTACCAAAACATTCAGCAAAGCGAACATATCTGGAAAAAATAATTATTTTCTTTATTTCCTAATCTAATATCCCTTATTAAATAAAGCTTGTAGCTAAAAAAAATCCCTCCAACAAATTAAAACTGAATACAAACAAATGAAAATGAGATTTTCGCATCTTTCTGATTAAATGGAAGCATTATTTATCCGATCCCTTCTCAACATAAACATTAGAAGGTTTAAATTCAAAGAAATAAATAATTTGTTTCCGCTGACTTGAAATCAAATTGAGTTCTTTCATGTCTGTTTGATGTTTTCGTTTTTCATTTAATTTTTGGTGGAGTTCTTACTTCTACTCTTAACATGCCAACTGGTAATATAGCATAACAAAGCGAAAGTTGAGAAAGCGAAGCGTAAAGTGAATTTGCAAACTAAAATTGAAAACCACTCCAGACAATGATTTGCATGAATTTTATTTTGTTTTGAATGGTTACACAGAGGTAAACCAAAAAACTTTTTCATCATCACAACAAGAACAGACTCTGGCTGACCAAAAAATAAATTTTAAATCCTTCTCTTGGATGTGATTGTTGTATGTTTGGAAGTTAGTCGTCCACAAAGTCATAAACTGTAAAGAAACATTCTCTGTGGGCAGTGTTGTGCACAGACATCGAAAAATGTCTGCAAAACTCAAAGACAAAGACGTCTTTGAACATGTCTTCAAAACACGCAGCCACAGACATCATCTTTTGAAAAATGACTGCCAGTCATGTCTGCGTGTTTTGAAGACATGTTCAAAGACTTCTCAAGAAAAATTTACTAAAAGCGCTTATTCTTTCTTGTGTTCCATAATTTTTATCAACTTTCAGTGCAAGTTACNAAAAATTGTTTTTCATGAAAGGAAATTTGTTCGAAATGAATTCAGTGTTGTGCACAGACATCGAAAAATGTCTGCAAAACTCAAAGACAAAGACGTCTTTGAACATGTCTTCAAAACACGCAGCCACAGACATCATCTTTTGAAAAATGACTGCCAGTCATGTCTGCGTGTTTTGAAGACATGTTCAAAGACTTCTCAAGAAAAATTTACTAAAAGCGCTTATTCTTTCTTGTGTTCCATAATTTTATCAACTTTCAGTGCAAGTTACAAAAAATTATAGCACACTTGTGAAGCAAGCTTAAATAGATATTTTCTAAACTCACTGAAAGTTGTAAAAAATTGTAGAACACATGCGAAAATAAGCGCTTTTAGTAGATTTTCTTAGGAAAAAGTTTTGTTTTTCAACAATGTTTGTAAAACACAAAGACATTAAAAAATGTTTGCAAAACACGAAGCCACAGACGTCTGGAAGACAAAGAAAATATGGCTGGAAGTCGTGTCTGCAAAACATGTCTGCGGTCTGCCAGTCATTTTTTCGAAGACACAAAGACATGTCTTTGAAAATTTGCACAACACTGTCTGTGGGTACTTTTAAGAATGGTTAATCATTTTTTTCCTCATGAAGAAACCTAAACGTAAAGATTCTCTCTTGGTAATTCAATTTTTCACTTTAATTTCATCATCGCATGCTAGCTGAGAGAGCTTTCATGCAAACCTCATAATTTTGGTGTAGTCACTAAACATTTCCCTCTGTGGTAATTGAATTCTCTTCCATAAATTGTAATTAACTTAAATTGCGATTTATAAATAGTTGAAGCATAAAAGCTTTTTCAGCTTCGCCGAGGAAGGAAGGAAAAAGTTTTTAAAAATTTTCGCTGTGAGAAAAGCCGAAAAATTTTCTATGCCAGTTTAATTAGTTTGTTCCGTCATAAATTCCAAATGTAATTGTGGTCTTTTCGGAATTAATGAAATTCAAGGAGGCATTTTTCCAAGTGACTTAGGGACCTCTTACGCAAGAAGGATTGAAAAAAAATCTAATTACGATTCTCATTTTAACATATTTTCTATTGACGGGAAAGCGCTTTTCCCAAACATCAGAAATATTTAATTAAACGTCCCTTTTACCCCATCGACTTCGAGCTGCTTTCCATTCTTCTTTTTTTTTATTGAATCGAATTAAAAAAGGGTTCGAAAAGGTGGTCAACATGAAAATTATTCGAAATGCCTTTTCTTCATCATCACAAACCATCGCATTAAAACGGTCGAATGAGTCCAACGCACCTGTCGAGAAAATTTATTTTTATAGCTATGCTCATGTTTAATTACAGCAATCTACTTTGATGGATCCTTTTATGTGCAAAGTTTTGTTTAATGCAAATTTTTGTTTTTTGTTCAGCTAAAATCATCTTATGCACAGCTTAGATAACAACGTAAATACCATCGTCGAATTTAACTTTCACTTTGATCAACAAAGCAGACATTTTCTTTTACGTTTATTTTTATTAATATCATGCAAAGCTTTGTATACTCAGTGACAGGATAATCGATTAAGAAAACATCCAAATATCTACTTGATAAACATTTCGAGAAATGAAATTCCCACAAAAAGTTAATTCGAATATAATATCATGGAATCTCGTTAAGCGATAGAGAATAAATTGAGGTTTCTCAATTAAAAAGATGTTTGGTTATTCCATGCATAGTTCAACATACATCTTCTCGATTCACCTTTCCAGACATTCATTCTGATACTCATTAAATAATAAGAAGATTAAGAATCTTTGAACTTAAAACTACATCTCCGAAACTCAATTAGGAAAATACTTAATTGCAACTTCTGTTGAGATTCCTAAGTGAAAAATAAAACTCAACATTCTTGAGATTTTCAGCTTACTTCTTGCTTTAAAAAATCCTGATTTATTTCACTTTAACTATACAATTAAGAATGATAAAGTTATCGAAAACTTCTTCGTGAAATCTTTTCATTTATAGTTAAGAAAACTTCAAATGAAGAATGTCAAGAACCATTTGTAATTGGGAATGAAAAGAATGATGAAGGGAAAAACCGAAACTTTTCATTTTCTATTGAAATATAAAAGTTTTTATTTTCCTGACGTCGACAACTTGAAGTTCTTCGTTTTTAGATAAAAGTGGATGGAAGATGGAAAATTGCAGAAAAATATTTTTCTCTTTTCAACTGATAAAATCGGAGTTTTATTGGTTTCATTTCATTCCTTCGTGTTCTCAATACAGCATTGCGAAACGTGGACACAATGTGAAGGAGAAAACCTGCAATTTATTTCAACCGATCCCAATAAAGTGGCACAACATTTCCTTATTCCTTACACTGTTGTCTATTTACTGGCTGAATTGAATGGAGGAAGCAGCGAAGTGAAAGGAGGATGGAAAATACATTTTTTCCGCTTCGGCGTTTCCCTTTCTGATTCTTCCATGGTAATGAAATTTCTAGTTGTAAGAAAATAAACGAGTTAGAGTATTTTCTCCATCAACAGTAAAGTCTACAATTACATTCGTCCAAACGACCTTAACCATGACAATAACATTAATGAAAAAATATGTAACATGTAAGCAACGTGGTCTGAATGTAACGACAGTGAATCTTTGAAGATTACTTATAAGAAGATTGGGATTTTCACAGCGTAAATTGAGAAAAACTTTTTCTTGTCCTTCACAGTTAGCTTCATGACGGGAAATCGAATAATAAAAGCGAAAACCGAAAAGCTTTCGTTAGCACAGATTTGTTTTGAATGCTGAATTTCGTGATGTTCACTCAGCCATCACATCAGATGACACATTTAAGCCTTTAACAAGTTGTCGCTTGTATTATTTTGTTTAGTTGTGACTGAAATTTGTTTCTTAGTGAAATCAGTGGCGTCGTAATGTATGAATAAACGTTTTGTGGGAAGATTATAACATTAAAAGTCATTAAAATGCAATTGAAAAAGTTGAGTCGTTTGATAGAATGTCGTCTTCGCGACACTGTAGCTTCTCAAGCTTTCAATCGTCTTCGTCAGGCATTTGCTGTCGTTAACATTTTCTGCTCTTATTTTTTTTGTGTGGAAAAGACTGTTTAAATTTTATTGTCATGAAGATATTATGATGAGAACAAGCATGATTTCACCCTGAAGCACACTTCATTATAGAACTTTCTTTTATTTTTTCTTAATGTGTTTTTGGCAGCAAAGTTTCAGGAATGACATCGTCGTCGTTTTTAAGTTCTGAAAGCGTCAATTTTCCCTCAAACGAAAACTCTCTCATGGCTTCATACAAAAAAATTTATAGAATTCATAAAAGATTATCTAATTGGAAATTTTCCATGAATAATTTATAAAGATAATAAAGTTTTGAAATTGTAATTTGATTTGATCTTTTTCTTTGATATTTAATTAAATTTATTAATCAAAAAATGTAATTTCGATCATGGACGAGATTGCGAATTATTTATTTATGTTTGTTTCCTTTTCTAAGAATTTCTAAATATTATTAAATGTAAACTATAAATATCGATACAATTGTAGATTGTTCAATGATTCAGTGAACAACATACGAACAACAATGGAGTGAACCAAGCATATCAAGACGAGGGAGAAAAACTGGAAATTTACTAAGCATTCATTTAATGAATTTTCGAACGATATCTCAAAGAATCGCTCCAACTCGTTCATGCAAAACATCTTTTTCATTAGAGAAATAAATTAACCTGACTCTCATATCAGATTAAGCGTAGGTTTGAATGATGTGTTTTCCTAATTAATGCCAAACTTTAATTGCTTTACTTGATTCTCATCACCTAACAGCAACTTCCCATTAAATAAGATCTTTCGGTAGATTTAGTTCTACATATTTCCTGCGGTTGTATTTGTTGTTAGATTTTATAGGCTTATGACAGTTACTTCTCTAACTCTGTTCTTCACTTCATTCATCAAAATAAATTTTTCAACATACGACGTTCCGACGGTAAAAAAGCTACAAAGAATCTTATCGTTACAGTGAGTGCACATTTGAAATAATCTTCGTGTATTCACATTGTATTTCATTTTCTGTAGCGCACATTGAAGAAAACTTAACTAAATAATAACACATGATTGTCTTCTCCCCTTCTTTCTCATATACGAGCCCAGTCTTGTGTTGGAATCGATGGCGAAAAGTCGCTTTAAGTGTTAACAAAAGAAGTTATTAATGAAATTAATCGGTCGTGCGCGATGGGTAATCTCGGAAAATTGTGCGCCTTATGGCTGTTTTTGGTGATCAAGAGTGGATTACTAATGGCTCAATTCAGCACGGATCTTTTATATAAAGAAGTAATGATCCTAACGAGACGTTTACTTAATGGGTTATTAACAATTTGATCCTTAAATGTTTGAATTAATTTTATTAAGTTATTTTATCAATTCACTAATGCTGTGGCTTTTAGAAATACATTTGAAAGTTTTTGAAGTCAATAAACACTCTTACAGAGTTTTTGAGTGAATTAGAAGTACCCTAAAGTGCAGTTAAAATGGAATGAAAGATGTAGAGATGAAAGTCGTTAACTGTAAAAATATTTTCTTTATATTCACTGCACGACAGATTCTCTCATCGTATCGCGTCTTTTCAATAAGAATGATGAAGAAAATTCCTTTTCAAGATTCGCTTGTGGATGATGCTTTACATCACAATCAGCTTTGTTGAATTCACTGAACTGTTTAATGTTCATACTGCTTGCTTGCTTACAAGAGCGAGCGGTATGATGTCATTCAAATTGGAATCGATTCGAGTCTCTTACATTGTGTGTGCTCAAAAAAGTGTCAAAATGAAAGAAGACTTTCGTTGTACATTTTACATTCTAATTATGATTACTTCCTTTTGTTTTGTCTCTTTTCTTTACCTTAATTTTTGAATTGTTTTGAAGACATCAAGCGACAACCTTGCTGATGCAGTTCATTTTCTTCATGAGTTCAATCGAGAAGCAGCTGAAATGTGTAATCGGTAAAAGTTTTGATTTTAAATCTATCTTTGCAACATTGTTTGATTACTCAATTGATGTAATTTAGTGTCGCTACATCTGAATGGAAATTTGCAACAAATGCAATAGATTTCAACCGTCGAAGAATGAAAGAACAACAAAATCTCGCATCAAAGTTTGAATGCTTAAGTTGGCGACGTGCTTCAAGATTCGATACTTCAAGAATACTTGATTCTAATATACGAAGACAGCTGGGTAGGATACTCGAGCAAGGAAAATGTGGATTGGGAGACGACAAGTATCTTGAAGTAAGCTTGAATAATCAATCAATCAATCAATCAATCTATCAATAGCTCTCGTGCTTCAAAAATATGAAACAAAATGAATTCAAAGTTTACACCAGAAAGAAAGTTAATCAATCACGAATAAAAATGATTTTTCTCTTACTTTCCGTCACTGATCGTTGAGAAAATCCTTGAGTGATGCAAGCAAGCATCGTTAGATAATCTCTACAAATAAGTTGGAAAAGGAAAGAATTTCTTTGGCACAAACACATGCTTTTTGGGTTTTTTGTAACAATAAATTTGATGGATATTTCGTGAATGAAACTTTCTATGACACATAAAACAATTTGTCGAAACTGTTTCACTCTGAACTCTCTCATTCTAAGCATTTAACTCTATTCAGCAGATTCATGTTACACACAATAACTCGGCGTAATTACTCACATTTTCCATTTGACTGCACCCACGTTTTCTGCCTTTCCGCATTCGTATCCATCAGATGATGCTACATCAGATGTTTATGTTGTGGCGCGCGTGTTTTCGTATTTGTTTCACTAAATTCAATTGAATTACGATTCGTTTCTGTTTTGTGTTTTTTTTTGTTCCTACCAGATCACTCATGTGATAAATCTAATGAAAGAGAATTACAATCAAGCGAAAATTTGTCCGTATCGTGGATTGTCAACCGACTCCAATCGATATGGAAGCAATGTGACATCTTTTCATGCATATTGTGATCTCATGCTGGAACCGGACTTGACTCAAATTATGGAAAGAAATCGCAACGAGGAAGAACTGAGACATGTTTGGAGTGAGTGGCGTGAAAAAGTTGGACCGCCAATTAGAAACACGTTCATGCGATATGTCGATCTTTCGAATCAAGCGGCACAACGTCATGGATTTCGTGACGCCGGTGAACAAATGCGAGCTGTTTATGAAGATCCTGATTTTTACTTCACTGTACAAGATATTTGGATGAAGATTCAGCCACTGTACAAGCAACTTTTCACCTTCGTTCGACGTGGATTGTATAATAAATACGGTGGAAATGTTCTTCGCCCAGATGGGCCAATACCAGCACACCTTCTAGGAAATATGTGGGCACAAAATTGGAGAAACGTCTTAGACATCATCAAGCCTTACAAGGAAACTCCAGACGCAACTAGTGAAATGATTAAACAAGGCTACACACCAACAAAAATATTTCAAGTTGCTGAAGAATTTTTCACTTCACTTGGCCTCCCACCAATGTCACCTGAATTCTGGCGAAACTCAATCATTCAAAAGCCAAATGACGTATATACACAATGTGCAACATCCGCATGGGATTTTTGCAATTTAATTGATTTTCGTATCAAACAATGTACACAAATTTCCGCAGAGGATTTTATTAACAGTCATCATGAAATGACACACATTCATGTAAGTTTAATTTTGAATTATTTACATGCAAACGATGGATTATCATCGAGTCATTGAAGTTGAGTTTGCAAATGTTTATTCGATCATGTTTATTTTCAGTATTACATGCAATATGCGGCCCAACCATTTATCTATCGTGAAAGTCCAAACCCAGCTTTTCACGAAGCTGTTGCACATGCCGTTGGACTTAATGTTGGTGGACCGGTACATCTACAAAAAATTGGTCTTCTTCCAACACCCATTTCAGCTTCAAGCGGAAGCTCGATGATTAATATCGAATATTTGTTGAACGTGGCCCTCGACAAGTTGCCTTTCATGGCCTTTTCATTGTCGTTGGAAAAGGTGAAAACAAACTTTTTTTATGTAAATCTTTTTCGATTCATCATTGTTTGCCTTTCAGTGGCGATGGTATGTGTTTGAAAAGGGACCAGTGGGAATGAATTCTCGGTGGTGGGAGTTACGGTTGAGATTTCAGGGCCTTATTCCCCCGCTGACTCGTTTCAATACACATTTTGATGCTGGCGCAAAATATCATGTCATATCTGATCAAGATTACATAAAATATTTTGTTGCGACTGTTCTGCAATTTCAAATTTATGCTGAACTTTGTGATGCTGCAAACCATATGGGACCATTGCATACATGTGACTTCTATCGTTCTCGTGAAGCGGGGCGGTTGTTAAGGTATGCAAATTGATAGCATGATGCTATGTCAACACCCCAACTAAAGAATGATTGATGGAAAATTGTCCAATTTCCATGGATTTATTGTGGACAGTAATTTTCATTCTCATGTTTTTATTTCAGTGATTTTATGCAAAAGGGAGCTTCAATGTCAGCATCACAGTTGATAAAATTGATTACGCGAGGAAGAATATCGCGATTGTCTGCAGATCCATTGTTGGAGTTTTTCAGGCCACTCGAGGCATGGCTTGAAAGTCAGAACCGTGATGAGCCGGTAAGTGATTGTTTTTATGTTAATTTATATAAAATTAGAAAATAAATTTGTGAATTTTTTCATTCGACAGATAATTGGTTGGTCGTCTAACATGGATGATATTCAGCTTTATCAGAATCTTGCGTTAAACAAAGCAATTTCATACAATGAAGCAAGCTTTATTTTGTATATAATGTCAATTGTGATCACGAAGCTTATCATCTAAGAAAGAAGTAAAAAGCTGACGTAAAATTACGTTTAACGAAAAGTTCAAAGATACTTTTAAATTCTTCCATAAACTCTCAAAATGATTCAATTTCCATTTTCACTCAAGCTTACAATTTTAATATGTCTGAGTCATTAAAAATTTAATTCCATGGCATTCATTGTAAATAATCTTAACAAAGATTTAAATAAGCTTTAAATATATAATAAATATTCTATATAATCATTTTCGTGGAAAGCTATTTTGGTTTTAATATTATCACAGACCGAAACGTCATTAACAGAACCCGCATAATGAAAGCTTCAACAAATTTTATTTGTTCGATTTAACATTTTCATTGATATAAATAAAATGCGAACTTTCACAAAACTAACTTGTAGCAGACATGAATGGTGGTGAAAAAGATTCAATTCAATATCCCACAGCAATTATTTAATTAAATAAATATTTCTATCTAACAGAAACTTCAAATTGATTTTATTTGATCAAAAGAGATGAAAAGAATTTTCTGAATACTTATCAACAGGAAAAAAGATTCGATTGAATTGAAAGCAGCAGGAAAGAAAAATATTCAACGTAACTTCTATCACAAATAGGCTTTACTGTCAAAGGGTTGAGTTTGAGTATTGTGATTTGAACTTATAGCTTTCGATGTTGAGCAGATAAAATCCAAGATAAGACTTCATCTTAGTTTCCATTAAACGATGATATCTGTAGGAATGCGTATAACAAAAGGAATTTTGAAAAGTATCCTTTTTATTCACTCGTGAAAATGGGAAAGAAACATCAAGTTTCCTTTTGTTAAGGACATAAATTGTAATCGAACACTTGTTTTGCTGACTGCCTTAATGGAGTCTTCCTACATATTTCCGGAACGTAATAGACAGTTTCTGAATTTACTGCTCCATTGTACGATATCTTTAATCATCCGTAATAGGTTTTGTTCGGCAATAAATTATTCCAAGTAGAACAATTTCTTCGAGACAAAGTGAAATTGTATGTTTGATATTCGACACTGGAACTTTGAGTTTTTCTTTCATACTACAAATGGAAGTTTATCGAAATCAGAAAAGCTCATCGTGCTGAATGTTTAATAGAATTTGAATTGACTGAAGTAAAGTCAAATGATAAGAAGATTATCTAATTGAAGTAGGCTATTGATTCATTACGATGAAGATGCTTTAAAAATTAAAGTTCATCAACTTTCATTAGCATGAGAAATTTTTTATCACGGATAATCCAGGCATAACGCTGAATTAAACTCAGTAGATACTGGTTTGTGGCACGTTAAGCACTCTACCATTATTTTTCACACGATGAAGTTTGGAATACAACAGGATGTGCCGTTTGTTTGCTGTACATGGAAATGTATCATCGTTTTACACGGTCCATAAATTACATGGGAAAACACTAAGCTTATACAGTCGAATAATTTTTTGTTGTGTACGGAAAACTCCTTCAGAATAAAGAAATTCAAAGGAAAAGGAAAATTCTTTTGAAAGTAGTTGGACGTGCGTTGGAAATCCGAAGATGAATTTAAGGAAAAATAAATTTTATTTAACTAGATTTTCTGCTTTTACATTATTTGCTAACATACCTAATTTAATTTTTTTATCCAAGGACGAATGTAAAGAGTTCAATTATTTTCATATTTTATTTCAAGCTTGATTCATCATGTTAACGTTGAAAGAACTTTCAGGTAGATTTAACAAGCATAATTTTGTTTGATTAAGAAATAAATCGTCTCAATAAATTTCTCATGGAATATTAAAAAATTCTTATTTAAATACCTCAAAGCTTATTTGTTTAAATCGAGGATCATTGCAAAGTATAAAGAAATATAAATCAATTTGAAAATATTCTTCAATCAATTGATTAATTGAATTTGATTTCAATCTTCTTTTATTTATTTAAACTCATTGCTTCGATTGAATTTTAATGTTTTTATGTAAATACATCAGGCAGAAATGATTCATTCAGTTCAAAGATTTTAATACCGACTTGGTAATACATATTTAGCTTGGAGGGACTCATTAAAAGCGTGCATGTTAAATGAAACATTGACTTAGAACTTCTAAAGCTACAAAAATCAATCGAAATGACAAATCAGTCTTGGAATGAAACAGAAAAGTAAAAATGAACAAAATCGATAAATCTCAAAATTGACAAACTCACTCAAGGCGTTAAAACTTCTTTTGTTCTGAATTACAATAATTAATTGAACTAAAGTTCTCGCTTGTTGTTGTTGTCCATACATTCATTGAATGAAGTTTCGGGGAAACAATTCAATAGATAGTTTTTGTCTGTGCCTTTTCATTGACGAATGATAAATTATCTATCCAAATACAAACATAAGTAAACAAAAAAACAGATTTTGTGATTAATAATCAATTCCGCTATAACAAGAAATTATTTCCCAACCGATTTATGCTATCTACTTCCAAACACATTTTCACTATTGATTGAAATAAAATTCGAATGTTAATTTGGCGAACAACGCTGCGAAATGGAAAATTAATGTTTCGTTTTATGAGATTTCGATTACAGACACGTGTAACATATCGCCGAGTGTATTGAAACGAGATTACAATTGCGAAACTTTAGTTTTCTATCTAACGAAACTCATCTGTTTCTTCACTTTAAATTGAGTTTCCTTCAATAAAACTTGTAGATAAACAATTTACAACTTCGCATTTCCACGTCGATTGAAATTTCATTAGAAAAGTGAATTTAATGAGTTTCGACGAGATTGAAAATGGATAAGAAATGATAGGAAAACTTTCACGTTAATTATAAGTGTATGACCGTCTGCCGTCAATTAGATAATTTCTTTTTTTTTTTGTAAATTCACTAACTGCTGTAACTTCTACGAACATTGCCTACCTAAGTGTTTTCATTTATGCTTGAATGGAGAAGTAATCTCAAAAACAATTCTGGATTCATTTATCATTCCGTTGAGCATCCGACAATTTTCCCTTTATTTAACGCCAAACAAAAACTTTTCCGAAGAAAAGTTAAACACGAACTTTTACCGTCGAATTTTTTTCTACTCACACAAAAATTATTTGCCCTGGAACATTCAAGTCTGTAAACTATTCACGTTTTGGAAAATATTTTACATCACATTTCTTCTTCCTTTCATACGATGACATGCACAATAAGTAAGAACATTTTTCTCGAGAAAAACTTTGATTTCAAATGAAAAGGGGGAAAACATGGAAGAAGGAAAACTAAAGTGCTTTCGTACAAGGCTTTTCTATAAATAACGTCTACACTATGTTAATATTATTCACCAATTCTAGACATTTCATCGATTTGATACGAGATTGCTATTGGAAAGTTTTACAAACTTTTTTTTATGGGAACTTTAAAAGTTGAGTAATGACGCATCATGAAATCTTTTCTCACTCTAATTTGAAAAAATAAATCGAATAGAAACGAGCTGTAAAAAGAAACAATTTATTAGAAACTTTAGAAGATAGAAAGGGAAAAAAATAATCAAAGAGTTTATTATTGATTGTGTTTGATCAACGAGATAACAAAAGTTCAAATGATTTTCATTGTGTTTGTTATCGTTATGTTATTGCTCACCCCAAAAAAATGAATGAAAGATAAACAGAGGAAAAAATTTTATGACTCATATTATCGCATTAATAATCTTGAAAGTTTCTTTTAAGACTTTGAAAGAATAATCCTAAATGAAGCCTTAAGTTCTAACTGTGCCTGCCTTTATGATGAAGTAAAGTTTTAAGGTTTCCCATTCGTTCATTCTCTCTTCATCAGTTCGTATTCATCATCTATGTTGTTGCTATCTTAAGACGAAAGATAAAGAAAAAATCTCTAGAGTTTTCCATTCTCATTTTAACATAAGAATATATTTTCGTGCATGATGTTGATCCCTTTCGTAACAATAAACTTTTATTATTCCTGCCTATTTCATTTTTTCTTTCCACGAAGCTTTTAAATTGGGTCGGAAAAACTTCCATTTTCATATATCTTGTGTTTTATAATCGTGTGAAAAAAGGTTGAAAGAATCTTGATAATAATTAATCCATCTCATACTTCGATCTCTAGTGAGTTTAATAAAAGCATGGCATCTTCGGGGAACGTTAAGAAGCTTCCAATGAGAAGTTTCTCTTATCATCTATCAATCGATAAAACAAAATTAATCTAAAGTTGCATCTAAAACTTCATCGTTTGCTTTCTTAAAGTTTCACATTTTATTGTTTCACGCTGAACGTTTTTTGAAATAAGATTGTACTTTAATGAAGCTTCCGTGATGTGAAAGTTGAATAGCACCATTACATTGTCCCAATCTCGAGAAAAGTTATGAGAGAAAGCAGCAGTTTAACTTTAATTAACATCGATAAATTCTTTGAACATGAAAAGAATTCCCTAAAGCGCATTAAACTGCCAGCAATCTACAGCGATTCCCGCTTTGTGCAACAGAGTAGAATGAGAAACATTACAAGGCGTTACAAATTGCCACTTATAGTTATGGTGATTGTAAACGGACACGCAAGTTGCACGCTTTCTAATAGCTGCTAGACGCTTTCGATAAAGTCATTCTCGCAGGGGATGATAAAACGTAATAAAAACCACTCGAGTTTGTGCCATACCCAAAACAAATAAGAATCAGTTTGATGATGTCATTGATTCAAATAACAAAAGTTTCATCGAGTCATCAAGCGAAAGAAGAAAAAAGTTTTGTTTCTTGCAATTTGTAACACTTTTCGATAACAACAGACAAACTTTAAAGATAACTTGAATGAAACGATTTCTTTAAAACATTATTTAAGATCAAGAATGGTAAATATTTGAAGAGACTGATAAATAAATTATTTCTAAGTATCTGCTATGATGTTAATGCAATGGAACAAGAATCTTTCGTAACGCTGAAAATGACGATTTTATTTGAAGGCAGATTTTAAACACATTGTTATTCTTTAGTCAGAATTGTCGGAAAGAGTTTTATTTTACTTTGACGAGGTTTATATAGATTAGTTCAAGGTTGAACTAAAGTCGTGAGATGCAATTCTCTTATCTCTCTTCTTATTACATTACAACAGAATCAATGCTTAGCCTTTGAAAAATATTGCTTGCAATTATTTTCATGTATCGTCTTCGATCAATTTCAACTTCTCAGGTGAACTTCATTCATATAAAATGCAATCAACGTAGACTGTGACGAGATTAAAGGATTAAAGTTTCATGAGGAGAAAGGAGAAATTTCAAATATTTCCACACTTATCTTATCGGAACGTGATGTGAAAACAGGTCATACTGTAATGGATTTTTTATAGCAAAAGGATAAGTCGAATGTTATTGTTAGAAAATACACCATTTTAATGTACTTTCTGTTAGATAACGAGAAACCGGTGACAAGACAAGTAAAACGTTCATAAAACTTAAAACAGCTGCAAGTACTGGAAAGGAAGACATTTAACCACAGCTCAGGGAAGATTCAAAAGTTTTAGGGACTTTTAACTAGTAGTTAGATAAGATTTCTTCATCTCACACAATTGCCATGAATGGAACTGAATTACGACATTTTCATGTCATATTCTGTCATATCTTTTTCACTTTTCATGACGAATGTTATCCATGCTATGAAGAATGAATTCTTTTATATGCAACAAAAGTTCCATTAAACATATAAATAAATATCTGTCTAGTGCATGCTGAAGTTGGAATAAAATCACTTGATGATTCCTCATAAAAATTGCTTTTTAAAATATAAAAATGAAATATTTTATTTCTCTACTTATCTAATAAAATTGTGAAACAGCAACTGTTAAATTAAATCATTAATAATCAGTGCTTAGAAGAGAAATTCGAATTTGAAAGAATCAATGAATAAGTTCAAAGAATTTGATTCAGAAATCCGATTAGGGAGAGAAACGAAATTATTTTGAAAATGCAATGAATTGGAATTTACATACATCCCGGACCCAGTTGTAAAAATATTTTAATATTTAGATACTTTCAAAGACGAGCAAGCTTTTCAAACTTCCTGATGTGTCAAAAATTAATTCGATGTAAAGTTTTATTTGGATTTGGGGATAAATAAAAAGTAAAGGACAATTTCATGTTTACGTTCGCTTTATAAAATTTCATTCATCTTAAAATGCTTCACTGAGATTTATTGGTGGAATTTATTCTGATATATTGAAGAACATCCATCGTGCAGCAAGAGAAAAATGAAGTCAGGTGAACTCAAGCAATGTTGGAAAAGAAATTCATTCCATCTGCTAAAACATGTAATAAATTTATTCAGCTGACATGAGAATTTTCGTGCGGAAAAAGCTTTTTAAGTTGTTTACATGAATTTACCGATTTTTTTCTTAATTCATTAATAACACAAAACGTGTATGCAAGAAGGCAGACTTTTCCTCTTCCTTTCCTTCCTTAGCTTGAGCTCTTGCTGTGTTTATTATGAAGTTCAATAAAATTTTATGGCTCTCAGTTTGACTTGTTTCGACCATCAAGTGCTTTCACAAATTAAATTCGAAATATTCCTACTTTATTTTGTGTACAAAAGCCATCATCTCACCTCTATGTTATGAATTCAGAATCAGTAGGAAAATGAATGATTTTCTAGATTTCATTTCGGAACCTTTCTGCCAAATGCGATTTCGTGTTTGAATACCATAAATAATTCATTCAAAGAACGATCAAAGTGACGGACGAAGAGAAATTGTTTGCAACATGAAAGTAATGCAAGAAAAAAAATCTGAATTGAATAGAAAATCCACAAATTAAGTTTCAAGATTTATATTGAAATTTAGTTTCTTTTCTTTTCTTATTTTTTTTCGCTGCTGCCATAATTTTAAGGGATTTCTCCCTTATTTACATTTCATTAAATCACTGTCGTTGTGTTATCGCATTGCGTAGTCATAATTCAATTCGTAGCCGACAAATTATGTTTGTTTGGAAGTAACTCCTTTTTACGTCAAAATAAATCACTGATAATGAGCGAAGCATAACCACCAAGTTAAGCTTTAGAGTAAATTATGCGTAATTATTTTATCGTTTCTCTTTCTCTTTGGACTTTGTATGGTTATTGCTTCGATTAATTGTTATCGACCTTGATCTAAGAGAATTATTCCACGCACGACTCTATAAAAGGTAAAGATCAACTCAAATTGATGACCACAAACCTTCACAAGGTATTATCATATAAATTGAAAAGTTTCTCAACCTCCATAATAAAATTTTGATCAATTGATAATCTTTCTCAAACAAAGTTCTTCTCAAGAGAGGTTTCACATATCAAATTCATTCACTGAGATTTCATTTTCTGTTGAACATATTTAATTTTCTTAGATACCCAACGACATAAAGAAAGGTCGTCCAAAGGCTCGCGAAGTTTTCATTTCGATCGAAAGCATGTGTTGATAGCAAACTCCTCAAAAATCACTCTCAGCATTGCTGAAATTTCCATTTTGAGAGAACTTTCCTTGAACTTTCCAGATTTTCATGCTTCTCTCATTAATTTTCCTTTGCTTTCCATCGAAAAGCAAAAGCAAAAAAAGAACTTTTCTTATAAATTTGATTCTCATGTCTCTGATATTTCAGTGTTCATCAAACGATACATAAAGTCAGTTTCTTCATGGAAAGCTTATCATTTTATAAGCCCGTTTTGAAAGGTTTCGGTCGGAAAGCCTAAAGAAACAAAGAAAGGAAATTTTTCTTCTGGCATTACTTTCTGAACCGCACACATAATTTTACTGTCTCAAGAGTAAAAGGAATGCTTGTGTAAATAAAAAGGTATTCAGATGAATTTTTCTTAGAAGAAAGCCTCGATTTGCTTTCGGGGTTAAAAGTGCTGCAAAGTTATCTTTGGAAAAGAAATGTCTTTTTTATAAAAACATCACTTGAATGTCATAAAGATAAAAGTATAATAAAGTGAAGTGACTTTTTTAATATTCCGCATCTTAATGGAATGAAAACAAAATTGCTTAAAGTTAAACTTAAATTCACAAGATTAATATGAATATCTACATCATTAATTGAAAAAGTAAATTTGTTACCTAAAAAGTTTCTTTTCATGATAATAATAAAAGCTTTTGTTTCCCCAACTTCTTTTAATTTTTGGTAAAGTTCTCGTGAACAAAGTTAGAATTTGTTGAATAAGAATTTTCTTTTTTCTTTTCATGAGAATTTTTTTTACCTCATTATTGTACGAGATATTTTTTTTTTGTGAAGAATGGCTAAGATAACAAAACAGAAATTTTCCAGAAACATTTCTTTGTTGCAACAAAATGAAGTCGACTGTATTGTATCATTATTATGGACCAGAGCGTAGGAATGGCTTGTGTCGATCTTTCAACACCAAACATTATGCATTAACGAGTGCAGTTTACACTTTAGTAAGAACACATTCAATGATTTTATATAAACGACTCAAATATCTTTTAATAGAACGTTTCGATTCTGGTGGTGTTGCTGTATTCATGGCAGATAAATGTGAATGCTAAAAAATTTCAAGTGCTTGGTGATGTTTACTATGGCATTCAAATTGCATATTATGCTATCATTGGTAGTCAACTTTCCATGGCTTTCTTAAGTATGGTACTGATAGTTGGAATTAATTCAGTAAGTTCATTTTCATACTTCATTCATTCATATTCTCTTGATTTGCCCTACAAAATTTATTATGAAGTTCTAATCCACATTCAGCAGTTATCCATTAAAAGTTTCATAACAGTTTGAACAACATTTTAATTGACTATTGTTTGAGCAGAAAATGCATTGTCGAAACATAAAGTTTATTTAATTTAACTTCTGGTTTAGTTAGAGTACTTTTCTTCTCATATTATGAACTTATAATATTTAATGCTTTGAAGCAATCTTGTGAAGATAGTCGAAGCAGGAAGTTAATTTAGAAAAGAGATTATGAGGTTTTTATAGCTCCATGGAATATTTTCCTGATTATCCTTGTAAGAAAAGAGTTATGATAGTAATTTTTCTTTCGTTTGATATTTTTTCAGGAAAATATCGGATTAGTTGTTCCCTGGATGTTGGGTCTCTTAATTTTTATGTCTTTGGAAGCACTTTGTACAGTTTATGCAAATATCCTACGAGACCACATTAACGGCGTAAGCATGTTTCGTGAACCGTTTTGAAAAAAGAAAAAAAATCTTTCTTACTCAACAAAATCCTTTTTTTTCTCTGTTCATTCTTCATTTGACGTTTTTCAACCCTTATAGCATTTTGATGGGCTGTGTAAAGCAGAAGTTGTAAGTAAATCTTTTTTTGATGATGAATTTTACTTTAAAGCACCATATGGTTTCTCCCGCATACATTTTTTCCCATTTCCCTTGCTGAAAAATTTATTTCCGCTTTCTTTTCGTTTCAGTTGTTTTTTCTTTCTCGAGTATTTTTCAACGTAAGTTTCCAAAATTGCAATTTCCGGAAGCTTCGAGTCATTATTTTTCATCAAATTTCTATTTATCTCAATTATAGACTGTAGCAATGTATTTTGTTATGAAGTTCTATCACATGGTTCGCTCGGGTATCTCATTTAAAGTAAACGAGACTGTGATTGAACTTTGACAGAACTCCTATGATTTTGAAGAGAAATCATCAACAACAGTCTCGTTTTGTCCCGACGACGATGACTTTGGCTACTCCAATTGCAGTCATTCTGAGTATGCCGAAGAAATATTTGGAAGTAATGATGGCATTAGAGATAAGAATCATGACAGTATAAAGCGCCCAGCTGGGGAGGGAAGTGATGAAAATGATTCGCTGCTGGTAGCTTACGACGCGGATTCCATCGTCTCATTGTGACATAAAAAACTCATCAGTGATCGTCCATTTCGAATTGTGAAAATTATGCTTTAAGAATTGTTAATTCTATGAATATTTAATCAAATCTTTGTTTGAATAAATAACAAATAAGAATTTATTTTAATAAAACACGACACGATGGGAAGAAGCTTATTTAGAATGAAATATGGCTAAATAAGAAGAGATTTATTTATGCTTTCCTTGTTGATGTGCTACTTGCCGAACCTTACACTGAAAATCTATTGACTTGAAGTTAACGACAGCGAAATGTTTAATGAAATTTAAATGAACTTTTACCTTTTCTTGCTTTCCTTCTTTCACTCCTTTTTTACCACCATGGAATCTCGCGTACAATATGGAAATTTTTTATCCGGAAACAATGTTAACATTTCACTGAGCTTACCTTGAACTTGCCAAAAAAAACAAAATGGATATAAAAAATTCTCTTAAAACGCCAAAAGGACTTAAAACGACAAAGGATGACTCATAAAAGAGATTCGAGGGAAAAAGCGTAACATAAAACAAATTATTGTACGAAGACAGCAGAAGCATCTGCTCATTTGTGGATAAATATCTTTGTAGCTTCCTCCTTCTTGTGAAATCATAACATGATGTAATAAACTCATAAAAGTCGCTACACATTCACCATAAATAATCAAAATACATTGAGATTCCGCCTCTTTTGTGATGTTATGATGTTTACGAAAACCATATTTTAATATTATGAGAAAATGACATGTATAGTAAACGATCGTCACACATTCTCTTAGTTTATTGTATAAGCGGGAGTCGTAAATTCACATAAATAAAGGAAAATCATCGTATGATTTATTAAATAAGAAAAGAAAAGGAGTGGAACAATATTATGCTTCACTATGTGTGCAATAATAATTTGATCATGATCCATATTTTCTAGAAAGCTTTTTTAGTGTTTATGAGAAGCAGTCACAATAGGAGGGAATGACTCAAGTCATGCATAAGTAAAAAATGTGTTTTCAGTCGTAAAAATTTTCAATTCATTGACAATATTTTGCGGTGTACCCTCAATTTCTTCATAACTCACGAATCCCCATAGCAACATAAATCAAATCGTCGAATGTGTTGTCACAAGTCGTAAAAGAAAGTGTTTGAAAATGATTAATTGAGGGAATTGCAGTGACCAAGCTTGTCACATAAAGCAGAAGACGAAGTTCATTGGTTTGATAAATGTTTCGCTAACTGAGCTTGCGAATAAGTAATTGGATGTTTTTAATGGTTTCAGTTGTGAAATGAAAAGCGAAAGAAAACCAAAATTGCTCAACTTCATTGAAAGTCGTGATTTGACATAATTTTTTTTTTCTCTCATTTTCTTTAATTTGTAAAAAGAAACAAGAATTGACATTGGTTTATGTTCAACTTGGTGTTAAAGTTTCTTTTAATGAATTCCATTAATTTATGTATTAGAAAGCAATTTCGTAAATTCCTTGAAAATCTCATTCACTTTATTGCGCTTCATTTCGCTCAGAGACCAATCAATGAAGCTTTTACTGTTTCATTTTCTTCTAGAAGCTATTTAACAGAAATCACCTCGTTTTATTTCACCCCAAGACAAAATCATTTCAAAACCGAAGCAAGAATTGTGACGATGTTGGTCAGCGGATTTAATTTTTCTTTTTTTTTTACTCCCTTCTTAAACGTCATTTCTTGTACGTACCTTTTAATAAAAGCATTCTCATTTTATTACTTTTATTAAGATATTCATTTGCGAATGGCTGTAAAGAAAGCTCTCGAGCAAATTGAATCGATCCCTTCATAAATATCATAATAGTAAAGCCTTGATTCTAAGCAAGCGGGAGGGAACACTATGTGTTTTCAAAAGAAGAAGGAAAAAGCTTTTCAATGTTGCTTTTACGCTTCGATTTCGTATGTTTTTTCATAGTTTAGCAGCGTCATGATGATGATTATTGCTTTTACTTTTCTTCTTGTTCGCTTTTCTGTCCATCAAAAGAAAACGCAGTAGGGAAGAAACTGCTGACCTTCTACGTGAATGGAGTTCTAATTACTTTCATTACACCGCCCATCGCTTCGCATGATGACGATAAAGTTAAGAGAAAAGTTTTCGATGATGTCGAAAGGCAAAGTAAAGATGAACAATATGAGGAAAGTTAGTATCGTGGCTGAATCAACATGATTAACAAGTCTTCCTTCAGGCGATTCGCTACTGAAATAAAAATGAAAGAGAATACGAAGAATTCCTTTTTGTTTACATTCCAGGCGATGAATTTGAAGTCAGTGAAAAGGAAATCAACACTTATTATTGCTCGTGTCAATAATAAACAATAAATAGCGATGACTGCTCGCCAGTAACGACAATTTCATTGTTTATGAATTATAAAATATTTGTGCTGTTTTCAAGAGAATGCGAAAAAATCAAAACAGGCATTTTGAAAAGTTTTGAGAAGTTGAAACAGACATCGCGTCGTTTAGAAAATGTCAGCTTGTCAGCCTACTCGTATTTTTACTTTTATTTTTAAACTAAAGTGACTGTCAAAGCTTTCAAACTTCATCACTAAGTTATTTATATAAATTATTTATGTCGCTAATGCGTTGCCGAAGAAGTTACTTTTGCTCTCCCAAAAGTGTTATTTTTGTAAATGTTAACGTCCTTGTTGTGTCATTTATGAGATGATTTACAGACTTTCCTCATATTATATTTCTTATAACATCAGGTTTATGAGGCGTAGCATCATACAGATGAAATTAATTCCGAAAATTCTCTTCATCTGTACACCAAACGGATCATTTATTTCATTAGATAGGAATGGATCGTTAATTTTCTTAATTTTGTTTTCCTTTAAAAAACTTCTATATTAGATCTACATCTAGTAATCCGAAAGTCTGTTGTATTAAATATTTCTAAGCTAAGGGTTGAAAATGTTATGCTAACATTTTGTTATGTTCGTCGTATGATTTTGTTGAAAGCTATTGTGATGAAAAAGAAATAAAGTTTCCTCAAATTTTCAAATATCATTGAGAAAACTATGTCTGTTGAAAAGTAAAGTTTTTCTTCCCTTTCACCCCTTAAAATCGAAAGGAAAGGAAACGAAATCAAACACTAGAGCGAAGCTGAAAATCCTTAGATAAGCAAAAAGCTCGAAAATCTGTTTTGAACATTTCAACATTTGGTCGTTTGATTGTAGACGAAACTATTGTCAAATTTCATTTAAAAACCTACATCAAAATGTATTGAGATGTGCTGCTTGTCATATTTATTATGCAAATATTGAAACAACTCGTGCTTGTTCTCTCTCACTTTGACATAAAGCTTAACATGATCTTATTCAAGTCGAATGTGGAATGGAAGTTTGCTTTCTGCTGAGTGCTGATATCATCCTTTTCCATGTCACGCAATTATTTACTAAAACTCACGTATGTACTCACGTAATCTGCTTACCCAAACCGTCAATGTGCTTATTAAAGTTTCATAAAACAAATTATCAAACCGCTTTCGTGAGGTGTTCTTTTGAATAATTTATGTGAAAATAAAGATAAAGGAATCGTTAGCGAAAGGAGATATGGCATTTTAATTATGCAACTCAATAACGATAAGTCCTAAAAGCTTCATAAAATCATTATCGTTCGTCGTAAAAAGTTTTACACTTCAATTTCTTTTAATCACTAAAATATCAAAAGTAAAAAAGCTCTCCAAAAATTTCTAAACCCATCTAAATAAATGTTCACATAAAACTTTTCTCTTTCAAAATCAATAAAGAAGGAAACATTTTACTTTTATTTATTTTCAGAAGGTTTCTTTTTTTCCTTCCTAAAATATCAACATTAAACTACTTTGATTTCAATTCACTGCACACATATGTATGTACTTACGAAGCAGCAAACGAAAACATTCCATAAAACACTTGTTGAACGATACGAGCTTAAGATGGCTTGATTATATAGATAAAACGTTGAATGAGAGAATCCTTACATGCAATCAGGATGAAATGGATGAATGTATGTTCCGGAAACACAAGCCCTTGTTGCTTTGCCAATTCTTACACAGTGCCCTCGTTTCAGAACAGTAAACTCCACATGACACGTGTTTTCTTCATGCGTGGGTGGCGCAGCAGCTTCAGGTGGTGGATAATGATTCAAGTTTGCTGCGACAACAGTTGGTATATCTTCTTCGTCAAGTAACAGCTCCGAAATATGACTTTTACATTGCTGAACACCATAAATCACCATCAGAAATATAAAAATATTTGCCAAACTTTTGTTTGGCGCTGCTGATTTTGGCATTGCTATTATACAAGTGTACGATAAAAGTTAAGAATTCAAAAGAATGCGAGACAAACGAAATTTCTTCAAGACTTATTTACTCAGCAAATTTAATGTGAACAAAATGATAAAGCTTCCAATCACTCAACTTCGGCGTATTTTGAACAAATAGATTGTTGAATACGAAGATGATTTATATTTATACAGAAAGAGAAACGTTTTGACATACGAAGACAGATTTCTCAGTCTTTTTTTTCTATTAACGAGCTTGAACTTTCTGTTTTGCTTGGATCAGTAGATTGGTCAATCAGTGACATCACAAATCCCATTAAAGATTTGTTCTTTCTTCTATCGATTCTCACGAAACTGAGAAATGGTGCCAAATTCAACTTTGTCATCTATTTTCAAAGAAAATAAATTTATTTTCTCGTTCTGCGGATAATCCAAAATGAAGTCTGACAAGTGCTGATAAAAATGTAAAACTAATTAGACTAAATTATGTTGGGCTTCATCAACAATAGATTTTTTTTGTTCCATTTTCATAATAGTGATTGAATGAAAAAGTTATAATGAATGTTCGAAGTAAAGAAATTATTTTCCCATTTTCCACAACAATGAAATCAATTATAATGCGTTTCGAAGCTTGTTTTCAAATAAATTACAATTTTCCAGCAATGAAAGCTCATCAAAAATATTTAAACATCACAACGATAATGTTTTTCCATTATAATCGTAAATATGTTGATGAGGATTATTGGATTTTGAGTCAAATCCTATAAATAGATTCCTTTTAGTCTTCACAAGTCATTGTTCCAACCAAGTGTTACTTACAATGTCTGAGTTCAATTATTTGAGATCGCAATTAAAGCTTTTTCATTAGGAAAGAAAAATGAGAAGAATTTTCCATTTTTCTCAACGACTTCAGTAAACTTTTCTGTGAATGTCTACGATAAAAAATGAGAAAACATTTTTCTTTTTTATTCTACATCGAATTACAAATGCAAATGCAGTGCATGAAATTAAATAACTTTCTTCATGAATATTTCGTACTACATAGGTGAGAAAAGTGAGGAAAGAAAATTGTTCTTGATACATATTTCTTCCAACTTTGTGACAACTTATTCAGTTTTTCCATTCTCAAAGAGAAAATCTAAAATTTTTATGTTTTATTAAACTCAACATATGACATAAAATATAACCATACGTGCTTATTTTGTAGTCTCAAAAATTCTTTAACCGTCACGTAACGTTCAATAGAATTTTAATGTCACTTTTACGTTCACATCATGAATTACTCATATATTCGTTAGCGGAAGGTATAAAGTCTCATCTCGAGAGTGATAAAGATATTAAAATTTATTGCATTTTATAATTCCATTTACTCGTAACGTCAACGAAATGAATATATATTAATTTATTTGAATACTTTTTAGATGATAAACATTTTTTTATGTTCGAGTTTGAGTTTGTCATCTTGAAATTCAGAAATCATCATTACAGAATGTTTTCAAGCTTTCGGAATTTCCAATTAAAATGATATCTATTGGATAATTATATACTTCCATAATTGAAAGCAATCAATTTTATCGCTTTTCGTGATCGACAAACTCTAAAGCTTAATTTAAGCTCCAAAATTAAAATAATCCCTTTACATCCATCCCTTCCCCTTTATGTATACATAAATAAATTGAAATGAATTCTTTATTCTTAAATAAAACTCTTCGAAACATTCATGATAGTTAATTCTGAGCTGAGAGTTTCCCTTGTGTAAGCATGAAAATGTAGGAATTTTCAACGATTAAAGACTCTGAGTAACACTTTGAAATACTGCCACGAGGGTTGGAAAAACAAAAGTTCAAACATTGGCTTTGAAAGCTTTTTCGTAACCCTCAAATTTTATTCAACCACCACCATATATAAATATATTATCATCTACAATTCTAAGAGAATACAATAAATATCAACATTTATCCTCCTTGGATTTGCGTTACAAGGTTACGTTTAAATACATTTTCGCTTTCCATCTGTCTTATGTTGTATCAAGTAGAGTGAGTTGAGTTTGCGATCCAAAAGTGAATCAAATAAAATATGCGCAACTTCCTTCACAAATACTTTTATTTAATATCGAAAATACTCTTTTTATTGTCTGTAAATATTCGAAGCGTCCTCATAAATAACAAGTAGAGAGTCATCTTCATCACTTCCTTCGCCGTGAGCTTTCTTTTCGTTAGCTTTTGTGTTTTTCTCTGATTCACTGTCACTTAAACCGAAATCATGCCACTGATTACTATTATCATCTTCATTTCGTGAAGAAGTCAACTGTTCATTGTCATTCTCGTCAATGCAAATCGAAAATGTCGTCGATGTTCTGTCTGAGTCTTCGTCAGACAAAGAACTACGTCAGAGCTCAACAATATTTTTATTAATTTTCCACGAGACCCCCGAGCGCAATAAATGATGATATCGGATCACCGACCACATAGCCAAAGTCTGTGTAAAAAAAAATTTCTTCGATTAACAAAAGATATCATGATCAAGATCAAAAACATTAATTACGTTAACCACAGCTCGAACAATGAAAAAATCCAAAAAGACCTTTGACACTTCATCAAACTGCTGATTGGCGGATGAAGGAAATGACGGAGAACGAGAAAGTTGTGGGGAATGGTGATGAAAGAAAGAGAAAAATCGTTGTTAATTAATTTTTCAATTAGATGATGTCGTTCACTAATTAAAAAAGGTTGAATATACCTTAAAGATGTGATCCCTCAGTACATTGGAGTAGACCTTGTTAAAGAAAAAGAAGAAATAAAGAAACAAAAACTTAGACAAAGTGTGAGAAATGTTGTGGAGGAAAAATTCACCATTGCGACGGTTTCGAGAGACATAAACGTCAAAAATCCGATTATCCATGGAACAACCAAAGTCGCATTTTCCTTAATTAATCATAAAAGAAAAAATGCGGAAAATATAGAAAAACTTGACATATTTAGGTAGAAGCTTATAAACGATACTTACATTATGAATTCCAAAAATTAATACAATGCTTAGTATCACCATGGAGAATTGTGTCGCTATTATGGCGATTTGAGCTATTTGAATTCCTAATCAATCACCATCATTGGAAATGGTAAAAGGAGGAGAAGTTATCATGGTAAGAGAAAAAAGAAAAAGAAAAGAAATGTTGCGAAGAAGAAACATTAATCAAAATTAGAAATGATGAGGTCGGAGAGAAAAAAAAAGCGATGAAATTGTAAATCATTATTTGCTTTTTACTTACCATAGTAAACATCGCCGAGATCTTGATAACGCTTGAAATTTGCATTTATTTGCCATCCAAACATCAGAACAACAAGAATGGAAATATTCTGGAGAAAGCGAGTGGGAAGGAAAAATAAATGCGAATGTCTCATTACAAATTTAGTATTGAATCATATTTGAACATTAAGAGCGCTCTTGTTTCCTGTCGTCAAATTCAACGTTGCGATGGTAATTGATGAGCTAAAAATGCCCAAGCCGAGCAAGGACGACAATCAATCGAATATCGAGTAGAAATCTCAGTTGAGAGTTTCATTTCTCTCCAACTCCATAAAAATTCATATTTTCAGTTGCTACTTGATGAAACCCGCATTAAATTTTATTACGCAATTTATTTTTACAGCTCGACAGATTTTTTGATGTTCTATTAGAGCCTCGTCACAAGCTTTAAAGGGATTTGAGACTTTTGATAGACTTTACCGTGAATAAATAATAACGACATCAAAGATCGAAGGTTTCAGTACACAATAAATCTTTAGGGATACATGTTGTCAAATTCCTACATAAAACTCGCTTTTTCATTCATTTTCTTTTCGATTTTCATTCGAGCTATTCAAACAATGCAAACACACAAAACAAATTGAGTGTTGATGAATAAATAAATTGAAACAAGATCAATTTAATTATGATTAATTCGCTCAGAATACTATTTGAGGTTGAATTTTAAATATTAATTAAAGCATGCTTCAAAGTAAATAGTTTTTAGGAATATGAATGGAGAAATGTTCGAAACCTTTCCGCTTGAACTTTTATTTACATAAAAATCAGCTTTTGCTAAAATTTCTGAAACTTTTCTAAGAAACGCTTTTTCTCCCCCTTCGACTTTGACTCTTGTTCGTGACAGCTTTGTGAATTGAAAGATTGAAAAACCCTTTTGGGAATAAAGTCATTAATAAAATTAAATAAAACATTGATGGAAAAAAAAGCTTCAAAACTTTTAAAAAGATTAAAAAGGACTCGCGATAATTAAAAGTTTTTAAATAACAGAGTCTAGTCAATCGCACAAAAGAGTTTTTAAATAATTCATAGAAATCTCAAAGGTGAAATTGTAGAGTTGAGAATGTTGTGATAATCGATAAAAAGAGTAGAAAGTGCCTTCAGAAATCCATATTATTATCAGAAGCTTTCTCAAACGACTGCTCATAAATTTCTTATATGTGAATTTCTGATATCAACCGTCTTACCAGAGTATAAATTCCACTTAATAATGCCAAATATTTCGTGTTCAAGATGCGACAACAGCGTGGCTTTTCCAACATACCATAGTACGAGACTGTCGATTTCATTTTGTACAAATTCGCTGAATAAACCATAAAATTTGATTGAGGTTATTTAAGAGCTTTTATTGGTTTTTATTGTCACCATCTGGAATGAGAACATGAATTATAAATTTAAAAAATTTTGTTTGTATTCATGCTGGAAATGAAAATATTCAAGAAACCAGAAATTGATTTGTCAGCAGTTGTTTGCTTGGCCTTTGCGGAAGCCAATTAAGAAAAGAAAGAAAGAAAGAAGAAAAACGCGTCTCCAGCAGTCAACCTCAGGCGATAAGATTTTGCTTCCTTGGAACTAAAAAGGCAACAGCCGTGTCGAAACAAATAGCTCATAAAAAATGAAATATTCTTTCAGATTTCCCAACTTTTCCATCCGACTAAGTTTAATTAAAACGAATAAATTATCTAATGAGCTGAAGTGAATCCGACGCTCAAAATATGAATTTAATTAACAATGAAAGAAAGCACTCGCATAATGTTTCCATCGTTCATTCTACCAAAAAAATAACATTTTTAGACTAATTTTATTTTCATTCTAAACTTGTTTGATATATTTTTTTAAGTATCTAACATAACACACCGAAAGTATTTAAGACAGAGATAACTAAAGTTTGTCTGGAATTTCTTCTTCTCACGAAATAAATCTTTTTCTTAAAGATAAGTCTGTTCTTATAGTTAGAGAAGAAAATCTGAAAACTTTAATGTTCAGACAGTTTGGAAGCCAAAACAGATTCAGCAGTCATCAGTATCATTGCAATAATGTTGAAAACATTTTTCAGCAGATAGAGAGAAATTTTTGAGCGGTTCACAGTTCAGCATCCATAATATTTATTATGGCTTTTCTTTCCCCTTTTGTATGGGACAAAAGCCTTCCGGGTGAAAACAGAGTTTCAAACAAAAAATGAACTTTAGTGAGAATGGTACAGTCTGTCGCTTCAAATAATTATATTTTTGGATATTTGAATTTCAAATATAATTTTCGTTTTCTCATAGGTAGCATTGAAAAATTAATGTTTCGCATGTTTCATTCATTTCTCCTGAGAAAATAAACATTGTTCAGTGTTTATTTGTCTCACGATACATTATTTTTATTACATTTCGAAAGGATATAAAAGCACATGAGATGTTATCAGTCTGTTTAGAGCTTTACGTCTGATATTATTAAAAAGAATTGGAAGGAGAAGAAGTCTGTAATTGTGTCATTTTGAAAGCTTCTTATGAGCATGAAATGAATGTTTAGAAAAATAATTTTCTTAATGGTTATGAAGTTTTCAACCGTAAAGAACGTTCAGCACAAAGCTTAACAAATGTTTAAACCAAACATTTTATGCTCTTCTGTTGTAATTCACCGTAATTTTAATTTCTTAGTCAAGAATTTTGAACACAATCTCATTAAAAGTAAAGCGGCATTAATTTCCGAAACAAGTTTTTCCATGCTTCATGCTCGACGCTTATACAAACAAAAGACCCTCTTCAGCATAAAGCATAATCCTTTTTTCATGTTCATTAATTATGCAAGCGCACCTATTTTGATATATTTTTCACTTTCTCGTCAGCTGTTCTAATGTTCAATATCTTTATTTAGAGAGCTTTATCGTCATTAAGCACTAACTTGATTTGAATAAATTATCACAAGTGACAACAGAAACACCGACATTTGTTTTCTTGCTACTCAACCTATACTTATATTTATTTAGATAGTGCAGAATTAGTTATTATGAATAAATTGTATGGTAGCGAGCTTTTCACTTCAACATAAAATTTTGTACTGGGAAGTTTACGATGAAAATGTTTGAAGAATTTCCATGGAAGGATTTTTGGAAGTGACTGGAAGTTCTCTCATTTTCCTTTCATTAAGGTAATGACGAGATTCTGGTACCTGACAATATTCATGTGGAGTGCTTGTAAACATTTGTCAAAGCATGTCGCAGAACTATTTGTTATTTGCATATTTTCTTCCTTTTTCTGGTGACTCAAATTCACACGTAAGTCAACAACAATAAGACTTCTGATGTTGTACTTCTTCCTTTTTTCCTTCCGCAGAAGCTTCATTTGAAGTCATAATCGCGTGACAAGTGAGAAATGTCTTCAAATTATATTAATTCTGCAACAACAACTTTTCCGCCTTTATTTTTCAGCGAAGCTTATTCAATTTATTTTCATTATTCTTCGCCTACAAATGATGTGCTGGATTAGTGATAGCGCTTTACCGTTTTATAATATCAAAGCAAAGATCGTCTCGACTAATTAAGCATGCAAGCTTTTTTATGACAAAAATTAAGTTATCTTAATTAATTTCACAACTCGTGAATGAAATAAAGGAGAAGCAACTTCTTCAAAAACATTAAAAGTTTAAAAACTTTCGGCGACAATTTGTTAAATGTTTTTATCTTCATTTTTCTCATTGCTCTTTCCGCAGCAATGCGGATTGACTTTAATCACAGGAAAACCAAACAAAACAAGTGCGAGGTAAAGAACATAGACATTTATTCTGTTGATTGTCATCACCGTCGCTTACGCTAAAGTAAGCCAATGCGGCGAAATGTTTGGTGAAAGTATGTGTCTACCTCATGATGAAATCCCATTTTCTCGATGATTATTCAAAGCTTTCTGTCAGTGTTATCTATCATCACGCATTTTCTTTTGTTTCTTATTCGTCTACACTTCTTATTTCCTATAACAAACTCACTTCTTACTCGCATGAGATAATAAAAAGGACAGAAAACCGCAAAAGAAAAAGCAAAAAATCCCCTTGAAAGGTTTTTCCACTTCATTGAAGGGATTTCACAAATTTCTTATTATAGATAGATGCTTTCGCCATTTTTCATTTCATAAAATTGAGACGAGATGTGATTACCTTGTGTTTCAATTCATCTACGTGAAGTCATAATAGATTCTTCTCAAATAAGTATCAACAACCAAAGCCAAAATGTTCTTTCAAAACATGACGAAACTTTATTTCATTTTTCATTTGCAATTAAAGTTTTAGCCACGTACATGATGTGTTAAAAGCTTGATTTTTCTTCCGAAGTTTTTCAGTATTTTTTTCTTTTTTGCAACATCATCAGGTTGGTATGATGTGACTGCTCGTTAAAACATCAAATAACGAATTATCGCAATAATTTTATCTTTTTGATTTCCCATGAGTTTGTGAATAGAATTTTTTCCTTACACACTTTTTAGTGGCATTAACATGCTTTTCACACGCTCAAGCAAAATAACGTTCTTTTTTCTGCTTTCTCAGGAAGTGATAAGGTCTCGAGATTGTTAATTCTATATTGTTATCTGCTTCATTACAACCGTCATAAAAACTTTCATGAAATGTCTGTTAAAAGTTTTTCCATTCTTTCTTTTTTCCTTTCCTCCAACACACGCTTTTTCCACGCCCGATTCTCAATGAAAAAAAGTGTGAAAACGTAGAGCTTCTCACTTTTGATGGATAACGTGTGTAACTTTTTTTTCATTTACACACCATATAAAATCGTACGTGTTAGATCGTTATAATGAGAAGAATTGCAGCTTTCTTCCAAGGTGGTTTGAACCTTGATCTTCACCCGCTTAGAGATGATAGGCAAGTGGCTTTTGGGGGTTTGGAGAATGTATGCAAACTTCAAACGTGTTAACTTTTTTTGTGATCTTTTTTATTTTCTCTCTGAGACATCCCATAGTCATCAATTTCTTGTGGTAAACATTATATTACATTAGAATGAAGCTCATGAGTGGAAATAAATATTAATGTGAAAGAAAATGAATGTTTCTTGATAAAAACGTGACGGTGTTATTGTCACCAACGAGTGTCACTAAAATATTAGAATATTTAAACTTTTCCTACTTTCATATATCTACATAACTGAGTGAGGTTCATTAAACTTTCAATACTCATCTGTTTGTTTCATTCGTAAAGTCTTAAAAGTCGTTTAAGTTAAGCACTAAACATACATATTTGTACGCTTGAACGATAAACGAAACAACATTTTTCATCTTCACAAAACGTGCTGAAACAATATTTCTTCGTCTATAAGATGCTTCGTTTATTCAGCATTTTAATAGAATTTATTGAATGATGCATAAATTCCACTTCAAGTGATTGATTCGTCATTAAGCCATACCACATCGAGTAGTATGTAAACCATCAATAAGATTATTCGCAGAATATTTCTCGAGTTACATGAAATTTTTCCAAAATTTCCTTTTTCTTATTCTATCAATATCTTTGACAAACAAAAGCAAATGCTTTTAGGACAAGAAGAATCAATTTGGTCCCTTTTTTCACGGATACTTAACATTTATTGGTTTATCCATGTATGGTGATAGTGAAAATTGGGATCACATTTTTTTGCCTTTATTTTCCTTCCCACCATGTTTTCAGCTCCTATTATAACAATTCAATTTAATGTCGAACAAATAAGTTTTTGGCTCTTTTTGTTTCCTGTGATGTGATTGAGTCCATAGGCGTGACTACATTAGCCACTCGTAGGTTAAAAGCAGACAAAAGATTTAACCCAAACGGTTCATTTAATATTGACAAGGCGAATATTATGTCTCATGTCTTTAACATGAGTGGATAGTAAAATATGGTGAGATATCTTCGTGTGAATTTTTGCAGTGAATTAGTTCACTAGCGCCATCTTTGAGAAAATTTTGTAAGCTGTTTTTAATAGAAAATTTCACACGAATATTAAGAAAACCCCCGTAAAAAGAATAACTCATTTTCACACTAATAAATCGTTATCTTAATATAATACGGTTTTTTTTATTTAATTAATTGTGATAGTAGATATCAGTATATTTATGCATCGTTATCAACAAAGCTTTTATTATTCGTCAAAAAACGTTCTTTCCATGTGCGCTTACACTAATACCTTTCAATTCAATTATAAGCAAGTAGACGGACGAATACTTTTTTACTTTTAGTCGCTGTCCACTCTTTTAAGCATGAAGTACATTAGAATACCTTCAATACGATCCTATAGATTCCTTTTGATTTTATCCTTTTTTTTCTTGTGTTCTTTATATTTCATAATTTTTGAAAAAAGTAAGATTAAAAGTGTGCCAAAATTAGAACAATTTATTGAAGAAAGTAAAAATAGTTTTAATGAGATAGCAAGATACGATCAAAAGTATCCAGTGGTTACAGATTATGAAAGAAAAGATTGGCATGATTGGGACTTTTTACAGAAAGAAAATCTTCGAAACGGTCCCGGTGAACGTGGCAAACCATACAAGCTGACTGATCCAGAAGACATCAAATTAAATGAAAAACTTTTTAAAATTGAAGGCTTGTACGCACTTGTCAGTGATAAAATATCAGTTAATCGGAGTGTACCTGATACACGTCTACCAATGTAATTTCTCTACTACATTTTCATTTTCTTTTTTTGTCATAGTCTTCACTGATAACAATGAATTTACAAATGATTTTTGTTTATTTATGTTTAGATGCAAAACAATAAAATATCTGAAAAAACTGCCAACGACATCAATCATCATTATTTTCCATAACGAATATTTTTCCATACTTTTGAGAACGATTCATTCGGTTTATAATCGAGCGCCTCGTGAATTGCTTCATGAAATTATTTTAGTGAATGATGCAAGCACAAAAAAGGAACTTTATGAACCTCTACAAGATTATGTTAATGAAAATTTTGACGAAAGAGTTAAAATTGTGAATTTACCTGAAAGAAAAGGTTTGATTGTTACACGCATGGAAGGAGCACGAAGGGCATCAGGAGAAGTTTTGTTATTCCTAGATTCTCATATGGAAGCAAACACAAATTTTCTTCCACCTTTACTTGGTAATTATCACAGCAAGATTGCTTGAAAAGTCACAAAGTGAGAACGAAATTTACCATAAGTTTGTTGAGATTAAAAGAAAATAACTGTGACTAAAATAAAACTTAAGATTTATGATTACTTTTCATGATTTTTAGAACCAATCGCTCTTGAGCCTAGAACTGCAACAGTTCCCATTGTTGATAACTTTTTTCACGACACTTTTGAGTACGGCAGTGGTGGCAAAGGCTCACGAGGTGTATTCGATTGGAAATTTGAATTTCATTGGCTACCAAGAAGAAGGAAAGACAAAATTCATCCAGAAAAACCTGCCCCAACCCCCATCATGTTGGGATGTGCATTTGCAATAAGACGAGATTACTTTTTTGATCTTGGTGCTTATGACGAACAATTAATGATTTGGAATGGAGAAAACTATGAATTGAGTTTCAAACTTTGGCTCTGTGGAGGTCAATTACTTGAAGTTCCATGCTCAAGAATCGCACACACATTCAGAAAGCACAACGAATGGCGAAAAAGAAAAGACGTCGATTTTGTTGGACACAATTTCAAACGGATTGCTGAAGTAAAATAAATCGATGCTTTCATTTTACATCTAGATATTGATTCCTTCACTTCAGGTATGGCTAGACGAATACAAAGAATTTTTATACAAAACGGATCCAAAAAGATTTCAAAAGATTGATGCTGGAGATTTGACGAGAGAAAAACTTATCAGGGAAAAGTTGCATTGTAAACCATTTAGTTATATGTTGGAACATGTTATGCCAGATATGCTTGACAAGTTAAGTATTAGTTATGAGATAAAATCATAATACTAATTACAATCTTGCTTTAGATTTCCACTCAAAGATCCTGGAGCTTTCGCACATGGTGCAATTATAAGTGATTTAAATAAGAAATTATGTGTTGACACTTTAGGAAGAGAACACAATGAAGCAATTGGCCTTTATCCATGTCACAAGGATAGAGAACATCCAGATGGGACTCAGAACTTTGTATTAAATTGGAATAAACAGATAAAGATAAGAGATTATTATGATAATTGCTTAGATGTTTACAATGTATCAATACGAGGATGTCATTTTACATTTGGCAATCAATATTGGAAATATGATCTTGTGAGTATTGAAATTTAAGAGAATTTCGGCTTCATTAATTATTTTTTAATTAGGCAACTCATCATTTATTCAGTCCACCTGATAATTGCCTAACAGGAATTATTGAAGCAAAAGAACTTAAAGTGAAGACATGTGAACTTGGAGAACGATCTCAAATGTGGTCGTGGGGATATGTAAATGTCACTGCACTTCTAAATTGGAACAATGAAGGAGTTGAAATGCCCGATGAAAGCAATGATTATTGAAAATTGGAAGAGAAAACCACGAAATCAGACATTTTGGCACTAAACCACTGTTTGTGGTTTTCTCCTGTGCATTAATTTTAAATTAATTGTTACAAATTTTTTGAAATAAAATTCTATGTTAGTAGAAAAAATATCGTTGCACTGTCATCACGACACAACATCACGATTTGTAAATTAAAGTTTTTAAATGTTACGACAAGTTTTGACGATGACTTTTTGTTTCATTTAGTTAATCAGTCAAGAATGTTGTATCTCAGTGGAAGAATAAAAAAGTTTGATCTCCTTTCATTCATTCTTATATTTTGTAGTGTCATTGTTAGTTTTATATTAATTAGAAATTATTATGAACATCGAACTAATCAATATCAATCTGAAACTTCTACTTACAAAGAATATATTAATTATTTAAAACGTAAAATGTCAGCGCCACGTTATCCATTTGCCAACACATACGAAAGAAAAGATTATCACGACTATGAGTTTATGAGAGCTGAAGAAATGCGTGAAGGTCCAGGAGAACATGGAGAGAAATATTTACTTAAGGATCCAGACGACATTGCTAGAAACAAACAATTATTTAAGCAGTTTGGGTTCTTCGCTGTTGGAAGTGACCACATTTCAGTTAATCGTTCATTACCCGACGTTCGTATGGAGAGGTAAAATTTAATCGATGGTTGAACATCACAACCGTGACCAGATTTTCAATTTTAGCTGTAAATCGAAAAGGCAACTCGTACAGCTTCCAAAGGTTTCCATTATTATTGTATTCTTCGATGAATATTGGAGCATTTTACTGCGAACAATTCATTCTATTTACAACCGAACCCCACACGAATTGTTGCACGAAATCATATTAGTAAACGACAATAGCACCGTTCCCGAGCTTTACGAGCCATTACAAAACTATGTGAAAGAAAATTTCGGTGATATTGTATGGATTTACAATTTAAATGAACGTAAAGGGTTAGCAGTCGGTCGAATGAAGGGAGCAAAACGAGCGAAAGCTGAAGTGTTGGTAAAATGATTAGATTTGAGACTTTCATTGTTCCCTTAATTGCATTTTGTTTCGAAGGTCTTTCTTGACTCTCAAGTGGAAGTGAATGTGAATTGGCTTCCCCCATTGTTGGGTGAGTAAACAAAACAAGTCGATAGTAGAGTAAATTTTTACAAGACGTTGCTTTCAGAACCTATTGCTCTAGCACCTAATTTAATAACGACACCAATAGTTGATAGCTTCGCTTATGACACTTTTGAATATCGGAAAATTGATGATGGAGGTCGAGGGATATTTAATTGGAATTTAAATTACCGGAGAGTTCCACGGCGACCTGAAGATAGCGTCAATTTAGATGAGCCAATTCCAAATCCTATTATGGTATTTAAATAATTTTCTTGCGTTGATTTATTCATGTGAGAATTGTTTTATTCAAGCATGGAGCTGCTTTCGCAATAAATCGATTAAATTTTTGGGAAATCGGAGCTTATGATGATGGATTGAAAGTTTGGCAAGGCGAACAATTGGAGCTCTCACTTAAAGCTCATCTGTGTGGTGAAGGAATTGTTGAAATTCCATGTTCACATGTGGCACATTCATTTCGAAATAAGAATTATTACCAAAGATTTGAGGAAAACGGAGTCGATTACATGATGAGAAATTTCAAAAGAGTTGCAGAAGTTTGGTTGGAAGACTACAAACATCTTGTGTATGACATGAATAGAGAAAAATACGATCAAACTAATGCCGGAAATTTAGCTCAAGCGAAATTATTCAAACGTAATGCACATTGCAAGCCGTTTAAATATTTCCTTGAATTTGTTGCACCAGAAATCGTTGAACGTTATCCGATTTACGATCCAGGTCATTTTGCCCAAAGTACAATTCAATCGAAAGCGAATTCAAATTTGTGCATTGAAGTTCCGAAAGCTGCTCATATGCAAAAGATTTCTCTTGTTGAATGTGATGAAAACCGATTAGAGCCTTCACCAAAGCAGTTCTTCAAACTCGCCTGGCACAGAAACATTCAACATTCAACATTTGACTTTTGCTTACAAGAATCGCTGACAATGAGCGAATGTCATTATTTAGGCGGCAATCAACTATGGAAATACGACATTGAAACTTATCAAATTATAAAACTCAAACAAGACAATCCCAAATGCTTGACAGCTGATGTTGAGAGCAGAAAAATTTATCTCGATAATTGTGATTCGGAAGACATTAAACAGAAGTGGAATTGGGGTGAGAAAAACATTTCAGCACTTCAAAATTGGGAGACATTTGGCATGACGTTGAGCAAGCTTTCACTTGACTAAACATTCACCAGACTTGAAATTGTTCAGCTTTAAATTGAAATTGGTTGATGTATAAAATAAGTAAATAATGAAATAAATAAAATTTATTGTGATTGTTAAGAAATTGTTGATATTTTATAGTCTTTCCAGGAATATCAAATGACGCATGATGGATTTGTTGCGTTGGCGTGAAGAAATGTTTTCAGTTTCCTTCATCTTAAAAGATTAAATTTTCTCAAGAGTTTAATGACGTAGGATCTTAAATTCAACAATAATTGAAGGCTCTTCACGATAAAAGCCTCTTTTCTGAAAAAGTTTCTATTTAAAATGTCACGATGTAACTTTGTTGATTAGAAGTCAAGTAAGTCTGTTTAATACCAATCATATCAAGTTACACATTTATTTGCTCTCTATTTATACATCTTAGATATTCATATCAGATCTGTTAAGTAATAATATCAGCTTGCTTTACTTAATATTACTTTTGAGATTATTTACAGAAACCGACAAAGAAAGTCGAAGCTTTTAAATATCAGTCACTACTTAAACATTTGTGCTACAAAATAGGTAGATCTATTGACTATGAAATGCTCTCTTTTTTTGGTTTGGTTTCCAACATATTTACAATTGAATGCTTCCTAAATGATTAAGTAACTTTATTATTTATGGATGTACGTGATATTTATCCATTTCGATTAGTGTATTGTAGAGAAGATCTGTGTTCATTGTTGATATCATTAACCAGCCAACAATAGCACCAAAGCTTCTTGCTATGGAAAGAGTGTTCCACAAGTAAACCATTTCATCATCATTCTAGAAATAGAAATTGTCCATTTGTTAGTGAGTTTGAGTGACAATTTTAATTTAATAATTTATACCGAGCTCTGCTTTTCTGGTGTTGTCGCCATTTCTGCTTCAACTGTCGAATTTTCTGAAGACATCGATTTGATCATTGTGAATTTGCTGTCAACTGATGCTGCTAGTAAATTGAGAATTATGGTTCCAGCATAAATCATTATCAAGATAATAGAACGAAATGAAATCGAGCGACTTTTATCTTCCGAAGTGTTCAATAAAGACGAAACACTAAACTGACAAATGTCAATGCTAAAAATATTTAATTGTTGTGAAAAGAATGATTCATTATTTTATATCCAGTTGAATAAATTCTTCTTAAACACCTACCGGTCCATGATAGAAACGAAGCAAATAACAGCAAGAAAGAAAAACACGTTGGTGTAGATTTTAGCATGCAACTCATAGCGACTTTGAGACATTTCAGTGCCTGACCAGTCTTCTGGTTTTGTCGTTAAAATGAAAATCAGATGAGCAAGAGCTGCAAAAGAAAATTATTTTCCAATTAACTTCAGTATGAAAATAATAAGAAAATGATATTGCAAAAATATACTCAAACGAGTACGCAATCAAAAAAATTGGCTAAGGCAGGCGGAAATTGTTTCTTCTGTTTTTATGCCACAACAAAAAACTTTCAACCCCAAAATGAAAGTAAAAAAGAAGAAGAACAAAACAAAAGGAAAATGTATTTTGTTTTTCACCCACTCATTAATTAAAAGCTTTCCATTTTTTTTCTGTTTTTAACCAAAGCAAGTTGGTTGCAATGAAAGCTAATTAAAGATTCTAAGTTAACTTTTTTTCTAGCTGTTTTTGTTTATTTTTAATCGAATTGTAATTCTTTATTTATAAAAACAAACGACATCGCCTTGGACTGTTTCACTTTCTTTTTTGACATTTATGAAAATATCATTTTAATGACGTCACAAGGAAAATATTTGATACTTGTGAAAAATAAAAAAAAAGAAAAGGAAAATTATAAAGGAAAAGAGGCATTGAATCTTTCATGGTTCGTGCTTCATTACCTAATCCACCAAGCAGACCGTGACAAACGTTTGATATGTTAATCCACATTTTCTGAACCAGACAAGATAGTTGAACAGCATTTTTAATAGAAAAGCTAAGTGGAAAATTGAAGGAAAATGGATTGAAAGATTTAATGGATTAAGTAATCGGAGTGTGAAATTTTTAACCGAATCGACATTTACTTATTGCTATCAGAGTCACCATCAAGCGCAGAGCTTTTGTAGAAACTATTATTATTGTCAACTGCACGGTATCCACTCGATGTTTGAACGAAGATTTTATCAACGATTTGCGGATGTTGTTCGGTTGTCGGTGATACGACTGGAGTGAAAGGATTGTATATGTCACTATTTGGAATGATGTCGTCATTTAGTTCATTCAATATTGTCGTCAAGTCACTTGATGGTGCCTTCCCTAGAATATTTTTACATTTTTATTATTGACATCATTTGTAATGCAAAATTTTTCCTTTTTCACTCCCACATCAAGCTAAATAAACTTACCAATCAAACGAAAGGATTTCTTTTCACGCTGGGATTTGGTTTTTCGATGAACTTTACGGTCGTCAAGATTCTCACTAATTTCCAAGTCACCCGAAAGAGAGCCTGAAGCGTCGTTCAAATCAGAGCATTGCTTTAAATATCGCATTAAAGTTTCATTCGCTTGACGCACTTCCATTTCTCCAGCCGCTTGAAGTTTTCGTTCTCGACGCCTTCTCGATTCTGATTTGCTTCGTTTATGTTTAGGACTTTTATCACTACTGGCACGACTTCGATTGCTTCTTTGTGCTGGACTACGTGGAGTCTCAACGCCTGATTGAACTTTTAATTGACGATCCATGTAACCCAAAATTCCCTTGTGAATCTTTTCATCCTTTTTTGTTTCGTTTTCAATAACAATTGTTGGTTGTTCTTGTGGATATTCTTTACTAACAACCGAAGCATTAATATTCTCACCACTCGTTCCCACATCCACCCCATCTTCATTTTTTCGCGATGAATCTCGTTTTCGATGTTCCCGACTCTTCGACGACGTCCTTTTATGTTTGCTTTTCGTATGAACTTTCGGAGTTTCTTCCATTCTTTTAGAAATTTATTTTTTCTTCTTTTCTCTCACTCGGAAAATCAATGATGATTATAATAATAATTATAATATTTATTATAAACACATTTTCCACACAAAAGTCGTTTTCAAAATAAGAAAATTAAGCTACACAGAAAACGACCAAATTATTGAACTTCACTCTTCAAAATAAAAACAGCGACTGGAGGAAGCAAGAAGCACACAGACGAATTCGAATTGATGACGTCAATCGTTTTGAGGGAAAAAAAGGAGCTGATATACACGGCGCAACAAACATCACTATGAGAGTTTATGTTCTATACATGTTTATGTAGCGTGTGCAACGTCAGCTTGAGAATGGATCAATATTGAATGTACATGTATATATATATAAATATATGAGGTAATAACACGAATCCCCCTCCTACTGTTTCCTTTTCGCGGCACCTCGATAAGAATCCCGTGACTAGGTGCCACAACAAAGCAACCGCACAGCCGGAGAACTAAACCGAGTCAAATTGAAAATATCTAAAAATAGATTTCGTTTCTTTTCGTTCTCTTTAAATCCTTTTTTGTCCTTTGAAGTCGTTTTTTAAACACCCACGCAATTTTCTTACTTTACGATATGCTACGTTCAATGTTTAGTCACAAAAAAGGTAAATTTCTTTTTTTATTGTTTTATTTGTAAGAAAATGACAAAAGTTTGATTTATAAAGCGGAAACGATAAAAAATCAAATCAACTTTCATCGAGATCTGAAAAATGACTGAAAAAGCTGATTGAGAAGAAAATCAATCAGCGACCTGCGCAATGTTGTTTTGTTGAAAAAACGCACGTGGGTTTCTTTACAGTTGCAATTGCCGCTTTTCTTCGTGAATGAAAAATCCGAACAGCCAATCGTGAAGACGCTTCGATCTTAAAATTTTCGGCGCATCATCACGAAGCTGAAATCATGTTTTCTTGGGTGTTTGAAATTGTGTGACGTCACAATCATGTTCATTCATTAAATAAGCTTTGTTAAATTATCTTCTTCTCTTTCTGAGATGGACTCAGATTCATCACATAATAAAAGAAGTAACGTTCGAGATGGTTACGTCAGCAATTGTGTTGATGCTGCAACCTTGACCTTCGTTCACACACAAATTGAAGAGCTTTTGAAAAATTAACTTCTGCGAAATAAAGTACGGAGAATTTATAACTCTCACTTCCAAGTTCTGCTCTCTTGATATTTTACGAAATATATTAAGCCGTAAAAAGCATTTTGTGGTAAATATTCCCACGCTTGCCATCAGGCATAAGAGACCTTTCGCCGTAATTAGTTTTGATCACGAGGTGAATGTCACGAGTTTTATTGATGCTGAAGAGAAAGTTGAACTACGTCATCAAGAATGCTTTCAAAGCCATCAAAATGCTTTCTTAGCTTCTAAGAATATAAAATGTTTGAAATTGTAGCTTCGTTCGTTCAACCTACACAGAATTACCAAACCTTGTCTAAAGCAATGTAAGGTTCACGAATTTTAACGCACTGAAATAAACACCTTTTACATTTTCACTTTATTTTCCATGTTAATATTTTATACCTTTATGAATTTGACTTGACATTATATTTCTTGTTCCATAAATTCTCTGATAAGACGATTCGTTTCGTCAGGTTTATGTTGTTGAGCGAAATGATTTGCACCTTTAATTATTTTAAAGTCAAGATTTTCATACAATTCTTTCGTTAATATTCCACTATCGTGTGAAATGAATCTATCAAACTCTCCCAACATGTAAAGACCTGGAGCGAATCTTTCTGGTCTCTTCAATGGTGGATCAGGTTGGGAACTAGTTCCAGCTCTGTAGTAATTTATTGGACCTGTCAAAGCACCTTCTTTCCCAAATGTGTATTTATATGCTTCAGTTTCTTCTTCCGTTTGATGCTTCATCATTCGAAACGATTTCATATCATAAAATCTTGTGAAAAATTCGGGTAGAACTGGCATTTGGAAGAAGAACATGTACCAAGACATGAAAAATTGCTTTAGACTTGAAGTGACTAATTGATCAAAGACTTCTTTGGGTGGTGCACCAATCATCACATATTTCTCAATCGTTTCCATGTGCTTTATGACGTAACGAAATCCAATAGCTGCACCCCAATCATGTCCAACTAAAATAAACTTTTCGTGCCCTTAGGAATTTTATTCTGAATTAATTAATGTCATGAAATGAAATCGAGAAGGGAGGGAAAATATCTCACCAAGTTGTTTAATAATTTGATGAATGTCTTCAACCATTTCATCGATGTGATAATCTGATATTTTAGATGGCTTGTCAGAGTCTCCATAACCACGTTGATCAATTGCAATGACATGATAATCTTTATTAAATTCATTCAATTGGAATCGCCAACTGTACCAGAACTCGGGGAATCCGTGAATGAACATCATCAAAGGTTTGTTTTTGTCTCCATTTTCCACATAATGAATTTTAATTCCCTATAAATGAAAAACTTTCTTGAATTGCTTAATTATTTCTTAACCACAGAACTGTTTACATTAACAGTCATGAACTTGTGTTCGCCAAACTCATTGTTTGTTAACGATTGAGGTGGAGTTGGTCTGTTTTTTACAACCAAAATACTTTTATCGCCTTTAATAAAATAAGTAGATAGAAAAGACAAACACATGCGGATTGAAATGATTAAACAAACAACATAACATGAAATTAATTTTAAAATATGTACAAAGTGAATCATTTTTAATGATTTTTAAATTTTTTTAGATGTATCAGCACACGATGACACCACGCAATTGTCGATTGAATACTAAACGTATTTAGGAAAAGACGAAACTAAATTTTGGCAATTTTCTCTCATAAATATTTATTCAATATTCTCACAAACGAAACGTTTCATTTCTCAATTTTGCAACTCGCTTTTAACCATATAAAAAGCTGACATAAAAGTCACCTCTCTGAATGTAAATATGATTTATGATTGCAAAATTATATCATGGCGTATCTTGCCTTAAGGTTATCGACAGCAAAAATAAACAAACTTTTATTTTCATTCATTGCAATTCATTTTATTGAACCTTCTCAAAATATTTTCTCCTTGAAATAACTTCAAATATTTTTTTTACTACTTTTCGAGAAATTCTCTGATGAGGCGATTCGTTTCGTCAGGTTTATGTTGTTGAGCGAAATGATTTGCGCCTTTAATGAATTTGAAATCAAGATTGTCGTACAATTCTTTCGCCATTTTTCCACTGTCGGGTGAAATGTATTTATCACCTTCACCTAACATGTAAAGACCTGGAGCGAACTTTTCTGGTCTCTTTAAAGGTTGATCGGGAAATAGAAATTTAGCTGAAGCTCTGTAGTAATTTATTGGCCCCGTCAAAGCTCCTTCCTTTCCAAATGTGTATTTGTAAGCTTCCAATTCTTCTTCTGTTTGATGCTTCATTACTTTAAACATTTGAAAATCTTGAAGTGAAGTTGTGAACTCCGGAAGGAATGGCATTTGAAAGTAGAAGACGTACCAAGACATTAAGAATTGTTTGACACTTGAAAAAAGCAATTTATGCCAAACTTCACTTGGTGGTGCACCAATCATCACATATTTGTCAATCGTATCCATGTGCCTCATGACATATCGGAAACCAATAACTGCACCCCAATCATGACCAATCAAAGTGAACTTTTCACGACCTTAGAACACAAACAAAAAAAGTTATTTTAATCTTAAAACGTTATGTCACCAACCAATGGAATTGATAAGATAAATAAATCAGTCTGAAGTAAATTAAGTTTGCTTACCAAGTTGTTGAACAAACTGTCTGATATCTCCAACCATTTTATCAAAATGATAAGCAGAAATCGTATTTGGTTTGTCTGATTCAGCATAACCACGTTGATCAATTGCAATGACATGATAATCTTTACTAAACTCATTCAATTGAAATCGCCAACTGTACCAGAACTCGGGGAATCCGTGAATGAATAAAATCAAAGGTTTGGTTTTGTCTCCTTTTTCAACGTAATGAATTCTGTAACCCTTGAAAGAAATAACTTTGATTAATAAAATTCGTTCAATGTTAACCACAGAACTGTTTACATTAACTCTCATGAATTTGTGTTCGCCAAATTCATTACTTGTCAATGCACGAGGTGGAGTCGGTCTCTCTTTGACAGTCCATATGTTCGGATCACGTTTGAAAATATAAGCAATGAGTAGTCCAATACCGATCCATGTCGAATATACCAAACACAATGTGTAACACAATATAAATCGAATTAAATTTCCAACTTCAACCATTTTTGTTTAGTTTTCAAAAAAAATGAAATCAGAAAAACAACCGCACAACGCAGTGACTCTAAATATAACTAATTGTAATGTATACTGTTTCGTTTAACAAACGTGAATGTGTAAAACATGACTTTGATCAGATAAGTATTCAGTTTTACTCTCATTCTCTCAGTTAATCAACGAGACAGCATACCACGACAAGTGCAGAGAATTTTTGGCACTTAATAAGCAACTCAACTCTCATGAAATCAGCAACTCACCTTCAATCAGCTGATGATTGAATGGTCAAAGTCGAAAACAAAATTTGATAAAATTTTCTAGAGAAACTTTAATTGAACAACAAACTTAACCGAAAATACTTTAATAAACTTCATTTCATTTGTTAAATCTTTCCCTCGTTTCTTTGCTTCTTTCTCTCCATAATCGTGAATTTTCAAGTAAGGTTTCACAAGACTCTTCATTTTCCTCTAGCAATGTCGTTGATCTTTTAATGACTGGTGTGCCATGTGTGGAAGAGTCAGAACTACTAAAGCTTGAAGAAGAACATGAGTCACCCCACGCAGTTTTTAGCTTTCTTGACTTTCTTGCTTTTGTTATGATGCTGCCGCAAACAGGTTCACCCACACTTACGTCGTATTTTGGTTTTATGGCATCTGCAGTTGCTGGTCGTTTAGTGATTGAGATGTGAGTGACAAGTGGTAGATTTTCTGAAGATTCCTTATCGATCGATTCATTTATTCTCAATTGCAGGTTTCTTCGAACTGTTCCATTATTCTCTGGTTGATATTCTGATCTCAGCAATTCTCTTTTTGTTTCTTCATCGATTTCTCGGTATGGAATTTTATCCAAATAAATGAGGCTTGGAATATTTTGTTGCACAACATCACGATAATTAATTTTTTGATTGACGAGATTGTTTTCCAAATCGAGAACTCTCAATTGATTACAGAAGCCCAAAAACATCACACCCTGAAAGTCTTTAATTTTATTGCTGAAATGAAATTCGATGCCTTTTTTTATTTACCGAATATTAATTTTGAAATTCATATTTTAACCTTATCAGGCTCAACTTTGATATGGAAGTTAAGTTCGAACAGGGCCCAGCATCTTCAATTAAGTTGAAATCAGCGACAAGCTCAATCAAATTTGATAATCCGTTGGTACCGTCAAGAGATTTCAACCCACAACGACTGATGTTTAAGTAGACAAGTGAAGTCAAATCACAGCCAAGGTCACGCAGTGAAAACAACATGCTTCCCTCAAGATTTAATCCTCTTAACCTTGGCATGAAGTAAGGAAGCCTATGGAGACTAATGGCTGGTGAAATTATTCGCAATTTTATTTGTTGAATTTCTTGAATTTCTCCACCTCCTGTGACTTGTCGCTAGAAAGTTAGAAAATAAATTCAACGGAAATTACGTCAATTTATTATTTTTAATCTTACCAAAAGTTCTTCTAATGTTGGTTCAGTTGGAAGTTTGATAGGTTGATAAGTCATTCTTTCTACTTCAACTGTTTGTCTGCTGTGAAAGTTTCTGTTATTGACGTCAATAAAATTTGATTCAATTGAGTTATCATCTTGTGTATTTGTCGTTTCACTACTGACTGATGATTCCGATTGTGAATTTGTTATGCGAACTAAAAGAACATCCGATGAATTGGACGATAATGATGAGTTTGAAGGAGACCCAAGTGGTCGTTGAATTTCTTCAGGTATTTCAAGAGAAGGCATCTTTATGAATAGAAAGTTTTCCAGAATATTTCACTTGTTATTATCAATCGTCATGGAAACTTTTCTTTGTTGTATAAAATGCTTCTGCTTTATAACGTAAAATGGTGACATGTTGTTCTTTTTTATTTAATCATAAACAACCGAAAAGTTTTCACTCCTTATGAAAAGCACCAATCACGCAGAAGTTTTCAATGTTTTGATGAATGTTTTATCGATATTTGTTTGAAAGTAATCGATGTTCTTTTGGTAACATTGGTGGAATGTCAAATATGAACTGTTTTTGTATCATGATAAAAGCTTTGACCGTCAGAGAGAAAAAAGGAAAGCCTAGAAAATATCGTCAAACAATCTGCAAATATTATGAATTAAATGTAAACACATATCTGCGTTGATTTAATGCACTTTTTTATATTTTCGTGTCAAACGCAATTCCGTTAAGTAAAACAAATATCCGTCGTTGAAATAACAAACAGTTTTCATGTCTTCATTGGTTATTATTAAAATGTTTATGAACATTAAGTTAAATTTTAATGACATTGCGATTACATAGATTGCGCTTTTCTTTTTAATGAATATGAAAACCTATCTCAGCATGTTTTAAATAACCTATGACAACAGATACTGAATTAATCATACGTGAATGCTTTCTTTATTCACTTTGAATTCAACAGAAAATCAAAATCGACAGTAATAAATGTTTATACACCTTGACCCCCAACTACTTCGCTCTCTTTCTTTTTCTGTCACTTTGTTGTACTTTCCTTCCTTTATGTTGCGTACATAAATGATGATTTGAAAGCTTTAATTGAGAGGGACGATCATTAAAATACATTACTTACGAATACTCCCCTCTTGTATGTTTTGTAAGGACACACATCGTCTGACACTAAATAAAAATGTAAAATAATTTTCCATCATTGCAAGTCACTTGCTAGAAGTTTCAGTTGCCGTCGAACTTTGGTGGAGATCACATCAAATTTATGAGGATTAAAAGTTATGATATGTAGTCAAACATAATTATAAGAACAATTATTGATTTCAACCTATTATGGCTGGAATTGCATTTCTACTTTCGGTAATTTGTGGAAATTCTCCAGATGTGTGTATCAGTGATCAGAATTCACTTGGAGTGAACTATAATGTTATTCAAACGTCACCACCATCATATAAAGAACAAATGGATAAAATAAAAGAAGAACTTGAAGGTCAAACGTTGAATGTAACAACTCTTGAAGATTCTCCTTTAAGTGTTTTAAAACGAGTTGATAAAGGCGAATATGATGGAGGAGGCTTTGCTTTCGAATTCTTCGACCATTTATCAAAAAAGTACAATTTCAATTATAATGTGATCAAATCAGAATATAATATTGTTGGGAGTAGTAATGACACTGAGGGTTCAGTTTTGCAATTAATTAGAGACAAAGTAAGTGAAGTTTAACATGAAATCAAAGTTCATCATTTAATTTCATTTCTTTTAATGAATTTAAAGAAAGTTGATGTTGCCGTTGCTTTCATTCCCATGATGGCTGACCTTGTAGAGTAAGAAAAGACTTTCAATCATTTTGAACAATTTTCCAAAGCATTTTCATTTGATATCAAACAGACATGTTCGTTTTTCAACACCATTAGATGAAGGAGAGTGGAAAATGATCATGAAAAGACCACAAGAGTCAGCATCCGGTGCTGGTTTGCTTGCACCTTTTGATGAAGTTGTTTGGTATTTTATTCTCGTATCCTTGATTGTAACCGGTCCATGCATCTTTGGAATAATTTGGATTTATCATCGTTTTGGAAAGCACACTGGTGAACCTTATTACAATTTATGGCAATGTGTTTGGTATGTTTATGGTGAGTAACAAAAATTTAAATAATTAAAAAGTAAAAGAACATTAAAATTTCATCATTTCCATCCCAGGTGGCTTAATGAAACAAGGATCCGTTCTCTCTCCAAATGCTGACTCAATTCGTGTAGCTTTTGCAACATGGTGGATTTTCATAACAATTCTTACAAGTTTTTATACTGCAAATTTGACTGCGTTCTTGACATTGGCCCGCTTCTCACTTCCTATTAATGAACCCAAGGATTTGAGTGATAAAAGTCAACGTTTCATATGTCATCGAGGCTTTGCTGTTAACTACGCAATCACAAATGTAAGTTCAATAGATAATTAATCATTACTGAAAGCTTTAGTTACATTAGGTGTGTGTGTGACAAAACGTAATGATGATAAATTGAATTCACGAAAAGTTCCATTCTGGACCTAATCATGAAATTTTCTTTCTTAAATTTTTATTAAAAATTAAAGTGTTCGTTTGAGCGTTAACAGTTTAAAAATCATGTAGATATTTCCCCACCCCGTGGCTTCCAATTGTAATCAAAACTCAATGTGAATGAAAACATCAAAAGCCTGAATAATTAATGAGAAAATCGTCAACAGCATTTTCCTTCGAATGAACGAGCTTTCGTTGGATAGTTTGCCTTTGCTTGTTCCTATCTCACCCCACGCATCTCATTATACTACCATTAATTTAAGTGTATGTGGAAACAACATTTCAATTTGTTTACTTTATCGAGTGTTCGACGGTAATTTGTCTTTCGTATGAGTAATAATTTTTCAATTGTCACTCACGATGCCGCCGGCTGTCGACACGAACACTCTTGTCTTTATTAGCGTGGCTCGTTCTCACTCCAACTATTGATCGGTAAAAGATTTCCATTCACTGTCTAATTGCCACTCACAAAAGCAGAAGTCATCGGATGATGAGACACCAAACTATAATTATTCTTTCTATCGAATGTTGAAAGCTGCCTTACAATTATAAAAACTTAAAAGCATTTCACAATGAAGAACGCTGCCTTGTACTTCTTTTTATAATGAATAATAATTAATAGAACTCTTCTTTTTAATTATATTTTAATATTCTAGTATGATGAAGAACTTGGGATTTTGAGATCAATGCTGGAGAATAAATTGGGAGAACTTGTCAACCAGAATAATGACACGGAAATTTTGTTAAATCAAGTAAATAAAACAATTTTAAGTAACTTAAAATTCTTAAATGCAATCATAAAATGATTTAAGGTTTATAAGAAGAATGTCGTTTTCATTCGAGATAAGCCAGCGATTGATCACTTGGTGTATGATGATTATCGTAAACGCAAAACGTTGCCATCGGAAAGACTTCAATGTCCGTTCGCCATGAGTAAGATTGTTTCATTGAAAAGAAAACGTGGATTTATCTATCCAAAGGATTCTAAATGGGCAAAACTTTTTGATCAACAGTAAAGTTATCAAAGTTTATTTGTTCTTCCATTTATCATCATTTCTTTTTTTTGCTTTGCAGACTTCGCTATATGGTAGAGGGTGGAATAATCAATCATCGTTTGAACTATGGCTTACCGAAAGCTGAAATATGTCCACAAAATTTGGGAAGTATTGAAAGACAGTTGGGACTCAATGACTTGTTCACAACATACTTGACTATGCTTATTGGCTTCAGTTCAGCTTTAGCCATCTTCGTTGCTGAGGTGAGAATTTAATTGATTGAAGGAAATAATTTTAACACTAACATGTGATGATACTTGCAGATGATAATGCGTTACTTTAATGGCCGAAAAGACATGTCGATGAGAGAACGTGGCATAGAACAATCCAACACCAGGCAGATATTGGTTAAACCGTTTCGTAAAACGAAAGCGTCATTTATACAAGAATCTACAAAAACAATTTCACCACCGCCAGCTTATGGTGAAGCTATCAAGACTATTTTCAACACGCAGGCCAGTGTTGATTCCGAACTTAGCAATTCTGGTTCGATTGAAGGATATCGAACATTGAATGGTCGAAAATATGCAATCATCAAAGATGAGAATGGAACTCATTTAGTACCGACTCGGTCACCTTCAGCAGCACTTTTTAACTATCAACTGGCTTACAACAGTTACAACTAAAACTCTATTTATGTTTTTCTTTTTCAGGGAAAATACTTTTAAAGTCTTTTTATCTTTTCTAACTTTCTTTCTTCAAGTAAATGTGACAAAGAATGAAAAAGAAATTTATTTAACTGTTTTTGAATAAATGTATTTTGTGAAAATTGTTTAGTATTAAATCTTAATTACAAATGTTTTATTTTTGATAACTTTTTAAAATGGATGAGGAAGAACCTTTAACTCTTCTTTCAGTTCATCGTAGAGTTCTTGATAGTCCGCATTTTCACGAATCATTAAAGTGATTGAACCTCGTTTAACTCCCATGGCAACACCAAGATCTTGTCGACTAGGAGTAAAACAATATACAATGTCTTTCTCCTCACATACTGCTGGTAAGTGACACATGATGTCAACAGGATAAACATCTCCTGCAAAGATTACAATTCCTCTTTCGCCTTTACGAATTCTTGTTTGGACATCTTTCAGTCCGTTGATGATATTCTTCGTTCTTTCTTTTGAAGCCTTCTTGATAAGTTTGTATATTTTTTTTGTAAGCTTACGAGAAGCTAATGGCTGAGAGATGCTATTTATGAATTTAATTTTTTCTTCTAAACAATAAACAAGAAAATAAAAATATTAACTCGCACTTCATGAGTCTTAAAAGAATAAATTACCGTAATTATCTTCAAGTTTCACTTTGTTTTCTACTGTATCTTGTGTCATTTTTGATGGTTTAATTTTGTTACTTCAAAGTCTATTTGAGAATAAAATCAATTTGCATCAATTCTGAAGCGGAGTTTTAAACTTCTCGTGTTGATATTAACCTAAAAACTTCTAAACACACTCTAATGAATTCAAAAAAAATCGAACGTACTCTAGATGAGACTTTGGCCGTCCGTGATTAGACGTTCAGCAAAACGCTTGTAGAGAAAATTATTTTGTTTACAAAAATGAGACTTTTATGTTTTGTTTTAGTTTTAATAGAATTTCTTAACCTTTCGTCCAGCTGTAAACCAAAAAATAAACTACCGATTGTTATCAACACTTGGCCATTCACAAATGCAACAATCCAAGCATGGGATGTTATCTATAATCTAGAAAAATCTGCAGTAAGTAGCAACTTTTTATTTTAAGTTCCCATTGAATATTTCCATTTTTTTCTTAAAGATTGACGCTGTGGTTGAAGGATGCTCAGTCTGTGAACGAGAACAATGCGATGGAACAGTTGGTTATGGAGGTTCTCCTAATGAAGTAGGAGAAACGACTCTTGACGCTATGATAATGGACGGGAAAACAATGAATGTTGGAGCTGTGGGTAGTTTAAGAAATATTAAAGATGCGATAGCTGTTGCTAGACATGTGCTTGATAACACAAAGCACACACTTTTAGTCGGAGAACAGGCAACAAGTTTTGCGGTACAAATGGGATTTAAAAAACAAAGTTTAAGCACAACAAAATCAAAGGAACAATTTAATGGATGGAAAGCCAGGAATTGCCAGCCTAATTTCTGGCTTAATGTGATACCAAATCCTTCAATGTCTTGTGGACCTTACGAGCCAGTTTATGAACAAGTAGAAAAGCAATCCCTTAACGACATCAATTCGTTTTTTAATTCAAATAATCATGACACCATTGGAATGATAGCGATTGATAAGAATGGCGATATTGCAGCTGGAACATCAACAAATGGCGCTTCATTTAAAATTCCTGGTCGTGTGGGTGATTCTCCGATTCCTGGTTCAGGTGCCTATGCTGACAACTCTGTTGGCGCAGCTGCTGCAACCGGGGACGGCGACATTCTCATGCGCTTTCTTCCTTCTCTACTAGCTGTTGAATTTCTTCGACAAGGAGTAACACCTGACATTGCTGGAGAGAAAGCTCTCATGAGAATAGCTCAACATTATCCTCACTTTGTAGGTGGCATCGTTGTTGCTGATAAATATGGAAATTACGGAGCTGCTTGTCATGGAATTGATAGTTTTCCCTTTTCTGTTTACAATCCTTTATCAAAGAAAGTCAAAGTTGAACGGCGTGATTGTTTAAGAAGCATTTAAATGTTGAAATTCTTAACTTAAACGACAAAATTATTATAAATAAAAATATTATATTAATAAAAAGATTTTATGAACAAATTAAACCATTTTATTCAGGATAAGAATTTTTTAAGATAGTTTTCAGTTTTTCAAAGTAAACTTGTTGCTTCAATTTCAAATTATAAAGAAATATAAAAATTTGGTTTCCCTCAAATTTGAATTTATTTCATGAAAGAAAGTTTTAAAGTAAATTGTATTGAAAATATTACAAAAATTGTCATTGCTCACAAATAATCAGAAGTGACTGACAACATGCGATGAATATAAAATGAATAAATATGAAATTAAAATATTGCTGGTCTTTGTGGCATACACAAATTGTAGTACGCGGTTTTATTCCAGAAGTTAACTCCTTTCCATCCACACCAACCTTTGTTCTGCACTACTTGAAGATCGTCATCACCAGTGAAATGTGGATCGAGAATTAAAAACTTTAATTCGCCAGTGTTGCTGTTAAAGTCGACTCCGATGATTGTATGAGCCAACACACCGCCACCAATCATAATCGGCGTCCCTTGTGATTCAAAATGATAAGCAAGTTCCGATCCCTTTGAAGCAAGTTCAGTTCCCGAACTGACATGCATAATTCTCGAATCAACATTCATAAATCCATTGAGACACATCGACACTTCCGTCGATCCAATCCATTGTCGAGAGTTGACGAAAGTTTTCGGTTTGTCACCAACTTTCACTAAATATTTTTGAATATCTTCATGCGATGGAATTGGATGTTCAGAATATCCTTGAAAGCGGAACCAAGAGCAGAGTGTTTGAAGTGATCTGTAAGCACATCCCCATCCATCGTCATTGAACTTGTCTTGCATGTAATGATGGTACGAATACTTTCCTTGAACCAAAGACTGCTTTCCCCCTTCGACTGTATTCTTCAAGCCAACATGAGGATTTACAAGAAGTGAACTAGTTATGACATCAAATGGAAAAGCATTCGCTCTTCGGAAGACGGGACGTACCATTGAAAGTGAAAATTGTTGATGAAGTTCTCGTCTAAATGCTGTCAAATGTTCATCTTCGTCAGGAATTGATTGTGGATAAATGCAAGTGTAGTAATGTCCAAAGTTGTCTGGTTTAAAATGATAAGTTAAAGGAACAGCCAATTCATCGCATTCTACCAATTGATCCAACAAATTTTCTTCTATTAATCTCAATGTACGACAAAGTGATTCTATAAGAATATCGTAAAGTCCGAGAGCTTTTGTTGTGATATGAACAGCAGCAATGGCATCAATTGTAATGGGAATTAAAACTTTGTTCTTCTCAAGGATCAAATTTAAAGCTGCTTGTTGATTCTTTTCAAATTCGTCAGATTTCTTAACTAAGCAATCGATGTTCACCATTTGAAAATCAGTTAATGCAGTTTCCTTCTTATTTTTCTTTTTATCAACATTTTCAACTTTTTTCTTAACAAGATCGAAAATGTCTGAAACCAGTGACACTGGAGCTCCAACGATTTCATTGTTGTTAAAGAAAACATTTTTGCTTTGTAGTTGAAATAAAACATTTCCATAAGCAAGTTTCTTTCTCGTAGTCATAAATTCTTGCTTGATGCTTTTTTCGTTCGGTTCAGCTGCGATTTCTATGTATCCTAATAAGCGAGCCATAACAAATTGTTTGTAAATTTCTTCTTCGCTTAACACTTCATAAACGATTTCTTCTAGTTTTCCATTCTTCCATTGTGAAGCGTTAAGCTCCAATTCGCCGTCGTCTTTACGTTGACACTTAATTAAAATAGGATTATCAGTGATATCAACATTTATCAATATCTCTTGCATGTGTGCTTTCACATCAGTGCAATCGTCAAACTTAAATAATCCACAAAGGTCAATTTCGGTAGGAAAATTATCTTGCATCTTTTTGAAATTTAGTTTGTCTGATGATTCAAGATCGAATCCTAATATAATCAGATTCTTTGAATACATTAAACCAAATAATCCTCCACCACAGACATTTTCAAGAAGTTTTAATCGCTGTAATTATAAATAAATTTTAATTCATAAGATGTGATGTTAAAATAATATCAAAAATATCCTATCCATACTATACTTAGAGAACAAACACTTACGTTGATTACAAGTTGTGATATTTGCAGTTTTGGAGTCATTTTCAAAAGATTTTTCAAATTAAAAAAATTCTTTTATTTATGTCGGGCTAAGAAATGACAACAAAACAAATTCTATTTCAGAACGTACTCAAATGATTTGTGCGCCATCTGCAGTTAAGACCGATAACCTTCTTGTGTTTACATTTTGATGTAAGGAAAGATCTGAAATTTTCATTAAACATTTACGATGAATATCGATTTCGGTGAACTCAAAAACGACGAAAGCTTTAAATCAAAAGTTAAAAATGTTGCAGAATCAATTGCGGAAATTGAGAAACTAGTTGAAGAAGCTTCAAAAGTAGATTATGAAAAACTTACCATAGAAGATAAGGTTAAATTTGATTTGTTTATGGTTTACGCTGTCAACTCTTTATATTGGATGTACCTTAGAATAAATGGAGAAAATCCGAATACAGTAAGTGTAACGAAAACTAATAATAATAAAGTTATCTTAATAGTTTTATTTCAGCATGGTATCAAACATGAACTTAGTCGTGTGAAAGATGCAATGGAACGCCAGAAACAAATTCACGATCACAAAACTATCCGTCCAGTATTGCAACAAGATGCAGCAAAGAGAATGGTGCGCAGTGGTCTTTACGACGTTCAAAAGAAAAATGAAGTTATTAAAAATAAAAGACAACTAAATGATTATACAAAGAAAATTCACATTCATTCAAATCCTAATCCGCTGAACAGGAAAAGAAAATTTGAAGACAATTGAATATTACTTATTAAACAATTGAATACATTTTAACCTTTTTTATTTTCAAATAAACGCCTTTTTGTAAAGAAAATTGAATATAAGTCGAACACATACTTTTAAAAGTTATTTTTGTATTATAAATTCTTAAGTCGTCTACAATTTCTCATCAGTTTTGAAAAATTATTCAAACATGAATATTTGCTTTGTAGCTATAGTACTTTTTGGATTAGTACTAACTTGTACATCGGATAAGAAATGCGTTACGCAAGTTAATTTTACCTATCATGTGTGGATCGGAGATGACGTTGATACGCAATATGAAATAAATCTGACAGCTCCCTCAGGAAGTCATTTCATTGATGCGATGTTCCAAGCAGCGGGATTGGACCAAAACTTTGCATTCGACTTCATCCAATATGATTTTGGAAAATTCATTACAACAATCGCTGGCGTATCTAATAATGAAGCAACGTAACATAATTGAATTAAAATGGTTATATTTATTTGTTCAATGGCACTTTTTTCACAGTTCTCAATTTTGGATGATCTACAACCTTCCATTCGTTCCCAATACAGGCAACCCTCCTGGTGACGAATATCTTTCACCAGTTGGTGTTGATCTTATTGAAGTTCAGGATGGATATCATTATCTGTTCTGGTATCGCACCGTCGATCTTTCAACCCATACATAAATAACTTTTCCTTGAAATATAAACAAAATTAATAATTTTGGAGGAAAATATTCAAATGAAAATTTTCTAATAAATTACCTTCATGTTGAATAGATAAAGCTTTAGTTAACATTATTTTTTATTTCAATTTAAAACGACTGTAGGAAATTGATGAATGAATGAGGATTATTGGCATTTTATATTTTAATTAGAATTGTGAAGTGATATTAAATTTGTTAATTACTTTGTCGAATCACGCTTTTTTTTCACGATTTTCCGATATAAAAGATCGGGGGTTACTTTTTTATTTTTCAAAGAAGGTGTATATTTTTATTTATTTATTTATTTTTTAAATGGAGTCATTGACTTCAATTACTCATCTCATCAGTTATAATGGATCTCAGTTTTTAAAAATATTTACAATTCTTTTCAAAAACAGTTGAAAAAATATTATTAATGAACATGTGAAATGATGATACTGAAAGTTCACTAGGATAAAAGTGTGACTTCAACGAAACAAATGAAACTTCCAGTCATACGAACGACACAAACTTTCGTGAAAATGATTCCTAAACGGGCAAACGTTTCTAGAGCTTTCAAATAAGCTTTTGTTAATATTTAAAGTGGGAACTCTGCGTAATGACTAATGAACAGTTAAATTTTCATTTGATCAACTTTTTTTTACAAAAGTTCTTTTTTATTTTTTAAAAAAAATATACAATTAAATATTCACTTAAAATGTCTTAAATGAAACATCTTCGCCTTAACTTCATCCCTCCCCTCCATTTCATTAAGAATTAATTGTAAATATTATAAATTATCTGCTTGATTATAATTTGGGATCAGTCTGGAAAAAATTACTCAGTCATGAGGATCTTACTCGCAGCTTTATTATTATCAGCATTGATAATAATTGTTTCATCAAAGCATCGCTCAAAGTCTGAGTCAAAGTCTGAGTCAAAACATCACTCAAAGTCTGAGTCAAAGCCTGAGTCAAAGTCTGAGTCGAAGTCTAAGTCAAAGTCCGAGTCGAAGTCTAAGTCAAAGTCTGAGTCAAAGTCAAAGTCTGAGTCAAAATCTAAGTCGAAATCTGAGTCAAAATCTAAATCAAAATCGAAGTCAAAATCTGAATCGAGTAGTGAACATGAGCAACCTTCTGCAGACCACTACATACATTATTACTATCATTTGTGGATTGGAGATAATATTCACACGAAATTTACAATAAAATTGAAATCTCCTTGTGGCATTCGTTTCATTGATGCAATGTTCCAAGCTGCTAAAGAGAACCACAATTACGAATTTAAATTCGTCGAAACTCATTACGGAAGGTCCATTACCACAATCGCTGGTGTTTGCGATAATGAAGCAACGTAACATAATTGAAGTCATGTATCTGAATCTGTTTATATAATGACAATTTCCTTTTTACAGTTCTCAATATTGGATGATCTACAACCTTCCATTCTGCCCCGATGTACACAACCCCCCTGGTAACGGATATCTTTCACCAGTTGGCGTTGATAAAATTGAAGTTCATGATGGATATCATTATCTGTTCTGGTATCGAACTGTCAATGTTGACGAACACCAATAAATAATTTTTCTTTGAAATATCAAGAAAAGTAAAGAACTTTGAAGATATAAATTATTTAAATGAATATAAATAAAGAATTACCTTCATGATGAAAACATAATACCTACTTTAGTTAATTTTATGTACCAAATCATTAAGATCAGTTATTCAATTGAAATTTTTTTTTATATGGAAATGAATGTCAGTGAAGAAAAATTTCCACAATTCGAAAACTGAAAAATTAGTATAAATGAGCTTTTGTCATTAGTATCGATGAAATTTTATAATGAAAAGCTCAAAATAAATTCAAAAGTTTATGAGGGTAGAAAAAGCTCAAAAGCTTTTATATTTCAAAAATTATATTTTCCATTTTTTATGAGCTTTCAAATGAAAGCTTCAGTTGAGTTTTAAAGTTAAAATTCTGTGTCCTCAAGACTTAATTTTCTTTTTGATGAAAATTTTTTAAATTATATCTTTATACAGTGAAATCTTCAACTTTTCTTTAAAATTTAAAACTACACTTAAATAATTTACTTTTAATACATTTTAATCATAACAACTAAATGAGATCCACATAAAAAACCTGAATAAACAGAGAAATGAAGTTTATAAAAACACATACAAAGAAGAGTCATAATTATATATTCTTTTGATGATTATAATTTGATATCAGTTTGGAAAAATTATTCAGCCATGAAGATCTTCTACGTTGCATTATTTTTATCGCTATTAACAATTGTCACTTCATCAGATCACAATTCAGATCCTGATGAAACGATTTCTGAATCGGCTTCAGAATCTTCTGAGAACGAAAACGATGTTGCTTATTACTACTACTTGTGGATCGGGGATGACGTTCATACGAAATACAAAATTAGACTGACATCTCCTCCAGGAAGTCATTTCATTGATGCGATGTATCAAGCAGCGGAAAAGAATCAGCACTACGCATTTGACTTCATCCAATATGATTTCGGAAAGTACATTACAACAATCGCTGGTGTTGCAAACAATGATGAAACGTGAGTTAATTGAATTAAAATGGTTTTATTTATTTGTTCAATAACACTTTTTCTTTTCACAGTTCTCAATATTGGTTGATCTACAACCTTCCATGGAGTCCTAAGAAAAACAATCCTCCTGGAATCAACGATCTTTCTCCTGTTGGCGTTGATGATATTGTAGTTAATCTTGGATATCATTATCTATTTTGGTATCGTACTGTCAATGTTGAAGATCATTAACAACACTCCTTCAAATTATAAAAGATTTGTTCAATGCTTTATCTATTTAAATATATATTTAGATAAATGACTTCAACATCGTTTGATAAAAGAAATTTTTTATCTCTTTTTGTTTTAAATTGAACAAAAAATAAAAAGAAAACATTGAGTTGAATCATTTATTTACATTTCTACAACTGTTTTTTCGAGAACATCAATGATAATTCGCATTCTCTTGTTTTAGTGACTAAATAATTGTATTGATATTGCAAATGATACAATAAGAAGAATTTAATGATGAAGTCTTTATTATTTACTCTTGTTTATGGTGTTTTATTCCAATATTTGCCAATTTCCATGGGTTGAAACATGTAAGCTTAACCTTATGACCAAATCAGGATATGAAACTAGAATGTTTGAACCACACACTTAAATTGTGCCACTGAAATTGGGAAAAAAATCACTCAAAATGAAGCAAAATTGAACCTTTAAAACAAAATATTCCAAGATAAAATGAATTAAATTTATTAAAATTATAAAAGAAAGTTTTCATTCTATGTTGAACCTCCAAACATCTACCTCAATATCAACAACAGATTTTTTATGAAATTTATAAGAAGAATCAAGATTGTATCTAAGCTCTGCGATGACTTTTCCGCTGATATTTAACTCCTTGGTTTTCTTTTGAATAAAGCTGCGAGTCGAGGATTTGTGAAGTGAGTAGATTACATTGCGTGAAAGTTTGACTGCTGTTTTAAGAAAATTTATGTCCATGCCAGAGTTTTTTTTCGTTCCAAATGGTGGATTCATGATAACAGTGTCAAAAACCTTCAGCCACTTATTATTTTCTGAGGATAAATTGTCTATGACGTCACATTGAACGAAATCAATGTTTGTTATTTCCATTTCGTTGATATTGTTTTGAGCAATCACAAGAGCTTCAGAATCAATATCAAAGCCAACAGTTTGTGCTGCACCAATTATTGCTGCTCCTATTGATAACATTCCAGTTCCAGTACCCAAGTCACAAACATATTTCCCCTCCAAGTCATCGTAGTTGTTTTGTATAGTGAAAAGCAGATTACTTGCGATATGTGATGGTGTTATGTATTGTTCGAGAAGGATTTTTGGTTTCTCAAATGAATCCACGGATTGAAGATATTCTTCTAATTTCTTAAGTTTGATTCGTGATGACATTCTAATGGAAACTATTCAAATCTGGGCAGCACAGGAAGAATTGTATTTCCATATGTCGAATCTTGCAGAATGAAAAATCCAAATGAAGTTGATTGCGCTTGGGCAAGTGTTGTGCGTGCTAACGAGTTTATAGGTGGTTCGTATTGAAGAGATTGAGAAGTCTGAAAATAATAAATTAATGTTGTTATAATATGCAAGTAATTTATGAAAATAAATGAAAATTTACTTACACCAGATGGTGACAAACCTTTTTGAAGTTGTTGCTTTTTAAAATTCAAATCTTCGAGAATTTTCCTACTGTCTTGTTGTGAATTCATATTTTTCCAAACAAATTATGAAAGAAGCTTTATATTAGTTATTATTATTGAAGTGGAAGATTTATTTTAATCATTCAAAATGTAAACAGAACCTTCAATGCCCAAAATTCCCACATTTCTATTTTCATTAAACCCAAAATAAATACAAAGCTTTGTACCCCTCAGATTATTGCAAATTTGCGCGCCAGAAAACGAAATTAATAATTTTAATAAAAATGGTTTTAGAAAATGTTGCAAGTTTACCTTGGTAAGTGTTAATATAAAAATCTGCTAATAATTTTTAAAGCTTTATGCATTTTAAAGGGTGGAGAAATATCGTCCTGCCAAACTCAATGATTTGATATCACATGAAGAAATAATTTCAACAAGTAAGAATTTGTTAAAATTTGTTACATCTTTATCCAATAACTTATTATATATATTAACTTACAGTAAATAAATTTATAAGTCATGATCAGTTGCCTCATCTTCTCTTTTATGGACCACCAGGAACTGGTAATATGATTAAATTTAAACTTGAACAATTTTTTTTTACAATTTTTGTTGATTTCTCAGGCAAAACATCAACAATTCTTGCATGTGCTAAACAGTTATATACACCAGCACAATTTCCTTCAATGGTTCTTGAATTAAATGCATCAGATGACCGAGGAATTGGAATAGTTCGAGGTCAAGTACTCAACTTTGCCTCTACTCGTACAATCTTCAGCGGTGGCTTCAAATTAATTATACTCGATGAAGCAGATGCAATGACAAACGATGCTCAAAATGCTTTAAGAAGAATCATTGAGAAATATACTGACAATGTTCGTTTCTGCATCATTTGTAACTATTTGAGTAAAATCATTCCAGCATTACAATCCCGATGCACGAGATTTCGTTTTGCTCCACTGGCATCTGAACAAATATTACCTCGTTTAAATCATGTTATTCAAGAAGAAGATTTAATAGTATCCGAAGCTGGAAAGAAGGCGTTAATAGATCTCTCGGGTGGTGACATGCGTAAAGTTCTCAACGTTCTTCAAAGCACTTGGATGGCATTCAAAGATGTATCGGAAGATAATGTTTACAGTTGTGTTGGACATCCATTGAAGAAAGAAGTTGAAAATATTGTTTATTGGCTGTTAAACGATGAAAACTTCAAGGACACATATCAGAAACTTAATCAAATGAAAATAAATAAAGGACTTGCACTTGAAGACATTCTCACACAAGTTCATCTTTACGTGCAACGAATGCAACTTCCCAGCCCCGTGATCTGCAAATTAATCATCAGAATGGCAAATATTGAAGAACGATTATCTCAAGGATGCTCTGAAAAGATTCAACTCTCAGCGTTGATTGCTGCTTTTCGAATTGCAAGAAATGAAGTTTCTGTTGATGATGATTGAATTGCTTTTGTCAGAGATTACAAATAAAAGTCTTAAATTTCATTAAAATTAAATTTATTTCATCTTCTCATGTTTTCATTTTATTGAAATTAAAATTTTAAGCTGAATCCTGAGCCCATTTGCATCTTTCGGCTTTCAGAATATGAAGCGTAAGTTGCTGATAACGAGAAGCCAGAATTTTCATCATCAACGCCCTGAAATAAAAATTAATTAATTTATAATTGTCATTTGTTGTTAATATTTTTAATTAATTACCAGTTTCTTGTACTGCATTCCGCCTGATGGTGGTTTCGGTGATGTTGCCATCGCTCGCTTCCAACCAACTTCGCTTTTAGCTGGCCACGTTGGAAACATTGCTGGGTCGATTGGCAGCGGCATTTCCTTGAAATAATTGTGTTTCAAAGCAGTTTCCGCTGTTAATCTTTGCTTCGGATCGTAAGTTAATAAGCCTTGGAGAAGTGACAATCCAAGTTCGCTTGTTAATGTCGCAAACTTCTTTCGTAGTTGCGAAACGGGATAATCAGAGAATGTCATTTTCTTCACTAACGGCAGAAGATCATATCCCGGCCAAATTCTCTCATTTGGCGTTCCCAAGTCTTTAAAAATCCTATTAAGTTGATCGACTTCTGATTTTCCAGGAAAAAGTGCTGTCATTGCTAGAAGTTCTGCAAATATGCAACCAACTGACCAAACATCAATCGGAGTTGAATATTCTTTAACTCCAAGGAGTAGTTCAGGTGCGCGATACCAAAGTGTGACGACAATCGACGTATATTCCTTCAACGGCGAGCCATATTCACGTGCCAAGCCGAAATCTCCAACTTTCAAGATTCCTTTGTGACTTAACAACAAATTTGAAGTCTTCAAGTCACGATGAAGAATCCAATTGTCATGTAAATGAGCGACAGCTTTGATCAACTGTTGAATCAGACATTTCACTTCACCAGGCAGGAAAACTTGCTTCTTATGCTTCATGGTTTCAATTAATGACTTTAAATCATGCTCAACGTAATCCATGACAATGAAAATCTTATCCATGTTACTGCCAACAACAATTTCACGGACTGTCACAATATTTGGATGTTGACCTTTCAATAACGTGTTGATTTCACGAAGTGAAGTGATTGGAAAGCCTTCTTTCTCTTTCTCCATTTTCAATCGTTTTAAAGCGACAACTTCGTCGGTTCTTTTGTCTTTTGCACGATAAACAACGCCATAAGTTCCTTCTTCGATTCGATTGAGACATTGAAATTCTTCAACTGATCGACATCCTTGAAGAGCTGGAAAATATGCTGGCAATTCTTCCTTTTCTTCTTCCTTGACTTCTGCTTCTCCTTCTTCACCTTCTTTAACATTGTCAAGATTTTTCTCATTCTTTTCCTCCTCATCGTCTTTTGTCTCTTCAGCTTTTGAAGATTTTTTTTCGTCATTGCTTTGTTCACTTTCCGATTCAGAATCAGATCGAGAATGTGTCGAATGTGAGCTGCTTCTACTTGATATTGAGCTGATCGAATGCGATTCTGATCGACTTTTCGTCAAAGATCGTGTTTTGCTCTTCGAACGACTGAAACGACTTCTTCGATCGGATTTCTCCAATTGTTCAACTGGAATTGGGCTGATTTCGAATTCTTCAGATTCCTTCGACTTTGCTGAACCTTCACTTGAGTTACTGTCAGAATCTGAATCTATTTCCTCTTCCTCTTCTCCTTCTTCATGTGATTGTTCTGATGACAACATGACAACGTCGTCGTTTGATTGTACAGCTGTGTCTGGTGACTTGTAACGTTTCTTTTTTCGTTCTGGAGACAAACTTACTTCCTTTTGGCGATGTTGTTCTCTTCTCGCTTCCAATTCAAACTTTGCTTTCTCCTTCCTTCTCAATTCATCCCTTTCAACTTCAAGAAATTTCTTTTTACGAGCTTCTGCGTCAGCATCAATTGGTTGATAATTGCGATGTTTCTTTGAGTTCCGACTTTGATCATATTCATCGGAATATACTTCAGGACGTTCTTTTGTGTAATAATCACTTCGATGCTTGCTTTTCTGTTTATAAAAGTCATCTTTGCGGACTCCTCTTGGATCATTTTGACTTCGACGGGATAGTAAACGATTCCTTAAGTCTTCTTCCATTTTCATGTCACTGTCAAGTCGGTTCAATTCTTCTGTTGATGACTTTCGTTCATCTTTTTTAGAAGACTCTCCTCTATAGTCAATTCGTGAATCTCTTTGAAGCTTATAATAATCTTTATTCTTATGAAAACCACGATCGTCGTATTTTTCACGGTAATCATGTCGTCGACCGGAACTTTCCTCACCGCGTACATATTCGCGATGTTTCTCTTTGTATTTCCGCTCATGTGAATGTTTCTTATGTTTTTTCTTATCTTTGTAACGATGTTCAGCTTTTGCCTGCGGTGGTTTAATATCAAGTGAGTTATCATCGCTGAAAATATAAAAAATTTATTTTTAAAATTAAAACACTTGAAAAGGATCGTAAACTTCGAATTACCTTGGATTATCCATGATATCTGGAGATCTAACAAGACCTTCCTCATCACTATGATCAACTGATGCACTCATCTTTCTTAAAACTCTTTATAATGATTGAAAATGATTTTTTTTTTGTAAAAATTTAAATTCTTATGTTGTTTATAAACGTTTTGGGCATCAAAAGAATATCACCCACTTTTGGTCATGTTCCATTTTTGGGCATTTTCTTATTTCTTGCCTCCATTCAAGGAATTTTAAATACCTAAATTGAGTAAATTTAATTATTGATGAATGGAAAATATTCTGAAAACAATATTTGAAGTAGAAACTTGCAAGAAAAAATATTCCAAAATTACTCTATGAACAAAATCTTAGTTTAAAAAAATTGTTGAAATAGAAAACTTTTTTTTATTAAATGCTTACACCTGAATTTACATCTTAACTCGAGAGTCAAACTGATGAATTTTACAACTTCCCATACTTTTCACCATAAATATACAAAAACTTGTGTCCTTCTTTAAACGTCGGGCCGAAAAAGGTTTTTACTTTATCCAACCAATTAATCACGTTTTTATGTGTTTGTTCATCTAACTTGTACATCTTTAATCCAATGACTTGCTCTATCAAGCAAGCAGCGAGCAGATCAGCAAAAGATATTTGATTTCCATTCAAAAATTCCGTGTCTTTAAGCCAAAGGTTTTCAAGGTCATCAAGATTTCCCTTCAAAAACTTTTCCTGTTTTTTTATTGCTTCCGAACTGGGTTTATTGCCTGTCAGAAGAGGTTCCACCCATTGCATCCTGAACAATCCCCCCGCTCCGAAGATTAAATTATTATGATTCCATTGTAAATATTCATCTACACGAGTTATTTCTTTTAAATTCTTTGGATACCATCGTTCAGGAAGAATTTCTTTTCGTCCTAAATAATGGAAAATTGCGATACTCTCGGACAATTTGAAACCATTGTCGATGATGGCAGGCACTTTACCAAACCTATTAACATTCTCACAATATTCATCTGTGAAATGTTCGCCTAAAAGATTAAAAAAAAAGATTTTTATCTTTATCGTTTATTCACAAGATTCTTTAGTCCGCTAAATCAAACCTTTTCTAAGCGCAATTGGAATCATCTCACAATTTACACCAGCATGTTCAAATAAAATCCACAAAGGACGAGCAGTTGGGGACATTAAATCAAAATAAAGCTTTAAAGCACTTCCCATTGTTGTTGTTCTTTAAACTAAAACTCTAATACGACTGAACAGCGTAAAAGTAAACACGAAAATGATAAAACAGAAAACATATGAGATTAAATAATAAAATTTAAGCTCTATCGTTGATGGTAGCACACAACGTTCAGAGGTTTTGTTGTATCAATGTTGATCGTGTGGTATGGATTGATGATTCATGACATGGAATAATATTTTGCCCTCTCCATATCATTTTCAAATACTTTGAAAAACAAAACATTGAAATCTATTTTGAGAGTTTTAACACAGGTGACATTTTATGTCTTGTTATCATCAACAAGATTACAATTTCTCTCATGACAACTCGACTCGGTGGATTTTTATTCTTGTCCTTGTCAAGATTTACAAAATCTTTAATAAAAAAAAATCAACATTTAATACAAGTACAAAGTTCTAATTTCGTTCACGCTTATGCCTTCATTTTATTTGATTTTAATTGAATATTTAATATTTTAATACATGAAGAGATCTGTAAATAGAAACCTTCTTGACATTGCAATGTGAATGACACCCTTCTGAGAAATTCAAGGCCACAATTTCGCTTCTATTTTCTTCATTTTTTCTATTCTTAAGGGAAAAAACGGAAACAACTGATTGCGATGAAAAAATAAAATATTGGACATTTTTACAAAGCTAAATTGCATGAGACAAGAAAATCCTAGTCATTCGGAAAATTTTTACGGAGCTTTTTGATGAATTCTCTAAAGGATATTTTCATTTTCTCAGCGAAACTTTCCTTTAACTGATTGATTTATATCAGCGGAAATCCGAGCTTTGGGTGGAGTAAAGGATTAAATAAAAGATTTTATGAGGAAAATTACCTCGCTTTATTGCTTCTTTTGTTTCCTTGGTTTACGCTTTATGAAAAATGTTGAGACTTTATAGAAAACATAAAAAATTGCGAACCCTCCGGCAAATAATGTTGCATAAACATCAATAAGATGAAATGCAAGGTAATTCAGTTGAAGTGCTGAGATTCTCAGATGCTCAGCACCGTTATGACGAATAGCGTATTCAGTGTAATAGACAACAGTCTCTTTTGAGTTTAAAGGGCGGTCGTGAAAGATGTTTGAAAGTTTTTTAGCGTTTTCAGAAAAACTCTTGTCTTTTAAAAGCTTGTTCAAGCTTCTTGAAAAGTTTTCTTCTGTAATGTTTTTAATATTTAATCCCAAAGCATATCCTTTAGCTATAGCGCGGTTCAGATTTACCATCTGATCACCAAAGAGTGGAATTCCAAGAAGTGGCACGCCTTCTGACAGTGCTTCAGTCGTTCCCAAGTTACCACCATGAGTAATAAAAACTTTCACGTTTGGATGAGCGAGAGCATCTCGCTGTGGTAACCACGAACTAATCCTTATATTGCCTGGATTACCAGGCAACGTTTCATTCTCATATTTCCACAATACTTTCTGGTTTATCTTAGCGAAAGTGTTGACAAAAGCTTCGCGTTGTTGAATTGTCCAATCAACACTTCGAACCATTGAACCCATTGTGAAGATGATTGCACCTTCAGTGGCTGAATCCAAAAACTTTTGAATATCATCGGGCAAAGGCTTTGACGGTTGAAGATGAATTCCATTGATTTGAATCATATTTGGAAGGTATGGTCGTGATGAAGATGAACTCAAATGTGAATTCATAAACAATATCGACATACTTCTATGAACATCATGAAAACATTTCGTTGCTTTCGGAAAATGTTTTTAGTAAATTTTCCTTTGATTTCGCAAATGATAAAAGCTGTAGAGAAACTTTTGAACTAACGAGTAAACAGTGTTCGATAACCTTTGCTGGAATGTCATATTGTCAGGAAGTCCAAGGAATGTCAAAGGTACGTATGAGAAAGGCGATTGATTTCCAGTAAACACATCATTCCAATAAACTCCATCAAATGTGTTAACGCCAATCACTGGACAATTAAAATGTTGACCAAAACCCATGAGAGAATCAATTGCAAAAATTTCCACAATGACTGCATCGAACTTTTGGTTTGAATTTAAAAGTTCTTGAACAAGTTTTGATTTAAAAACATGTTCAGCTTGTAGTGCTCCCATTTCATAAAGCATCATTTCTATTGCAAGCGCATTCATGTTAGCAAATTCAAAGGGATTCGCATCTCGACCTTCTTAATATTTATAAAATATTTAATTCACTTTTAATTTAATTTCAATTGTTAATCAACGAACCTATTTGCATTTCTTCCATGAAATCACTAATCTTAATCTGATGATATTTATCCCTTGGTTTTTCCAACTCAAAAACGCTGATCATTGTAACCTCGTGACCGGCATCATTCAATGCTTTCAAAACTCCCTCACCTGTTCCATAATGCGACTTGCTACCAAATGGAAATATTCCCAGAATTTTGTACGAATTTCCCACTGATAAAATAGCACACAAAAGAATAATAAAATTCGTCTTCATTGTTATGAAGTTGCCAAGAGAATGACTTTTAAATTTCACTTTCAATACCATTTTGATTGTTTATCTTATCAAAACTTGCTAAGCTATCAGAAATCATAGACGACACAAAAATAACAAAAGAATTTGTCTGGGGAAACAATTTTAAAGCTTCAATCATTTACAAAAAAGATTACAAACCAAATTTTCGTAGTCACAATTGCTTCGATTTGCGTATCTTTCTATTTGATATGACGATACTTGAGTCTGAAGTGTATTTATTTGTTGAATAATGACGAATAAACGTTAAGTAAGTGAGAAGATTGATTCTAATCAAGAAAAGTATTTGCTAACTGAGCTTTTATGTCGACGACTAAATACCAAAGACGTTCTTAAGATTCAATGTTTATCATTGGGTTTAGCTAAACATAAGAAGCTGTTTTACGTTTAAATCGAAAAGGAACGAAAAATAAATTGAATGAAAATATTTGAAGATTTTACGTACACGCAGATGAAAGAATTTAGAATTTTCTCGACAGAAGAATAATTTCATGACAATCGTTCTTTCCATTACGCTTGGTTAGCATAACTCTTAAATAATTAATGAAACAAAAACTCTGTCTGATTTATTAACATAAGAAACATGCTTCGATTTAGATTAATTTTCTTAAAAAACATTTATCTTTGATATTATACGCAGTTAGACATCTGAAAGAGAAGGAAAACATCTTTTTAAACACAAAACTTTGTGAACAACTTGAAAGTCTTCTTTTTAGAACTTTATGATTAATTAAATCTTTTCTCATTCTTAGATCATCTTATGATTAATTAAAAATAAAATAATTTTATTGTGGGAAATTTCAAAATAATTTAAATCACGTCAGCTGAAGAAATTTATTCGTTCCACCTAACATTGCGAGTGAAAAGAAGAAAAATTAAGTATGAGAAAGAAAATATTGATTTTCCTTTGAAAGCAGGCAGAAAATGTTTTTCTTTAAAAAGCTTTTCAGATGTAGGTAGGCTTGAAGGATATTCATGTACGTAGATAGTAAGAAAGCGATTCATGTGCTTTGCTTTTTGTCGAGTCAATATCTTTTCCACCTAATTTAACAATCTATCAACTTCTCTTCCTTCTTTTTACTTTTATCGTTTAAGCAGTTAGGTTTATGTTGCGTAATGGGAATGCTTAAATGAAGCTTTAACTCTGAGTGATGGACAATCAACAATGTTTATTACTTTCCGTACTAGAAAGACTCGACATTTCCACTTTTGGCTGTGAATATCAAAACTGAAATCTTAACTCGTCAAATATTTCAACTCGTCGTAATCGTAAATGTAAAAGTTTGAGGTTTATTGAAACAAGTAAGTGACAAACATTTCTTATTTGACAGATAATGTTATTTTTACTAAATTTAAATGAACGACGAAATTGTCTGTTGGAAAAGTTTTTCCCGTTTTCCTAATTCTTTTATTCCTCCCCCGACACAAACAGCTAAGTAGATATTTAAATATTTTCTCTAAAACACATTCCTTTTCTTCTTTTGACGATTCATTTAAAGCACCAGTAAAAAAATCTCGCCTTCGGGTATTTTGAAACAAAGCGTGATAAGAAAGGAAACTTTGGAAAGTTTTCTCTTCCTCAGCGAAAAAGATTTTGAAATCTCTTCATTGCTAACAATAAAAAAATTAATTATCAATGGAATGTTTCATGGAATGTCTACGACGAATTTCGCTTCTCAAATTTCATGATTCTTTAATCTCTTTATTAAATGAAAATTTATTTTTATATCACCAAAAATATTTGTTATTCGAAGCCTTAAAATAAGCTTTAATTAGCAACGATAATTGATTTAAATATTTCAATTACAATTGACGAGCAATTGGCTCAACAAATTGAAGAAACTTTTTTTAATTCTTCTGTTTTTTTGTTTTATTTGTTTATCCACCGCTTTATCGTCTCGCGCCAAACCGCACCTTAAAAATAACTTCGCAAGTAAAAACGAAAACTCTTCAAGACAGTCAATTTAATTACCACAGACTTCTTGTTTTTCTCTTCGAAAAGTTTTGTTTGGTAAGACAGGATGAATCTGCGATATATTGCTTGGAAAGGTCATGCGGTGCACTGCGTGGGGAAATTAGTGTAAAAATCGGCATTGATACTTAAATCAGACTGCAGTGAAATTTTTTTTGATGATGTTCAATAATAATAATAATAATTTAATAATTTAATTTTTTTTAATAATTTTCATCCCAAGCAAATCCATAAGGACATTTTCTTACAAATAATTCATTGCAAACGCATTCACAACGTTCTGCATCCCAAATTTTGGGAAACAAACTATTTTCACATGATTCAATACCTCGACAAATGCACATACAAAATGTGTCACTCCAAATCTTATTTCCTGCCGGACATATGTCAATCCGTTCGCAAACGCATTGACAAAAATTGTCATCCCATGTCTTTCCATCAGAACATTCTCGGGGCTTCGGTCCGTGTTCCGAGATCCGTTTAAGGTCCGTTTCCTGTTCCGGAACAAGGTCCTTTTCCTGTTCCGGAACAGATTTATCGTTTGCGGAACGGTCCGTTTATGTTCCGGAACAGGAAAAAGGTTCCGGACCGAAGCCCTGAACATTCTTCAATTTCTGTGCAATCGCATTTACAAGACTTCTTATTCCAAGTCGTTTCATTGGGACATTTCATCTTGCGTGTACAAACACATTCACAAAGTTTTTGATCCCAAACTTTTCCACAGGGACATTCTTCAATGCGTGCACAAACGCATTCACAAAGTTTATGATCCCATTTTTGATCATAAACTCACGACAACTCTCGACAACTCTCACGACAACTCTCAATCTCTGCGCAAACACATCCATATTCTTCATAATCCCAAATTTTTCCATCAGGACACTCATAATCACATGGTTCACATGTACAGAGATCATCATTCCAATCTTCCCCAAGAGCGCATACGATGTCTGGAGGGCTTTCACAACAAGCGCAGTCACAAAGTTTTGGATCCCAACATTTGGGACGAGAGCAACTTTGTTCTTGACACATGCAGTCACAAAGGTCTTCATTCCAGATATAGCTGGGAGAGCATACACTTTTGCATCCACAACGTTCTGGGTCCCAGTAATATCCAGGTTCACATGGCTGTTCTTCACAAACGCATATGCAATTTACTCGGTCCAAGTAATGCCTTTCGTCACAATTTAGATCGGGACACCTAGGAGGAACTCCCATTCTACCAGGTTGATTCACTGAATCACCATTTTCAATTTGAGGAATTGATTCCACGAAACTTGATACGTGTAGGAAAAAAAAAAACTTTCAAAACTGTATGCACTTTTCTTATCTTAGACATCTTAACAAGATATAATCACCACTATCGCTGTGCAGGCATATTTAAACCATTTTAATATTGTGAGGTGATGTCAATCATAAATAAAAAGATGAGAAAGGAGATAGCAGCTTAATGAAGTAACAGCTGGTGAACAACAAATATCTTTTTCGAAAACATTTACTTAATTCTTACTTGTTGCACATGTTAAAAATAAAGTTCAGGTTCAGTGAACTTGAACAGTGACTTAAAATCATCTTCTTTTTTCTTATTATCAAGTATTAAAGTGGTTCAATATTTTATCCTACGAATTTATCGTTGCTAAAGAATGTGTCGTTTGTCATTCGTTTTCCCCGATACCAACTTTAATGACCAAAAATTCTTACAAATACAGTTATTCTCTGTATGTTATAGTTAAATGTAGAGGCTNAAGAATGTGTCGTTTGTCATTCGTTTTCCCCGATACCAACCTTAATGACCTAAAATTCTTTCGAATACAGATGGACACAACTTTTATGTTGCTTTCTTTTTTAGTTACACGCATTTTCAAAACTATCCAACTCATGTCGATTTAATAAAAATATTCGTCAAATATTGGGTGTAATGCAACATATATTTTTTATTTCTTTTGTTTAAGTAACAGAAAAATTCAAAACAATATAATCAACGTTAATTTTGTATCTTTCTTCTTTAATCCAAGAAATAAAATAATTATGTTGGCCTACCAGGATTTCCTCCAGGGAAACAGCGACAAAAAGATTCATTCCAATATTCCCATGGAGAACATGGATATTCTCGTGGGCAACGGCATTTACAATGTTCTGCATCCCAATTAGTATGCATAGGTGAACATCCTTTTAATTGTGCGCAAATGCATTCACAACGTTCTGCATTCCAAATTTGCATAGGTGAACACGCTTCTCTTTGTGGGCAAATGCATTCACAATGCTCTGCATCCCATGTCTTTCCATCAGAACATTCTTCAATTTCTGTGCAATCGCATTTACAAGACTTCTTATTCCAAGTCGTTCCGTTGGGACATTTCATCTTGCGTGTACAAACACATTCACAAAGTTTTTGATCCCAAACTTTTCCACAGGGACATTCTTCAATGCGTGCACAAACGCAATCACAAAGTTCGTCACTCCAACTCTTTCCATCGGGACATAGTTTCACGAATGCACAACGACATTCACAACGTTTGTGATCCCAAATCTTTCCATCGGGACATTCTTCGATTTCTTTGCAAACGCATTCACAAAGTTTATGATCCCATTTTTGATCATCACGACAACTCTCAATCTCTGAGCAAACGCATCCATATTCTTCATAATCCCAAATTTTTCCATCAGGACACTCATAATCACATGGTTCACATGTACAGAGATCATCATTCCAATCTTCCCCAGGAGCGCATACGATTTCTGGTGGACTTTTACAACAAGCGCAGTCACAAAGCTTATGATCCCAACATTTAGGACGAGGGCAACTCCGCTCTTCACATATGAGCTCTACACAAAGCTCTCCATTCCAGATATAGTTGGCAGAGCATACACTTTTGCATCCACAACGATCTTGGTCCCAGTAATATCCAGGTTCACATGGCTGTTCTTCACAAACGCATATGCAATTTACTCGGTCCAAGTAATATCCAGGTTCACATGACTGTTCTTCACAAACGCATTCGCAAAGGTCGTAGTTCAAAAATGAATATCTCATACAATCTCGTTCTTTACAAGCGCATTCGCAATATTCTTCGTTCCAGTAGTAATCAGGTGGGCAATCTTGTTCTTCACATTCGCATTTGCAACGATAAATATTCCAGTTATATCCAGGTTCACATTCTTGGTCTTCACAAACGCATATGCAATTTTCATAGTCTGAATATTGCCTTTCGTGACAATTTAGATCGGGACACCTAGGAGGATCTGGAATATGACCAGGTTCACCATTTCCAATTTGAGGAATTGATTCCACGAAACTTGATACGTGTAGGAAAAAAAAAAACTTTCAAAACTGTATGCACTTTTCTTATCTTAGACATCTTAACAAGATATAATCACCACTATCGCTGTGCAGGCATATTTAAACCATTTTAATATTGTGAGGTGATGTCAATCATAAATAAAAAGATGAGAAAGGAGATAGCAGCTTAATGAAGTAACAGCTGGTGAACAACAAATATCTTTTTCGAAAACATTTACTTAATTCTTACTTGTTGCACATGTTAAAAATAAAGTTCAGGTTCAGTGAACTTGAACAGTGACTTAAAATCATCTTTTTTTTTCTTATTATCAAGTATTAAAGTGGTTCAATATTTTATCCTACGAATTTATCGTTGCTAAAGAATGTGTCGTTTGTCATTCGTTTTCCCCGATACCAACCTTAATGACCTAAAATTCTTTCGAATACAGATGGACACAACTTTTATGTTGCTTTCTTTTTTAGTTACACGCATTTTCAAAACTATCCAACTCATGTCGATTTAATAAAAATATTCGTCAAATATTGGGTGTAATGCAACATATATTTTTTATTTCTTTTGTTTAAGTAACAGAAAAATTCAAAACAATATAATCAACGTTAATTTTGTATCTTTCTTCTTTAATCCAAGAAATAAAATAATTATGTTGGCCTACCAGGATTTCCTCCAGGGAAACAGCGACAAAAAGATTCATTCCAATATTCCCATGGAGAACATGGATATTCTCGTGGGCAACGGCATTTACAATGTTCTGCATCCCAATTAGTATGCATAGGTGAACATCCTTTTAATTGTGCGCAAATGCATTCACAACGTTCTGCATTCCAAATTTGCATAGGTGAACACGCTTCTCTTTGTGGGCAAATGCATTCACAATGCTCTGCATCCCATGTCTTTCCATCAGAACATTCTTCAATTTCTGTGCAATCGCATTTACAAGACTTCTTATTCCAAGTCGTTCCGTTGGGACATTTCATCTTGCGTGTACAAACACATTCACAAAGTTTTTGATCCCAAACTTTTCCACAGGGACATTCTTCAATGCGTGCACAAACGCAATCACAAAGTTCGTCACTCCAACTCTTTCCATCGGGACATAGTTTCACGAATGCACAACGACATTCACAACGTTTGTGATCCCAAATCTTTCCATCGGGACATTCTTCGATTTCTTTGCAAACGCATTCACAAAGTTTATGATCCCATTTTTGATCATCACGACAACTCTCAATCTCTGAGCAAACGCATCCATATTCTTCATAATCCCAAATTTTTCCATCAGGACACTCATAATCACATGGTTCACATGTACAGAGATCATCATTCCAATCTTCCCCAGGAGCGCATACGATTTCTGGTGGACTTTTACAACAAGCGCAGTCACAAAGCTTATGATCCCAACATTTAGGACGAGGGCAACTCCGCTCTTCACATATGAGCTCTACACAAAGCTCTCCATTCCAGATATAGTTGGCAGAGCATACACTTTTGCATCCACAACGATCTTGGTCCCAGTAATATCCAGGTTCACATGGCTGTTCTTCACAAACGCATATGCAATTTACTCGGTCCAAGTAATATCCAGGTTCACATGACTGTTCTTCACAAACGCATTCGCAAAGGTCGTAGTTCAAAAATGAATATCTCATACAATCTCGTTCTTTACAAGCGCATTCGCAATATTCTTCGTTCCAGTAGTAATCAGGTGGGCAATCTTGTTCTTCACATTCGCATTTGCAACGATAAATACTCCAGTTATATCCAGGTAGACATTCTTGGTCTTCACAAACGCATATGCAATTTTCATAGTCTGAATATTGCCTTTCGTGACAATTTAGATCGGGACACCTAGGAAGATCTGGAATATGACCAGGTTCACCATTTTCAATTTGAGGAATTGATTCCACGAAACTTGATACGTGTAGGAAAAAAATAAAAACTTTCAAAACTGTATACACTTTTCTTGTCTTAGACATCTTAACAAGATATAATCACCACTATCGCTGTGCAGGCATATTTAAACCATTTTAATATTGTGAGGTGATGTCAATCATAAATAAAAAGATGAGAAAGGAGATAGCAGCTTAATGAAGTAACAGCTGGTGAACAACAAATATCTTTTTCGAAAACATTTACTTAATTCTTACTTGTTGCACATGTTAAAAATAAAGTTCAGGTTCAGTGAACTTGAACAGTGACTTAAAATCATCTTCTTTTTTCTTATTATCAAGTATTAAAGTGGTTCAATATTTTTTCCTACGAATTTATCGTTGCTAAAGAATGTGTCGTTTTTTTTTTTTAATTCCATTTATTAAGATGAGAAATCATGAGCAAATTGCCCGTTTGATTACTCATTATATTATCCCTTGTACGGAACAATAATTTTACAATACATATTTCTTATAAAAAAAAATGTATAACAATAACAATATCATCAATTAGAAAATTTGGTTATACAATAGTTTTTAGAAGAAGGAACAATTTGTCATTCGTTTTCCCCGATACCAACTTTAATGACCAAAAATTCTTCCAAATACAGTTATTCTCTGTATGTTATAGTCAAATGTAGAGGCTCTGAGGGGATCCCTCCCTAAAGAAAAAAAGCAAGGGATTTTAAATAAAAATCCTCTTTCCCTATTTCCCTGCGTTTTGCATAATAGATCCCTATCTCAATTTCCTAGAGAACATTCCTATTTTCAAAAAAATTAGTGGTATAACCCCGAGAAACCATAATTACAAGTGCCTGCTAGGTGGCGTCCACTGGACCAACTTTGCCACGCTAGCCACGCCAATCACACCAACCACTCCAGCCACGTCATCCACCTTTAATGACCTTATTTAATACCCCTTACTCTGCTATTCCCATATCCGTCAACCCGAGGGATTCAAAAAGATTTTAACCAGCGGGTTGAAAAAGTATTTGATTCCTCTAGCATTAGTTTTATGTGACGACCAAATTATATTATGAGCATTTGCGTCGCATCCAATTATCAGTTGACAGTTTTTTATTTTAGAAAATCTAGATAATTTAGCTTATCAGAAATCATTTCATTTGCCTTGGTTTCACCCGGAAAGTAAATTGATGAAATTAAGAAACGTTCAACATCACCATTAGTCGATTTTATGTTACATTTTACAACTGTTTGGTTATAATCACAGAGTTTTGGAAGAAAAATACAATTTGTATCTTTAACTGCAGAATTAAGTAATTTTTAGTCGTCTGATTGAACACTTTGACAGCAACAAAATCATTAATGACTTTCAGTTTGGTTTTGTTGCTAAGTCAAACACGGAAATTGCAGCCCTTCACCTCTTAAGCAATGTTTACAATTTCATTGAAGGAAAGAAAAAAGTAGCTTGCGTATTTATTGACTTAAAAAAAAGCATTTGATTGTGTTGATCACAAAATTCTTTTTCATCAATTACTAAAATTAAAACCTTCTCAAAATATCGAAAAACTGCTGAAATCATATTTATCTTGTCGCCAACAATGTGTCAATGTGGATAAATGTAAAAGTGGGTTTCTTAAAATTGAATCTGGCGTTTTTCAAGGTTCCATTCTTGGTCCTATTCTTTTTGCATATTACATAAATGGAGTATTTATGCTTAATTTGAAGGGAAAATTTCAACTATATGCAGATGATATCGCTATAGCATATGGAGAAAATTCTTATAAAGACCTTAAAGATGTTATTATTAGTGACATGAATATTCTTAAACAGTTCTTCAATGATCTCAGCCTAAAAATAAATTTCACGAAAACAAAATATATTCAATTTCAGGGAAGAGCTAGATTAGAATTTTTTACTGAAAAATCACTACAGATTAATATCTCAAATTACAAAAATAAAAATATTTGTTATTCGAAGCCTTAAAATAAGCTTTAATTAGCAACGAAAATTGATTGAAATATTTCAATTACAATTGACGAGCAATTGGCTCAACAAATTGAAGAAACTTTTTTTCATTCTTCTGTTTTTTTGTTTTATTTGTTTATTCACCACTTTATCGTCTCGCACCAAACCGCACCTTAAAAATAACTTTGCAAGTAAAAATTTAATCAATGAACTTCTACCACTTGGTCTGTTTTGCACGCAATCAGAACCAACAAATTTTTCAAATATNGGTATCAATGGATACATCTCATCAGTACGTTTAATTCTTCTATAGACATCAAAGCAAGTTTATGAAACAGAAAAAATGTGATTCATGAGAATCCATTTTCGATAGTAAAAAACAAACTTCAACTTTGTTTTTGAATATCTTCTAAACGGTGATAGTTAGAGAGTTCAATTGCATCTTAAAAGTTGCGTAATTTAATCACCTTTCCATATTGCACAATATCAGATTTTTGAAAAAATTCTAAGTGCCCAAAATGAAAGATCCCGTGGAAGCCTATTCAATCGCTGGTATACAAAAATATGAAACTTTGACAAGTCGTAACTTTTGAACCATAAGTCGTAGAGAAATGAATGAGGTATCAATGGAAACATCTCATCAGTGATCTTAATTCTTCCATAGACGTCAAAGCAAGTTTAGGAAAGAGAAAAGATGTTATTGGTGAAAAAAGGTAAAAAACCAACTTCAACTTTGACCTTGAATATCTTCTAAACGGTGATAGTTAGAGAGTTCAATTGCATCTTAAAAGTTGCGTAATTTAATCACCTTTCCATATTGCACAATATCAGATTTTTGAAAAAATTCTAAGTGCCCAAAATGAAAGATCCCGTGGAAGCCTATTCAATCGCTGGTATACAAAAATATGAAACTTTGACAAGTCGTAACTTTTGAACCATAAGTCGTAGAGAAATGAATGAGGTATCAATGGAAACATCTCATCAGTGATCTTAATTCTTCCATAGACGTCAAAGCAAGTTTAGGAAAGAGAAAAGATGTTATTGGTGAAAAAAGGTAAAAAACCAACTTCAACTTTGACCTTGAATATCTTCTAAACGGTGATAGTTAGAGAGTTCAATTGCATCTTAAAAGTTGCGTAATTTAATCACCTTTCCATATTGCACAATATCAGATTTTTGAAAAAATTCTAAGTGCCCAAAATGAAAGATCCCGTGGAAGCCTATTCAATCGCTGGTATACAAAAATATGAAACTTTGACAAGTCGTAACTTTTGAACCGTAAGTCGTAAAGAAATGAATGAGATATCAATGGAAACATCTCATCAGTGACCTTAATTCTTCCATAGACATCAAAGCAAGTTTAGGAAAGAGAAAAGATATTATTGGTGAAAAATGGTAGAAAACAAACTTCAACTCTGACCTTGAATATCTTCTAAACGGTGATAGTTAGAGAGTTCAATTGCATTTTAAAAATTGCGTTACTTAATCGCCTTTCCATATTCCACAATATCAGATTTTACAATCAATACTAAGTGTCTCAAATAAATAATTTTCGTGACCTTCATTTCTAGCGATTTCAGAGACTTGGTTTAACATATCTCATAATTCTAAACTCTTCAATATTCCTGGCTTTAAAATTTTCAGGCATGATAGGAAAAGTTCAAGTCGAGCTAGAGGCGGGGGTGTTGCTATTTATGTTAGGGATAACATTAAAGCCAAAATAATTTCAAAATCACGTGCAAACGGTTTGACTGAATTTTTATTTTTAGAAATTGTAAATGAATGTAGAAAGAAATTAAATTTTGGAATAGTTTATAATCCTCCAGATAACAAAAGCTTGCTTCCCCTTTGGAATTCCTTGAAAAATATCTCTAAATCAGGGAATGATATATTAATGGTTGGAGATTTTAACATTAATCTTTTATCAACGTCAACTTCATCTAAAAATTTAATCAATGAACTTCTACCACTTGGTCTGTTTTGCACGCAATCAGAACCAACAAATTTTTCAAATATTAATAATCCTTCGCTTATTGATCTAGTTTTTTGTGAAAGTTTTAAGCTTAAAAAGCTCTCACAAATTTCGCCTGGTAGTTATACTACCCACGATGCGATTTTTGGCGTATATGATTTTAATGTAAAATCAAATACCGAAGGAAAATTTAGATATTNTGGTTTTGTTGCTAAGTCAAACACGGAAATTGCAGCCCTTCACCTCTTAAGCAATGTTTACAATTTCATTGAAGGAAAGAAAAAAGTAGCTTGCGTATTTATTGACTTAAAAAAAAGCATTTGATTGTGTTGATCACAAAATTCTTTTTCATCAATTACTAAAATTAAAACCTTCTCAAAATATCGAAAAACTGCTGAAATCATATTTATCTTGTCGCCAACAATGTGTCAATGTGGATAAATGTAAAAGTGGGTTTCTTAAAATTGAATCTGGCGTTTTTCAAGGTTCCATTCTTGGTCCTATTCTTTTTGCATATTACATAAATGGAGTATTTATGCTTAATTTGAAGGGAAAATTTCAACTATATGCAGATGATATCGCTATAGCATATGGAGAAAATTCTTATAAAGACCTTAAAGATGTTATTATTAGTGACATGAATATTCTTAAACAGTTCTTCAATGATCTCAGCCTAAAAATAAATTTCACGAAAACAAAATATATTCAATTTCAGGGAAGAGCTAGATTAGAATTTTTTACTGAAAAATCACTACAGATTAATATCTCAAATTACAAAAATAAAAATATTTGTTATTCGAAGCCTTAAAATAAGCTTTAATTAGCAACGAAAATTGATTGAAATATTTCAATTACAATTGACGAGCAATTGGCTCAACAAATTGAAGAAACTTTTTTTCATTCTTCTGTTTTTTTGTTTTATATGTTTATTCACCGCTTTATCGTCTCGCACCAAACCGCACCTTAAAAATAACTTTGCAAGTAAAAATTTAATCAATGAACTTCTACCACTTGGTCTGTTTTGCACGCAATCAGAACCAACAAATTTTTCAAATATTAATAATCCTTCGCTTATTGATCTAGTTTTTTGTGAAAGTTTTAAGCTTAAAAAGCTCTCACAAGTTTCGCCTGGTAGTTATACTACCCACGATGCGATTTTTGGCGTATATGATTTTAATGTAAAATCAAATACCGAAGGAAAATTTAGATATTGTCAAGATTTTGAAAATGTTGATTGTTCTTATTTACAACAACTTGCAAAAGATAAGAATTGGGATGAAATTTATGATTTTCCGAGCATTGACGATCAGGTTGAACATTTAACTTCAATCATTAATGATTTAATCGCTGTCACAGTTAAGATTAAAAAAATTCCGATTCGATATGAAGATGACCCGTTGTCAGGAAATAAAGAACTCATTCGTCTGATAAACTGCCGAAATTTTTATCATAAACTTTCCAGACATAATCTAAACGAGCCCCGGAAAAATGAATACCTAAATACTTACCATAAAATGCGTAATAAAGTGAACTCTCTAAAATAACACATAAAATCAAATTATTATAAAGAAAAATTTTCAAAAATTAAAAATGGGAAAAATTTATGGAAAACTCTTAAAGATGAAGGAATCACTGCAACGAAAGAAAATTTTTCTGAACTTTTCTCTGCTCATGATTTTAACGAATATTTTTCATCATCATTTTCCGGCACTGATTTGATTAACAATTTTGAATATCTAACACACTCGGACAATAATAAATTTTCCTTCACGAGGGTATACGATGATGAAGTCGAGCATGCAATTATGTCTATCAAAACAAACGCGATTGGGGAAGATGGAATACCAGCAACGTTTATTAAAAAACTCTGTCCGATAATAGTTCCTTTTCTCAGTTTCGTTATAAACTGTTGTCTTACGCAATCTTATTTCCCTTCAGCTTGGAAAATAGCAAATGTTAAACCTATTCCAAAAATTAATTCTCCATCACTTTTATCTGATTTTCGTCCAATAAGTATTCTTCCTTCAATGTCTAAAATTATTGAACGCCTAATGAAAATTCAATTAGAATCGTACTTAGAAGACCAGAATCTTTTATGTGATGCACAATCGGGTTTCAGGAAAAATCGCAGCACACTTACCGCCATGCTTAAAGTCACAGATGATATTTCATCTTTATTGGAAGAAAATCATGTTGTGACTTTTGTGTCATTAGATTTCAAAAAAGCTTTCGACCTTATGAACCACAAAATTTTGGTGAGAAAGTTGTGCAGTGATTTTAATTTCTCAAAAGAAGCGTGTAAACTCATATGGTCGTATTTATCCAACCGGTTTCAGAGAGTCACTTGTAACAATGAATCTTCTGATCTTGTCAGAGTTTCATCAGGAACACCGCAAGGTGGAATTATCTCGACATTACTTTTCTCAATGTCAATAAATGATTTGCCAGCTGCTGTTAATGTTAATATCCATCTATACGCGGACGATTCACAGCTCTACTGTTCATCCCCGAATCAGGATATTTCATCATGTTTAAACTTAATGAATGATGCGCTTGTGGATGTTAATGAATGGGCGAAAAGAAATGCGTTTCAAATAAACCCATCTAAATCTCATGCTCTCATAATATCAAAGAAATCGGAAATTATCCCACCAAGAGCAATTTACATTGGGAATGATATAATTGAATTTTGTGATAGCGTAAAAGTACTGGGAATAATTATGAATCGAACGTTGACATGGGAAAATCATATTAACAAAACTATCTCTAATATTTACTGTTCCCTAATTTCATTAAGACACTCACAGTCGTTAATTCCTATCGCGATTAAAAAGAATTTAATAACTTCAATTATTCTTCCAAAATTCATGTATTGTTCCGATATTTTCATGGGGTCTTCAGGTGCATTGTGGGATAAATTAAATTTATGTTTCAACGCGTGCATCAGATACATTTTTAATCTAAAGAAATTCGATCATTTATCGGATTTTAGAAATAATCTACTAGGTTGTTCTTTAAAATCTTATATTCATTATCGAGCATGCTTGATGATTTTCAATCTGCTGAAAAACAAATCTCCATTTTACTTATATGAGAAAATAATTCACCCAAGATTCCCAAGAAATAAACATTTGACCATTCCGTCAGCGAAAAACACAAGGCAGCGTCAACAGTGTTTCTTTGTTCATGGCATTCGTCTTTGGAACTCATTAGACGACGAAATAAGAAAGCATGACTCGATAACAGCGTTCAAGCGCGAATGTCTGTCTCATTTTTCCATGTAAGAATGTTTTCAACCTGATAGTTTCCCTTTGCAATCCCAATCAATAATCAAATTTTCTTTTAAATTTATTGAATAAAAAAATCCCTATTCCCACCCTTACAGATTATATTTTGCTTACCATTGAACTAACAATTTATTTTGAATTATTTTTATTAGTCATTATGATATTTTGTAAATTTTCATTTGATCTCCTGTATTAATTAACCAGATCACTTATGTACATAAGAAAACTTATTGTAGAAAAAGAGCTTAGCTCTTATTTGTACATTCACTATAAAGTAAATAAAATTCAATTCAATTCAATTAAAAAAAAAACGAAAACTCTTCAAGACAGTCAATTTAATTACCACAGACTTATTGTTTTTCTCTTCGAAAAGTTTTGTGGTAAGACAGGATGAATCTGCGATAAATTGCTTGGAAAGCTCATGCGGTGAACTGCGTGGGGAAATTAGTGAAAAAAGTCGGTATTGATAAATCAGACTGCAGTGAAATTTTTTTTGATGATGTTCAAACTGAATTAAAATAAATTCTTGTTATCAATAAAAAATGGTTTTAATTTCTTCTTTCTTTGTATGTAAATATGAACGAAATTAATACCAAATTGAATTTGAGCAGTAAATAACTTCTAGAAGCTTTTAGACGCTTCACAAATTTTCCAGATCATACGTTCAAATTGAAACGTTCTCCAAAGCGAAATATCAGTTTTTAGCTTAATAAATTGTCATAAACGTCAAACTCCAAAAATGAGTTTGATTATTTAAGTATAGAGACAAGTGTTTCATTATTTTTTTATCATTAAGCAAAAAAGAAGTGAAGATGTCTTTAAAAATAACAAAAAATGTTCTCGTTATCGTCAACTTCACACTTCAAAGATGATTAAAGTTATTTAAATATTCAGACAAGTGTAAGGTAGTTTTAGTCTCTCATCTTTTTGTGAAAAGCAAGAAAAGATATTTAGGTAATTTTTTACTTTCAGGATTTTACGAGACAGTGCTTTTTCTTTTTTTCTTTGATTCAACTTATTTATAGTGGTTTGAGCTTGTAGCCATTTCCCCACTTGTTACTAATAGTAACTATCTGTATATATTTATACTAAAGGGCCGAAGTATCTAAACTTCACTCTACCTCATGACCAAGTCGGGGTTCGAACCCGGGACGTATGAATTGTACGCCCGACTCCAAGCGACTTAAGCCAATGAGGCTATTTGACCCCTTTTAGACAGTGCTCAATGAATTATTTTAATATGAAAAATCTCACATCCATATATCAATTTTTCATATATGGATGTGAGATTTTTCATATTACAAGAAAAGATATTCAAAGTAAGAAAAAATATTCCTTGTGATCATACAAAATAAATATAAATATTATTGTCAAAAGTTTTATTTGCTTAATTGTGAATTAACAGATATTAATAACAGAACCACGTCAACTTAACATTCCCGAAACGAAAAGGAAAACTTTTCATGAACTTATTTTGAAATGTTTTCTTATTCAATACTTTCATTAATCTTACATATATAAACTGTTAAATAGTTAAAACCAGCTGAGTCTGGTTGAATTATTTGTTTCGTTTAGTTCATTTCATATAATTTAAGTAATTATTATCTTCTTTAAGGTTTTATAATAAGAAGTGCGTGCTGTTAGAAAAACATTCATTATTATGAAGTAGAAATTCTGTTAATTTAGACAGGGACACAAATGTTCAGCATTTATTAAGTAGCAACTTTCCCATAGATACTCTAAAACTTAAATTTAAATTTTATTTCAACATATTTAAATTTTTTACGACTTTTTTCCTTTTTTGTTTCTTCAGGTTCTCATACCGCGGCGGTGAAGCTTTTCAAGTTCAGAAATAACTATCAAAGTAGTTGAGTAGAAGAAAATGAAATCATTTCCACTGCTACATTTCGTCCGGTTATTCATTACAGGGAATAAAACAGAGTTATTGCTTGTCTTACTGTATCATTCGTGTGGGAATTAAGAGTCAAACGTGTTCAAACAAATCATTACCGCTCCTACATGCGTTTGGGCTTATACAAGCGGCAAAGTTCGTTAAGTAAATCTTCTAAGATGAATGAATAACGCACAGAAAAGAAATATTTTGTAGCTGAAAGCATATACAACAGATAAAAGTCGCTCAAGGTTATCGAACGGCATAAATTATTTTCCTTTTCGTGGAAAAGGTCATCTCGAACTTATCTGAACAATCTTCATCTTTATCGACTAGAATTTTTCGCCATTTACCTTTCTCAAGCGATTTAACAAATATCGAGCCAGATTCACATAAATAAGTTCTTGTATCTAAATTTATCGACTTCGAGAGAATCTCAGAAGAAATATTTTGATGACACTTAATCCTTTTTGACGATATTAATACTCGAGTATTACAGGAATAAGATTTGTCGTCTAAAGGTCACATCAATTCTCAAAAATGTATAAAGAACACGACACAATAAATAAAGATGAACTTATTTGTCATAAAAGTATTTTGACAGTGGCTTTCAATTCAATTGATATTCGAAACAGTGAACCCTTGATAAAGAGTACAATCAATATATACAATTCGCTCGATAGCACGTAGCATCTGGCTCGAAATCCGGTCACTTCAACTATTCTTATATCAATGCTTCACTGTATTAATTTTTCTATTATTTTCTAAGTAGGGCGACCTTCTCTGAAACCTGACAGCACTTAAATCTTATCATCTTAACAAGTAAGTTTCATGTTTCAAAGCTTTATTATTTGTGACTTATTTTCTTAATAAAGAATATTTCTTGCAACCTCTTGAGCTTTGAGAAAAGAGAAGAATAAATATTTCATTTAATTTGCTTCTTGGCGTCAAAGTGTTTACAACTTTTTAAGTCAATACATTTCACTTAGTAAAAGCTGTGCACGTTCTCGCTTTTTCTGTTTTAATCAGTTTAATTTAATTTTAAGGAGAAAACATTTCATAATGACACGTGTATGGTGCAGGTAAATAAACAGAATGATAAATAAACATGAGTCGACAGAGTAGAAAAAGAAAACATGTCAAACACGAAACTATGTATGTTGTCTAGGGATTTTCATTTTTTGCAATGATTTTAAGATCCAACACCCGATCTGACGCTTATCTTCTTATACTGGCGACGGCGAATGAGTGGGTTGAACAAACTTATCTTGGAAAATTTCTTTTGACATCGACAAAGTGTTTCATGTTGTAAATTTCATTCGATTGCAAAGCAGAAAGCATTGTGAATATTTTTACTTTTAAGTCAAGTCATCATGATGAAGAAGTTTTGGAATATTTTGATGCAAATAATTCCGAGGCATGATGTTTGCTTGACCTTTAAATAGACATGACTTGGAAATTGGAAGGAATAAAAAGACGTTTACCAATTTTTGCATCATCACAACTCGTGGCGAATATTTGCAAGTAAATTTTTCAGCTAGAAAATAAATCCACGGATGCATGCATGCTTGAAGGTAGTAAAATTTGATTTTGACTATAACAATTTCCTATTTTTAACGTGTGGAAATTTAAATGGAGGAGAAAGTTATTCCATTTAACACAACTAAAAATTGTTTGGTTTTCATCGCTTGCAAATTTTTTTAGACGAGATTTTAGAGCATGCAAGCGAAGCATAATGAAAGAACGCCAGCACAAATATCTACATACAGTTTTTGATAAGGAGAGAGTTATTTATTTTTCCCAGCCAGAGAACATTGGTTATATTAAATATTTTACGAACTTTTTTCCAATTCCGAATAAATGCAGAAAAGAGTTTGTGTTCGCTTTACTGAATCATCGTAATCGTTTATTCTCGATGAGGTTCATTTAAAAGTTTTGTGAGAGAAACATTTAATATAAATATTTATCATGTTTTTCTATGAAATAAACTTCAAAGTTGAGTATGTTGCTGTTCGACTGACGGAATTCAACCATTGAATGTGGCTATAAACTATTTACACTTCTTTTAACAGGACTTAAACCTTTGCCATGTTTTTATTTACACACTCAATGGAAATAAATAAGCTTTTATTCAGCCTCATAAACACTTATGTGCTTAGAGATAAGGCGTCACATTATAAGGAAGCGTCTTTTTATTGCTTTTCTCCATTCGTGATGATGACAGTCGTGTTGGTTTATTAGTCGAAATGAGAAAAAAAGCAATTAAGTCATTGATAAATGTGACATTTAAATGCATATCCGGTCAATCTCTCACGATTTTCTGTGACAGGATTGATTCACGCGCAATTTGAGGATTTTAACATGAACTAAAAACAAACAAATTTAATGTTAACAATGGCCGAATTCCAAAACTGATACAAACTGACATAAAATTGAAACAAAATCAATATTAAATGTGCTTTTTATTCATTCAATAAATTCATGAATCATCTTGTCTTGCTATAAATTAATTGATAGAATAATCTCGTCTTCGAACACATTCAATTAATCTTATTGATTCAGAAGGGTAAAACTTTCATATCACTGCGAGTTCTTAAGCTTTCAGTTAATTGCTTCCTGCTGATGGTGAAGTTGAAATGGCTTCTTCCTTTTATTAAAGATTTATGTGACCTCAAAAATATTAAAGAATGAAATGTTACTGTCAATTTATTAAAAGCTTAAACCTTAAAGTTTGTCATTCTTATTCGCTTGCCATAATGTCACAAATAAACAGCGTACATTTCCTTTTTTTATTTGATTTTCATGTTTGATACATAGTCATTAATTTCATTTGAATTGAACCTTCAGTGTAAATAATTTGTAAGTTGATATAAATTTCTTCTTTTGATGAAATGAACTTGATCAAAGAACAACAAACATTGAACTCCCACGATGGGAGCAGCAGGAAATCTTTGATTTGTGAATTTCTTCTTTTTATTTTAAATTTGACATCAATGAGAAGCAGAAATCTAGAAGTTTACATCATTAATCATTCACATTCGCACTCTAGGGTGGGTGGAAAATTGTTTTCATATTTCATTTATATTAACATCGAGTTGCAGATTGGAATATTATGTACTTGATGATTTTAACAACATTATAGACATGATGTTCTTCAGCTTCACGAGTTTCTGTCATCTCTCAAGCGCCATATGAGAAAACAATACAAAATTTCGTCGTCTTAACTTCCCAATTTAATGAGCTGATGAAACAATACGAAATTTTTTGTCTCTCGCTTCTTTTGAACTTTCTCATCNATTGATAATGTACGATAATCTTTATTCTTTTCTTCTACGTTATAAATCTTCTAATTAGCTTTGGCTGTTTGATCTGACAATTTGATTAGTACGCTTTGAGTTTTGAGCTTTGAGTTACACACTTTGATTTTATTTAACACGGTTTTTGCATAAGATTTCTAACGTCCTGACAACTTTTCTGACTTCGAGTTCGACTTGATTGAATCTTTAAGGGCTACTTGATCGACAACGACGGTAAGGTTCTGACTTGAAAGAATGAGACGACGATTATTTGCTACTTGTAATGAGATTTTATCTCGTAATGACTTCGACTAAATGTGCACCAAATCTTTAATGCTAACGACAGCGACAGCGACGATGTTTTGATAACTCGTGACCGGGTCTTTACAAACAATAGACACGGAATTCTTTCGGTTTAATTCGACTTCTAATATGTAATCGTAATGATTCCTCTGACTAGCGACTAAAATAATTAATTTTCTAAACTTCCTTCTTCTCGACATTTACGTTCAATAATACAAAATGGAATCTCAAATTGAACCTTATTGCTCAGTGTTTTTAAGATCAAATCAAATTCGGAAATGACGTTAAATTCCCTAACAGCCTTATTTATATGATCAAGGTGTTAAAATAAAACAAACAACATATTAAAAATTGTTGACCGACGATTAGTTACTCTTGAAGAATTATTTCTTGCTGGAGCTCGACGACAATTATAGACATGATGTTCTTCAGCTTCACGAGTTTCTGTCATCTCTCAAGCGTCATACGAGAAAACAATACAAAATTTCGTCGTCTTAACTTCCTAATTTAATGAGCTGATGAAACAATACGAAATTTTTTGTCTCTCGCTTCTTTTGAACTTTCTCATCCAACTAGCAAAATCTAGAACATCAAAAGCAGCTCATCATTACCACTTGGGTATTATTTTGAAATAAAAATTGAAACGCTTTAAAAGAGAAACTTTTTTAATAAAAAGAAAAAAAAATTAGAACTCAGTGTGGCGTTGTTAGACGGAGGGAGGGACAGAGAACGAACAACATTTATGTAAATTCAATGAACGTTTCTTAATTGTTATGATGTTTATTTCATTTAACACACAATCGAACATGACGTTAGACCATATTAATTAACGCTTAACAACACATCGCCAAAGTTTCTGAATCCGAGTAGATATAATTAAGAATCTTCATGGGACATGTCAGTAATGATTTGAAAAATAACAAAACGAAAGCAAGAGTTTGTTGGAATTCATCCACTTAACTACATTAAGCGGTTGCTACATAAACAAAAACTTTATAAATGGTTAAGTAGAGTTTCTTTCATGATCTTATATTAAATAAAAAATAAAAGATTTATTGTGATCTTTTTTTTATTATTGATATTTCTAGAGCAATAATCATGGTTGTTTTAAAGAAAAATGTGAAAACAGTTGTTATGTTCACAATATTATTTATAAAGTTCTTATTGAACACTCAGATAGAAGTTAAAAAAAATAAGTTGATGATAGCACCTTAACATACAAAACTTTTCAACGTATTAGAAGTTTCATTTAGAACACGCGCAAAAATAAGAATTGAGTAAATGTTTTTGAAAAAGATATTTGTTGTTCACCAGCTGTTGCTTCATTAAGCTGCTATCTCCTTTCTCTTCTTATTATTTAAGTTTGACATCACCTCACAATATTAAAATGGTTTAAATAAGCCTGCACAGCGATAGTGATGATTATATCTTGCTAAGATGGCTAAGACAAGAAAAGTGTATACAGTTTTGAAAGTTTTTATTTTTTTCCTACACGTATCAAGTTTCGTGGAATCAATTCCTCAAATTGAAAATGGTGATTCAGTGAATCAACCTGGTAGAATGGGAGTTCCTCCTAGGTGTCCCGATCTAAATTGTCCCGCATGGCAATATTCAGACTATGAAAATTGCATATGCGTTTGTAAAGAACAAGAATGTCGTCTACCTGGATATAACTGGAATATTTATCGTTGCAAATGCGAATGTGAAGAACAAGAATGTCCTCCTGGATATAACTGGGACGAAAAATATTGCAAATGCGTTTGTGAAGAACAAGATTGCCCACCTGATTACTACTGGAACGAAGAATATTGCGAATGCGCTTGTAAAGAACGAGATTGTATCAGATATTCATTTTTGAACTACGATCTTTGCGAATGCGTTTGTGAAGAACAGTCATGTGAACCTGGATATTACTTGGACCGAGTAAATTGCATATGCGTTTGTGAAGAACAGCCATGTGAACCTGGATATTACTGGGACCCAGAACGTTGTGGATGCAAAAGTGTATGCTCTCCCAACTATATCTGGAATGGAGAGCTTTGTGTAGAGCTCATATGTGAAGAGCGGAGTTGTCCTCGTCCTAAATGTTGGGATCCTAAACTTTGTGGCTGCGCTTGTTGTAGAAATCCACCCGACATCGTATGCGATCCTGGGGAAGATTGGAATGATACTCTCTGTGCATGTGAACCATGTGATTATGAGTGTCCCGAAGGACAAATTTGGGATTATGAAGCATATGAATGCATTTGCGCAGAGATTGAAAGTTGTCTCGATGATCAAAAATGGGATCATAAACTTTGTGATTGTATCTGCGCAGAGATTAGGAAATGTCCGGATGGTCAAAAATGGGATCATAAACTTTGTCGATGTGTCTGCGCAGAGATTAGGAAATGTCCGGATGGTCAGATTTGGGATCACGAAGTTTGTGATTGCATTTGCGGACAAATTGAAACATGTCCCGAAACTAAGATTTGGGATAAAAAACTTTGTGAATGTGAATGTGAGGAAATAAAACAATGTCCCGATGGAAAGATTTGGAATCCCAAACTTTGTAAATGTGATTGTGGACGCATAAAACAATGTCCCGATGGAAAGATTTGGAGTGACGATCTTTGCGAATGCGTTTGTAACCGCACTGAAGAATGTCCCTGTGGAAAAGATTGGGATCACAAACTTTGTGGATGTGTTTGCGAAAGGAGCAAAAAATGTCCCAATGGAACGACTTGGAATGACAAATCTTGTAAATGCGATTGCACACAAATTGAAGAATGTTCTGATGGAAAGACATGGGATGACAATCTTTGTCAATGCGTTTGCGAACAGATTGAGACATGTCCAGCAGGAAATTGGATTTGGAGTGACACACTTTGTAAATGCACTTGCCGAATTAATGAAGTTGAAATTGAACAATGTCCTAGTTATATGTTTCCCAAAATTTGGGATCAAGAACTTTGTAAATGCGTTTGCATGCATTCGTTTGCAGGAAGATGTCCTTATGGATATGATTGGGATGACAGAGTTTGTGAATGTGTTTATAGGTATGATCATTAATATTTGAATCCAACAAAGGATATTGGGATGCCAAAACGTGCACTTAAACTGATTGTAATTATTCTTTTTCTTGGGTTAAGGGTAAAAGATGCAAAATTAATGTTATATTGTTTCGAATTTCTCTGTTACCTATAAAAATGAAATAAAAAATAATTTTCACATTGCACTCAATATTTGATGAATATTTTAATTACTTCGACATGAACTGGATAAAATTTAAAATTCGTATAGCTCAAAAAGAAACAAAAACATGAAAATTTTGGCCATCTGATTGTTACATATTCGTAATAATTTATATTCGAAAGAATTTTCAGTCATCGGCAAAAGCGAGTGACAAACGACACATTCTTTAGCAACAATAAATTCGTAGGATAAAATATTGAACTAGGTACTTTAATGCTTGAAAATAAGAAAAAGGAAAATGAACATTTAATTTCATGGTTCAAGTTCACTGAACAAAACATTTCTTTATACAGAAGCCACAGAAAAGCTACCTTCATGATCTGAATCTTATTTTGATTTAATAAATTCAATCTCTTCTTTAGTTAGTTACAGGAAATGGTTACATATTTCTATTGATTCGTTTTCATTCCATTACGGAATTTCTTGTAACAAACTTTCATTCATTCATTCAGTTTCCATTTAAAGTTTCTTTTCTTTCATTTAACATTCATTTCACATCACAAAATGCTGTTTTATTCATTAAAAAACTTCATTAACTTTTCCAACTCACTTAACGTTGTTAATCGTGTATTGTGGAAATTCAAGGAAAATTCGCTCTTGAATATTTACTTTCTATCGAATGGAGTAATTAAATCAATGTTTATTTAACACGTCCTAAGCTTTGACATTGAAATTGATGTNTTGCAAATGCGATTGTGAAGAAAAAGAATGTCCATCTGGATATTACTGGGACCACGACCTTTGCAAATGCGTTTGTGAAGAACAAGAATGTCCACCTGGATATAACTGGAGTTTCCAACGTTGCAAATGCGTTTGTAAAGAAAAAGAATGTCCACCTGGATATTACTGGGACCACGACCTTTGCAAATGCGTTTGTGAAGAACAAGAATGTCCACCTGGATATTTCTGGAACTTTTATCGTTGCAAATGCGATTGTGAAGAACAAGACTGTCCACCTGGATATTACTGGGACCACGACCTTTGCAAATGCGTTTGTGAAAAACAAGAATGTCCACCTGGATATTACTGGGACTACGACTTTTGCAAATGCGTTTGTGAAGAACAGGAGTGCAAGCCTAATTATACCTGGAATGAAGACCTTTGTGACTGCATGTGTCAAGAACAAAGTTGCTCTCGTCCCAAATGTTGGGATCCAAAACTTTGTGACTGCGCTTGTTGTGAAAGCCCTCCAGACATCGTATGCGCTCTTGGGGAAGATTGGAATGATGATCTCTGTACATGTGAACCATGTGATTATGAGTGTCCTGATGGAAAAATTTGGGATTATGAAGAATATGGATGCGTTTGCTCAGAGATTGAGAGTTGTCGTGATGATCAAAAATGGGATCATAAACTTTGTGAATGCGTTTGCAAAGAAATCGAAGAATGTCCCGATGGAAAGATTTGGGATCACAAACGTTGTGAATGTCGTTGTGCATTCGTGAAACTATGTCCCGATGGAAAGAGTTGGAGTGACGAACTTTGTGATTGCGTTTGTGCACGCATTGAAGAATGTCCCTGTGGAAAAGATTGGGATAACAAACTTTGTGAATGTGTTTGTACACGCAAGATGAAATGTCCCAATGGGACGATTTGGAATGAGAAGTCTTGTAAATGCGATTGCACACAAATAGAAGAATGTTCTGATGGAAAGACATGGGATGACAATCTTTGTAAATGCGTTTGCGAACAGATTGAGACATGTCCAGCAGGAAATTGGATTTGGAGTGACACTCTTTGTAAGTGCGATTGTTTACGTGTAGAATGTCTTGGTATACAAATTTGGGATACAGAACGTTGTGAATGCCGTTGCCTACTAGTATATCCATGTTCTCCATGGGATTATTGGAATGAGTCTTTGTGTCGGTGTACCTCTAAATTGTATCAATAACATCTGAATCCAGCAACGGATATTGGGATCATAAAACGTGCACTTGCCATCACTTAAACTGATTGTAATTATTCTATTTCTTGGGTTAAGGGTAAAAGATGCAAAATTAATGTTGATTATATTGTTTTGAATTTTTCTGTTATCTCTACAAAAGAAATAAAAAATAATAGTTGCACTGCACCCAATATTTGAAAAATATTTTCTCTACATCGACATTAACTGGATAATATTAAAACTCAAAAAGAAAGCAAACATGAAAGTTTTGGCCATTTGATTTATCTGTATTTGAAAAAGTTTTTAGTCGTTAAGGTTGATATCGGTAAAAGAGTGGCAATCGACACATTCTTTAGCAACAATAAATTCCTAGGATAAAATATTTCACTACTTAAATGCTTGAAAATAAGAAAAAAAAAGATGAACATTAAATTTCATGATTCAAGTTCACTGGGCCTAAACATTTCTTTATAAACAAGCCACAGAAAAGCTACCTTCATGATCTGAATCTTATTTTGGTTTAATAAATTCAATCACTTCTCTAGTTAGTTACAGGAAATGATTACATATTTCTATTGATTCGTTCTCATTCCATTACGGAACTTCCTATAACAAACTTTCATTCATTCATTCAGTTTCCATTTAAAGTTTTTCTTTTCATTCAACATTCATTTCACATCACAAAATGCTGTTTTACTTATTAAAAAACTTTAATAACTTTTCCAACTCACTTAACGTTGTTAATCGTGCCTTGTGGTTGCGGAAATTCAAGGAAAATTCGCTCTTGAATATTTACTTTCTATCAAATGGAGTAATTAAATCAATGTTTATTTAACACGTCCTAAGCTTTGACATTGAAATTGATGTAGTTTTAATTAAATAGTTTATGAATTTATGAATTTCTTCCAGCATAGCACTTTTAAAGCTGCCGACTCACTATCATTTGCACTTATAGTAATTAGTTCTATGAACTTGCTCAGGTGCAAACGAAACATTTAAACTTAATGTCTTCGCAAATAACTTGTCAGACCAAAATGTTTTTCACAAATGATGATGATTAGACTTCCACATTCTCATTTTGTTTACGTTCAGGTTATCTGTTGATCTTCAACATCATAGAAAACAACGTCTCGCTCTTTCATCCTTAAATCTTCATTTTATGAGATTTGCAACTGTTCACAGTTTACATTGCTGATAAGCTTATTTAATAAAGTTTATAACGCTTCGGGAATTGTTAGATTGTGCATATCGCGTGCAAGCCAAAGCATACAAAATGTTGGATGTTTCCATATTATCCAAGATTTGCTTGCAGTCAAATCATCTCCAATGTAACATCAATTTGAGACTTTTATTATTACTTTGTTTTCCAAAAACATTCATTTGATATCATGTTAACGTTTCTTAATTGTTATGATTTTTCTTTCATTTAACACACAATCGAACATGACGTAGACCATATTAATTAACGCTTAACGACACATCGCCAAAGTTTCTGAATCCGAGTAGATGTAATTAAGAATCTTCATGGGACATGTCAGTAATGATTTGAAAAATAAAACAACGAAAGCAAGAGTTTGTTGGAATTCATCCACTTAACTACATTAAGCGGTTGCTACATAAACAAAAACTTTATAAATGGTTATGCAATTAACTCTGTAACGACCAAGGAGAATGAGAATTAATTGCTTTGATTCAATAATCCAGGCACCTATTATTAAACTGATAACGATCGAAAAGTCTCAGTTAATTAAATTTTCTAAATTATATGATGTTAACTTCAGCATCCCTTTTTTGGTTTCATTTCCTTTCCTTTCCATTTTCCACTCTCTCTCGAGATATCCGAAGATACTTTAATTTTGTTAGAAAGGTCAAAGTGAAACATTTTTTTTATCTTAATGGGTTTATTTAGGTTATCAATTTGATTTAATTGAATTGAAAGTCATTCATGTTTTCACTCGTCACGTACAATTTCAATGGGCGTAACATTTCTGTTTAATATCAAATGTCGTGAAACGTAAACCTTCACTTTAAAAGTTGAATAAAGTGCTTTCCTTTCGAAAAAAATCAGTCAGTCAATGAACCCTTCAAGGCTACAACATTGAAACATGGTTAAAAAATTAACTCTAAGAAACACTTTGGTGGTTTGAAATTTGTGAAATGTTAAAAATTGCTTTTTCTCCTTGATTACAATTGTGATTTAAGGTATTCATGTAATTAAACAGATCAAGTGCTTTGAATCGAATTAATGTAAATTTTTCTTTTTAATCTCCATAATTAAATTTCCAATGAAAAAGCAAAGTGAAATTAAATCGAGGAATGCTTTTCTTTATAAATGCTGATCAGCCGCCTGTTTAAGATTGAAATTTCTTTTTTATTCCTTTTTATTGGCTTTCTAATCATTGGAAGAAAGAAGTAATAACGGAGGAAGAATATCTAAAATCATTGTAGAGAGAAATAATTGAAGCCTGAAGCTGAAGGTCATAAACGAAATTAGAATACTTATGGAAACAAGGAAATGCTTTCGATATTGAAAATTGTATTTCGTGAATCATCAAATTCTCAATAATATTCAAATCATTTTTATTCCTTCGTAAACATCCTTCAAAAATGCCCTTTTCTCTTTCTTATATTTATAGATGAATAAATTTATTTAAATTTAAGTCGTTTCTTTGCTTTTATTGCGCTATTAAAGGAAGTCGTCTTGGTGCTTCCTTGCGAATTTTTTTCTTCAAAAATAGAATTTTTATTTCTTTTCTGTTTGCTTTTATTACCCAAATGTCGTCAGAAAAGTTTAAATGTCAATAATTTAATGCAGAAGTGCTGACGAAGGTAATGTTAATCTCCTTACGTACATATGTTAACAGTTATGGCTTGTGGTTATTTATAAATTTGATAATTAATTATTAATAATCAGTAACAACTGGTGGCTGTAGCAGTTTTCGACTGTTTCCCACCGAACAGCCCAAATGCTCACGCAGTCATGCGAATTTTCTCGTAAGAGTAACGTCTCGGACCTGATGATGATAATTTGCGAATCCTCAGTAAATAATATGGAGCTTTCGTTTAGGGATTACAATTCTCGAGTTATTGCCTTGTGTGGGTTTCATATTACTCGAATATTCTGTTGAATTAAGAGATTGCTTTTGAAAAACGTTTCACTTTTGAATCTTCTGATTATACGCCCACACATGACATGATGGTTTTTACCTCTTTGTGCTTATCAGAGTTGGGATTTGACTGACTGACTGACAGACATTGACTTGTCTGTCAGTCAGTCAAACGACTTGAGCGGAACATTTATATGAACGTGTCCCAACAAACGTATATTTTTGTTCGCGATTTTGACTGACTGACTGACTGACTGACAGACATTGACATGTCAGTCAGTCAGTCAATCGAGTTGAACGGAACATTTGCCCATCTCTGGTGCTTATGCAACTCGCATTACTCGAACATTTTCTCTCAGAGGCAAGAGGAAAGGTAGGCAACCCGCTCAACCGCTGCTTTTACTTCTGTGGCTTACGCCGAAAAGTTTGCAACTTCATTCATCTGTCGAAATTTAGTCGAAAACCAAAAATCAACAAAACAATTTTAAAGAGTTGAAAATATAAAAAAAGTTTTCACAAAGATGCCTGAAATAAAAGTTAAAGAATTTGATCCTGAACTATTGCCAGATATGCTGCCTGTCTATTACAAACGTTTGTTTCCTCACAAGCAATTTTATCGTTGGCTGTCATACAATAATTGTAAGTTTTGTTTTGGCGCCAAATTGCTTCATTTATAATTCTTTCATTTATTTCTTTCATTGAAGCTGAAGACGGAATTTTCTCGCATAGAGAGTTTTGTTTTACACTCAAAGATGATATTTACATTCGCTACTTGTCCTTTGAGAATCAATCCGAATTAGAGAAGGAAATTTGTTCTCGTGTTCCTTACAAAATTGACGTCGGTCCTGTTCTTAACATCCGACCTAAAAATCATCGTTCAAATCCTAACGTGAAAGCATTGCAACATGAACTTGTTTTTGATATCGATTTGACTGACTACGATGATGTTAGAACTTGTTGTAGTGAAGCAAACATTTGCAATAAATGCTGGAAGTTCATGTCAGTCGCTTGTAAAGTCATCGATGTCGCACTTCGTGATGATTTCGGGTTTGAACATATTTTGTGGGTTTTTAGTGGACGTCGAGGAATTCATTGTTGGGTGAGTGATAAGCAAGCTCGCCAGTTGGATACAAAAGGCCGTGGAGCAATCGCTGATTATCTGCAAGTGTCAATGAGTGGAGGTGAAGGATCAACAACAAAAGTTGCACTTTACGATAAACAACATCACAGCATTAAACGAGCACGAAGCATAATTGAACCGCTTTTTGATGAAATCATTGTTGAAGATCAAGACGCTTTTGGAACAACACAAGGAGTTGAGAAACTTCTCAAAATGATCCCCGATGAGAATTGTCGCAAAGATCTCGAACAACAATTGACATCAAGTATGAAAGATTCCCGAACTGTTTGGAGTTCATTTAAAGGATACTTTGAGTCACTTAGAGTTCGATCTCAACTTAAACCGAAGCTTAAATATGTTGTTGAGGAGGTTCAAATGGCGATGCTTTATCCTCGTCTTGATATCAATGTTAGTAAAGCAACAAATCATTTATTGAAGTCGCCATTCTGCATTCATCCGAAAACGGGAAAAGTTTGCGTTCCTTTCAATCCAAATCTTGTGCAAAAGTTCGATCCAATAAATGTTCCAACGATTAGCTTGTTACTTGATGAAATTAATGAGTTTGATGGGAAACGAAATGAAATTGCCGAGACGCCAGAAGACAAAAGTCGAATTAAAGACTACAAGAAGACTTCGATGTTCAAAGGAATCACAATTTTCGAGGAATTCCTCAGAAAGCTTGAACAAAGTCTGAAGTCTCAAGCAATCACAATCAGCGATAAGAAAATGGATTTCTAATTTCTTCATTTTTTTTTTAAATTAACATCTGAGAATTGAGTTTTCTTAATAAAATATTTTCTTGCTACTTTTCATCATCTTTCGATGTCATTAAAAATTCTTCTTGAATTTTAATTTCTCAGAATCGACTCGAAAATAATTGGCGAAGTTTTGCCTGGAAACAATCACGATTTAATCAAATGATGAATAAATAAATCTTTTCATAATTAAATAAGCATTGAAGCGAAATAAATTTCCTTGGAAATTTGGAATTAACTCAACAAATATCAAACATTAATAATTAATTCAACTTTCTTACTTTAAAACACTAAACTAATTCCTTCGAAAGAAAATTATTTTCTTTTATCTAAATTACATTAAAGCCGCTCTTGTCAGTTGGAGCTTTTCATTAGGCTTCGTACTGGGTAAACGACCCACTCACTGGTCTTGATAACTTCGCTACAATTTGGAATTGTTGCTAATCTCATTTAAACATTTTAAAGCTGTAGCTGTGAAAAAATGAAAAAAGCAAAACAAAATTTGCTGAAATATTTAACAATTCACATCCAGAAGAGATTGCGGCAATTACAACATTTCTGCCTCAACGAAAAATTCATTCCTCGCCTACTCTCAAGTTTCAACGTCAAGGCAATAAAAGAATGAATGTTGAAAAACAAAAGATTACAGAATGAAAGGAATCTGTTTATAAATGTTTGTGTATCTGATTAATGATAACGTGGAATAAGCCACAACTTCAAAAGTCGCTAATTCTATGAAATTCCCCAAACACTTTTAATCTACAACGAACAACCACGTTGAACTTTCATATTTTCATCAAACCTCTCGAAAATAATCCAAATTTATTTCTTGACCCTTTTTCAAGTCCTTCAAAAACAACAAAAAAAGGATTTCGTGGGTGTAATTTTTATAATTGATTTTTTATGAATTTGATGGTTTATAACTTTTAATTGCTTTGGTAATATCAAAATATTTCAAACACACGCAACATGAACTTATTTAATATTTCTAAGAATCAAAATTTCAATTAAAGAAATTAAATTAAACATTTTTTCAATCAAAGGCGGTCTGGATCGAAGATTGATGTTTGAAATTTTTTATTTACGATAAATTTAATTTAAGTGAAAGATTTTTAGGGGAAGGCAACAGATTTCATCCCAAGTCATTTGAAATTCCAATCAATTATGTCATATGACCAATTTGTATTCTATGACGATAAAACGAGACGTTTTTATAGCCGATTCTCGACTGACTTTCCTTTTTTCCTTTCAACGTTGACTAATGTACGAGTAATAGTAATTTATTGCTGGGAAAACAAGCGCTTTTACTGTTGTCCAACGAAACCAACCACTTGTTAGAGTAATCAGACTTCTAAGTGGTTTTTTTTCTGTTAACACATTCCGGACTCGTTTGAACACGATTTAAAAACCATTGAACTTGTGCTGAGTTTGCTGTTGTGCGAACAAATGACCGGATATTTAGAGCAAACTTCTGACAGAATGTCGTAAAAGGAACTTAAGAAAAACTAAAAAGGAAACCACAACATTCAGCAATCCATCATAATAAATGTAGTGGGGTTTGGTTTCGTTCGAGAATGAAACAGCTCAAGGCTTATCAATTAATCAAAAATAAGGAAATCATTTTGTATCAAACATTAATTAATGGGGACAAAACTAATTTAATCTTAGATTACTCATTGCATGTATTCAGTGACAATTTGCTATAAGAACAAGATTAGCATTTTAATTCTTGTTTACATTTTGTAACTCATGTTTTACTAGATATCTGATTACAAATTTGAATTTTGTGATGCAAACATTTCCTATTTAATCTCTTGTAAATTTATTTACTGAATGCTTAGCAATTTGGAATATTTTAGAGCTATGTAGTTAAATCATAAACTTTGAGTTATTTTTGGCAGTAATAAAGTTGATGTAACATGAAAAATGTTGTTCTTTTCAACTCTTGCCAATTACTATTACACAAGCAATAAATCAACTAAGTGGCGTCAATTCTAATGATTTATTGCTGTTGAACAACTTGAATGGTGCTTTTAAAACTTCCAAGCTGGGAATTTAACTTGAACTTGCTTTTCTTTAAGCGAATAAGAACATTCAACTGTTACACAAATGATCAAAAACAATTCGTTGGCAAACTTTTTTGCTAGGTTTGCCAGGATAACAAAAAAGAGAAGTTTATGTTCAATGAATCTTGCTTAATAGCAAAACTTTCAGGGTTTCAATCCGATAAGTAATTTAAGAAATTGCTGTGTTGATTAACTTCATTAACACGACTCGAGAATCAATCAAGCTTTTTAAAAAGAATTTCGGATGAAAGCTGGTTTGTAAAATTTGTTCTGCTGTTTGAATTAAATTATTCATTTGTCACCTTGATAATATTTGCTAATAATTTCATAACAACAAATTCCTTGGAGATTTCCTCATACCTTAGTAGGCATCTAAATGCTTCCTGACGTTGATTAATGATTCTTGGGATTGAATCTTCGTATTCAATTTCCAAGGACAGAAAGTTTCAAAGTAAGGAAAATTATGCGAAGAAGAATTAGAAATTCCAACATAGATATTGTAATAAGCGAGATGAGTTCATTGTCGGTTTTATTTATTAATTATTAATCCCAATGAGATGTGATTAGCAATATTCACGCGTTAAGCTTATCAAAAAATTGATGAGATGCCACACACGAACTTTTAATAAATATAACTAATGATGCGGAAAAATCGAAGCTTCTAAAATTCTCCAAGGAAAGAATTATGAGTAATTAATGGAGGAATGAATGAAAACTTTCATGATTTTGCTAGCATTTACAAGATTATATAATAATAACAACTTTCGTAACAAGTTTTCGCAAAGAATTTTTCGGGTATGGGTAGTCGAAATCAAAAGAATTTTACAGTAATTTTCAATTCTTTTCTTCAAATTTCACAAAGTTATAACTAAGCATGCTTTGCGAATAGTGAAAACTTAAAGTTTAATCCTATTATTGCTATTAAATATTATTATGAAATTGTTTTACTTCTTAAACTTCCGAAGAACTTTCGTAAAACAATTTTTTCCTTAAAAGTTGAAGTAAAGTCGAAAATTTATTTTTCAAAAATCCCAAAAAGGGCAGTAAAACGAGGAAAATAAAATTAACTTTTCAGATTACATTCTTCTGAGATGTGGAAATTTCACTTAACAATTGCAATTCAAGTTGCACAACATGAAACATTCAAATAATTAATGAAGCTTCAAACCTCAACAATGGAATGGAGATTGAAGTGTTTGTTGCATCGTCTAAATTTTTCATATAAAATTCAATTAAAATTGCACATGCAATTAGTAATCTACAGATGTTCTATGAAACCTTTTCAGAGTGTTCTTGCAAATCACATAGCTCGGGTTTCAAGGTGCAACTAACAAAGCCATTAAATTTCATGTTTCAGAAAATGAATTTGCTCAATTTCTTTGTGTTTTGTTGAAGCAGTTCGTCTTTTACCTATCAAAGTTTAATAATAAATATTCCCATGGCCTTTGACAGTAATCTCGATGATTCAGATTCTGTCGATAAGACTATTATGAAGCATTCCTTTCATCTCGAATGAATGGAGATGAACAACAAAGTTCACTCAGTTCGCTAGGTGATTGCTGGGGAAAATATTTTCGAATCAACAAAATTCTTTATTAAAATATTAAAGATTAAAAATATTGATCAAATTTCTTCCAACTTAATTAATGAAAATATTTTTAATTATATTTTTCATCCTAATTGGATTCGTTCGTTTTATATTCATTCTTTTATTTTTGGTGAAGTTTTTCTTTTTAAGTTTTTATGATATATGAAGCCATTGAATCTTGCCTGGCGTGTTTGCTTTTGTTCTTGCATAAAAAGATGCTTTTCGTTATTGTTCGTAGATTTTAACAGACATTTTATGAAAGAGGAAACGGAAACAGATTCTGTCGGATTACTGTTACTCGAATAGTCAGCGTCAGCTTTTTGAAACATTTTTAAAAGAAGAGAAAAGTTAAATTACAATGAAACTTTGTTACAAAATAAATTCAATGCTAATAAAATTAAATTGTAGACAATTCGTTAGATCAAGAACAAATAAAACGTGATTAGTTGCAAAACTTCTACGACTGATGTTATTTTCCAGATGATGTTCAATTCAATTCCTACAATGCATCCAAACGAAAATCGATAACAAATTTACATTTAACATGTAAATATTTTAAATTGAATTTCAGAATAACAAAAAATTGTTGAAAAGCTTCTTTTTAGCTTGTTGAAGCTTCCTCAAGTTACCTTATGGAAACTTTTACCTTCAAGGCTTGAATGTTGTTTAAAACAAAAAAAATCCTTCCCCTCTGTTGTTGTTGACGTTTCCGTTTTAGAAATTTAAACAAACAAGTTTACTAAGAGACAACGTAATAGATATTCTATCAACAGATAAAAATATGACGAGGATCTGATTACAAAGCTCATAAACAGGCAACAAAGTATCATCAAAGAAGGTACACCAGCAAATAAATGTTTACTGCATTATCAACCGACATGTTTTTTATGAGTAGCTGGAAGCACTTACTTAACTTTTATTCAACATTTTATGAATTTCCTGTTGGTGAATGTGAAGAAAATTTTCATGTCATGAGAATTTCTAATATTGCTAATGAAAGATTCTTTACGACATTAACTTCTAGACACATTAAAGTTGAAAAACGCAACTGTGATTATCTTTTCAGCAGCTCTCTCTACATGATAATGATTTTATTGTCTTATTTTCAGCATTAGCTTTGCCAAACAAAGAAATGTAATGAAAGTTATAATCGCTTCAGCGAAAAAAAAAGTTATTTTTAACACAATGAAAGCTTTTAAACGACTTTAAGAGCTTGCTTTTAAAGTAGTTAAAATTTTTTAGATGGAAGAAAAAGAAACATTTTTACTCGCATGCTTTATCACAACCAGGATGGAAATTTCAAATTTGGTTAAGACATTTCCCAACAAAAACAAAGTCAATAATAAATTTGAAAGCTTTCAAAACAAAAAGTTTAAATTTGACACAATGTATCACGTCACAATGCCTTCAATTGTGAATAAGAAAGAAGAAAAGTATTTGAAATTGACTTCAAATGTTGGCATTGCGGCATTGCGGTTAACGCGTGAATTAATGTGAGAGAAATTGGATTAAATCTGCCAAATAAACGTCAAAATAGTCTTGAAAGTATCTTGCCACAATGTGTGTATTTAATTTCTTCCTTTCAAGCAATTTCCTCGATGACAGCTTTGACAAACACTTCCACATTTACAAAGCTGACAGTAACAGTGGCAAGTGTTTCAACGAAGTATGTGCTTTGAAAAAGGAAAAGTTTGGGATTCCGTTTAATCCAAGCGCGAAATGAAACCGCATTTTTTCACAACACTTTTGTCATGACAAAAAGTAACCAAAATATTTTACTGTGTGAATGTTGAGCGTTTTAACCACTTCCAAACATAAAAATAACTTGCAATGTGTGACATTAATAAATGAGAATATCGTGAAGGGTTTTTATGTTTCTTTTTTACTTAACACTGTTAAGTTATCATGATATGGAAGTTAAGCATCATTTTCATTGCCTCTTGCCATGTCAACTCAATCTTTATTTTATCTTTTGTTGTTCAAAATGGTAATGAGACACAGGAGAATCGTTTGAGATACTTGTCTGTCTTCATACTTCACTGACTCGACACAAAACAAAATGTAATCGTTTACCTGATGAATGTTACTGGAAAAAGTTCATTGATGTCAATAATCGATGTCGACAAAAGCTGTAAACCGATAAAATTTCATGAGCGTCAATTTTCTTGCCACATGAACAACTTTCAATCGAAATTCAAATGAACAACGATAGCGAAGCTTCACGCGCCGACAGGTCTTTTCCCGTTTTCTGTTATAGTATTTATGGTGATGAAGACAGTACTTGAAAGTATTTTACGTGACAAGACTCCCAACGGAGCAAAACCAATAAAATGAGAGCAATTAAAACTTTTTTTCTTCCTTTCCAATATTGAGGGCGTATAACGAGAAAACTTTCATAGTGGCATATCGGTTAGTAAAGTTGAAATATCTTTATGATCTCTGAAGGCCTCAAAGACAAATCGTTTGGATTTCATTCTAATACACTTTAAGATTAATTAAAATGTTAAGATTTCGCTTGGAAATAATTAATTTTCGAGGAGTAGGAACAGATTTTTTCGAGTCTTTTATAAGAGCTAAGTCTGCAAACTTAGGCCATGATAAGCTTTCAGACGAAAATGAACAGCTTATACCCTTGAAAGAGAAATTGGGGGAAATTTATCACATTTTCGCTCCCTCGAGACATTTATTAAAAAATGAACTTTTTTCAACTCAAATTTAAAGAATGGAAGTTAAGGAAATTCTATGATATGATAATTAACAGCTTTCTTTATTACGAAAACTTTAGGTCGGTCATAAAAAGCATAAAAGTTTATCACGATTCAATAAAGCAAAACACCCACTGGCCTCTTTTCCCGACCTTTTTTCACATTATGTCAGCTTTTTTTGTTGAATTCCCTAATGGAAAAATATTTCTGAGTAAAGAGTTCATTGATTAGGTTCTTTGTTTTATTTAATTTCATCTTCATCGTCCTTTTCAAATTATGTCGATATTTCCCAGACACTCACACAAATTGTTACTCTTTATTATATTTTATGTTCTAATTTCTTTAATCCTCTTTCATTCATCTTCTCAAGTTCCAGGAAAGTCACTTCTCTGATAAATCCTAGATGAGTTTGGGTCACGCATTGAAACTACTTTCAGTCTAAAAGTACTCTGAATGTCCTTCCTTATTGAAGTTTAAATGAAAATCTCCAATATTTATCTTGTAGCAAATCATTGAATGAAGAAAAACAGATCGTTAAGTCTTTTGTACGAATTGATTGAATTTACTTTCCAATTAATACAAGACTGAGAGTATTTATTGCCTTTAACATTTCCTTTGATCTATTACGTAAACATGAAACTTTTCTACTTAAGTAACATGTTGTGAACATTTTAAAAGCATTGCTGAAAAACCATTTCCATCCAGATAATTTCAAATCCCTTCGCTTCACGGCTTTTTTTTTAATAAACATTAAAAAATGATGGAATTCCATTAACGGACGCTCGTTATGTGTAGGTGTTTGAACCTCATATGTAATTTGGGAATAAAACAATCAGTCTAATGAATCACAAACCATTATCTAAACAAATGCCGAAATCATTTAACTTCGGCCACACAATGAGTGGAAAGTTCATAAATAAATTTTCGAGTTCATTTGACCTCTGACTGCTGGTTTTACCCCTTTCAGCTGTAATGTAATAAAACAATAAAAGCTTTCATGGAAATTCAATTTTTAATTTAAAAACCGCTGATGAGAAAGATTTTAATCAAATTGAGTTTCACGCGAAATTTAAATTTATTTAGCAAAATTTTGTGAATGAATCAAGTGAACGATTTTGATAAATGAGAAATCATTTTCAGTGTTTGGCGGCTGTGATTACTTAGAAGCATTGTAGGCTAAAAATATTTCAGCAAGAAGAATACAAATAGATCAAAATGACGTCAGCAATAAAATAATTCTTGAGATTTCGAGAGAAGCACGAAGGAAAATCTGGGACATTTGATCAATGGATGGTTGTGATGCGTAGGAGAAGAAGAATTGCACGTTCGTGAATGTGACATTGATTTTAATGTTCAACACTTACTTCATCGAAGTGAATCCGAAGAAAGCTTCATAAAACGCCTGGGTGATGATTTAACGTTTACCGTTCAGAGCTCTCGGAAATATTAATGAAAACAATAAAACTGTAATGTTATATTCCCTTGTGATCGATCTCGATTTATTTCCTTCCATATAAATCGCTTTTATGTGGTCCTTAAATATCAAGACTTCATTTTTCAGTCTCCTTTCCATTGCCTTTTTTTTATTCTCTTCGAATATTTATCGCTTTCCTTTGTTACATTCATTTCTGTTCGGAATTATTTACATATTTAAGTCAAAGAATACCATTCCAATTTGACGTCACATGTCACTTTGAATCTATCGAAAAATGTTCGAAATTCATTTACATTTGTAACATCCTGAAATTTCATTAAAACTTTTCCAACACGAAACAAGATTAAGGTTGCAAATGGCACTTGCTGACATTTAAAAATGTTGATGAATTTGGTTTTCGAACCTCGGTTAACAAAGTTTATTTAAGTTCATCCCCAAGAGCTACACGTGAGGTTTCAATTTAAAAAGCGCTACTGCCATGACAGTAACGTAAAGTTCCCATGGCTGTCGAAATTTTACCGTCGTCGTCGTCGTCGTCGTCGCTTCTTCTTATTCATCATAATACTCATGTCTTTATGAGTTTCATTACTATCATTTAGAGAAGAAAAGTTCCATAAACATGCAGTTAAACCTGGAATAAATCTACAAATGTTTATTTTAAAAATAATTTAAATTTAAGGAAATGTTGATAAGCTTCTATTCTCGCTCATCTTCAATGTTCATTATTATATAAAAAAGAAGAAACTCATTGCAACAGATCTACCTTCTTCATGCTTAGTTGAATTCAATCATAAATCTCATCATTTATCATCATTCAACGTTGTACTTCTATGTACATTGTTACGTTTAGTCTCTTCATATTCGGCAAAAAAGATTTTTTTTCTGCTTTCAAAGTAACTCAAAAGAATTTTGAGGAGCTGAAATACTTTTTTATCCAATATAATGGAACAATGGTTTACGCTTTGATATCGTTTACATGAGCATGTGGGAGCATCAAAATCGTTACGGATAATGAATCATTGCGTGATGTCCGCTTTAATCATACATTTACAAATCCTTTGTTTCCTTTATGGTGTTAATTTCCAAAGGCTTTGTTGAATATTTAGTTAATACAGTCGAATAAATTGAATAGTAGATGAAAATTGTTCAATAGAAACATTGATATAATCCTTAAAATAGTAAATGATTGGAAATTTATTGCTTTTCTCCTAGCTATTGAGATGTTAAAGATAAATTGCCGATTTAATGCTGCTAAGACGACAAATTTCTGCTTTTACATCACTGGAAAGATTAAATTAATCTCTTAAATTTAATCGAATTTAAATCTTGTGAATGTCTCAACTAATTTATGAAAACCGCTGAAATCGTTTAACAGATTCTTATGTAATGAAAGGTAATTACTTTAATGTAAATATTCTCATTTATGCGCATTCACTCCGTCAAATTTTGTATTCTTAAGTGATTGAAAGAATTGCTTGAAGCGAACTTAAATATCTCTACCACAAACTCTACCATCGCATTTAAGAAATAAATATGTAAAAAGAAATATTTACATATTAAAGAGTGAGGCGTCTTCTAAGGAAACCCAAATCAAGCAAGTTATTCGAGAAGGTTTATAAAAGAAATGCAGATGTGGAAAAAAAAAATCTACGGAAAATAAAAGAAAAGCGAGATTCGATTTGAACATTTCAATGGTAAGGAATTATGTATTTAAGAAAGGAATGATATGAGTATTAGCATGTCTTGTAGTATTAATCTTCTCCGCTTAATTGAATAAAAAATTCCATTTGCATGAAGTATTACGTGCATGCAGTATCGAAAAAAAGAAGCGACGAATTTATTATCTACATATCAAATAAAATGATAATGATGCTAAAATTCCCAGAATCATGACATAAATTTGTAAATAATCTCGTGATGGGAAATTACGAAACATATGAATTAAAATTTAACAACAAAACATAAAAATAATCTGTTTGTCGTGAAGTATCAACTCTTACTGAATATGTCGATGTTTCATTCGATCCTTCAATGTTTCACGCAGCATTGAATTTTTAACGAAATGCTTCACTGGAAATTTTCTCAATGTTTCAATGTTTTTCAATGTTTTGAGCTTTCAAAGCTTTTTCATGTTTTTTCATACATCTAATAACGTCACTAGGCAAATATGATTTGTATCGTTTAAGTATTGATGAGTGAACACGCGTGAAAACTCATATTTAAAAAATTCAAGAGTGACAGATTGATGTTTATTCATGTGTTGTTCCAATAAGGATAATTTCCGTTAAAAGTGATTTTCGCATCTACGATGTTACAAAAGCAAACTTCACTTTCGAATATATTTTGCCTAGCGGTAGCGAATGATTGCGGTTAATAAATATTCTGCTTAAATATTTTGTACCATCTGATATACAATTTTTTATCGACGCAGCCTGTAAGGCATGAATAGGTTGAATAAGAAGGAGAGAAAATGTAATGAAGTAAATGGTAATGATTACACTACGCCCTGTCGGCGTACCATAAAGGCTTTGCGAGCGAACGTTTTAAATTACTTGCGTTGCCATAAAGGTTTTTCTTGCCGTCTAACGATACTTGAAATGACTGTTTACATAGACAAGAACATTTGTGTGGCATTACCTTGCTCAACATCTTCATATTTTTGAGATATATTCATTAAACTTCAAATATTTAAATGTTTATTGCAAAAACAGTGTGAAGAATGCTTGAGGTGTTTTGCCTAGATTTTTATAAATATTAACTTGACACACTATACAGCAGATGTTGTCTAATAAATATTTATTTCGTAATATTTTGGACAAATTCAGTTACTTATCCACATTTTGTGGCTATAAATTCCATTGTCAGTATATGGTTTGGAACTTTTGTTGGCTTCGAATAGCAATGACAGTTCGAGACCAAAATAGAAAACAACAAAGTACCAAATGAACTTTTTCTCTTTTCTTTTTATCACTCGAGGAAAGAAGCAAATTCTCTTATCTAATAAATTTGTTTTTATTGGAATTCATGACAATATCAAACAAATGATTTTTTTCTTTTTCTTTCGTTGAAAATTGAGCTCAGGGTATGTAAATACAGAAAGCAAATAAATATCTGCATAATTTGTGGTTTTTAAGAACCAACGTTTGCAAGTTCATATCTGCTGCTTATGTGTTTACAATTTAGTTTGGTATCTTCCCCTTATGAATTATGTTTGACTTAGTTGGAATATTTTAAAGTTTATTGCAATGAGTCAGAAACATTTCATAGTTTCTCAAAGCCAATATACTCAAATGCAGTGGAATTTTGAAGAGAAATGGTCGACTTATACATGAAGAATGTGAATGGAAATTATGGACAGTAAAATAATTCTTGAGCATACCATGTCGTGATATTTATCAGACCATTTACAGGTTCATTGACATTAGTTTTGCTATACTTTAAATAAAATCGAATTCTTCCATTCAGCAATATTTAAAATAATTTCCGAGCCTTTGAGTTTTGAGAAATATTCATAATTAATAAACAAACAAAAATCTTTTAATGATCCTCAATATTTTGAAATCAAATTTCTATTTTCAACAGAATAATAAACAGAAAATTGATAAAATGGAAATTCAGAAATAAACAATGAAATTCTAATTAAGGACTCAATTGGAAATTTCTTGAATGAAAGTTCAAAATTCAAATTTTTATTTATTTATATATGCAATGAACTCTTCTAAGTCATTTAACTTGTAAAACAGACATTTTTCGTTTATAAAAAACTTTTTCTAATGCGTAACAGTTGTCACATTGCAGAGACATCCATTTATTCTTTTAATTAAATTTATCTCATGAAAGACGAAGTTGAATGATTTCATTTTATGCTGTCGATATTTAGAATTAGAACATTTGTAGCCTACAAATGCGTTTTATATCATGACGGTGTATATACAGGATAAGAGAAAAATTTGTAAATCAAAGCCATTATTTTCGTTTTGACTGAAGAAACAAATGCTAAAGTGGCTTTTTTCTCGTGCGTCGATAAAGCAATGATCAAAGTTAGAAACTAACACAGAGTTTTGCAAATTGATGAGTGAGTATTCAAACTTTGGCACAATCTAAAATTCTTTTATATAAATGAACTTAAATGATGTAAAGTCAAACTTTTGAGAATTGTTAACATCCCTAACATGAACATTTTTTTATTGACCTTGCTAACTTTCACTTGTGCCTTATAAAGTAAATAAAACAAGTTGGTTGAATTTTGTGCTTATTTATCAGAAATCACCTGATTGCTTTTTTCTTCTTTCGTCTTCCATTATTAAAGTCAAAATGGAACTAAAAAGCACACATTACGTTCGAAATATAAACGAGTATAAAAATCTGCAATAAAAATGATAAACAACGAGTATAAAAATAGATATTAGTTTGAAGAGTTTTTTACATTGAAGTTCACTTTTTTTAAATAATGATTAAATTCGATTATTTTCAAATATCATAAAAAAATGTCAGCTAAGCTTTTTTGGTCCAAACATTTAAAATTGGAATATCTAAATATAGAAATAAATTGCTTCATTAAGGAAGCAAGAAACAATTTTCAGTCCTAACGCTTGTATTTAGGAAATTTATTCAAATTTTCTTGTCTTAAACAATTAAAGAAATTAGAAATGAATCAAAAAAGAGCTCAAAAGAAATAATGGAAACGTTTATCAAAATAAAAGAAACGATAAAAATTTGCCAATACAGTAAAAACTTTCGCGATGAAACTTTTTATATGAACTTAAATATTTGGCAACTTAAATTAACAAATCTTTTTGTAAAAATTTAAACATTCTAATTTAGTTCTCTTCTTTTTAAAAGAACTTTTCAAGAATTGTTTATTAAATATTCTTATAAGGAACAAGCATGTTATATAATGACCAAAATAAAATTTCTTGCACACAAGATGCAGCGAATAAGAACTTTAAAGTCAACACCATCACTTGAATATCATTATCTGCACAACGATTAACGTGTCACTCATTTTCAATCGTACAAATTACAAATAAAAACAAATAATTTATGATGTGCTTCTTTTTCTCAAAAGCTCTGTAAGCTAATTAGGTAATTTTTTACACTTAGAATTATTAACTGTTTCCAAAATTACTTTTTATATCAACGTTTATTCACTCAATCATACCTATATAAAGCGATACTTTTGGAGTGTTGTTTCATTCTTTGTAACGAAATCCTAACTAAAACATTAGAAATGAAAACCGTCATTGCAGTTCTTTTGATCGCCTGTGTCATCTCAGTTATCCAATCTCAGGTAAATCCTGACGAATCTAAGGAAGGTACTGACAAATCGTCAGAAGCTTTGGAAGATTTGGGTTTGAGTGGACCTGGAGCTGCAATGATAGCTAGTAAGTTTTATTTAAATTTTATGTGATTCAAACTAATTAATTAAACATTATTTTCATTCCAGAACGGGAAGCTTGCAATCGTGATGATGATGAAGACGATGATGAAAGGAGAAGAAAATAAATTCTAACTCTTGTCTCGACCACTCGCCTAATTGACATGGACAATTCAAATTATATATATTGCTTGTTATTGCACTAATATCCGAAAAACTAAATAAATATTCACTTATTCTTGAATTTAATAGCTCGCTTCTGGATATATTTTTTTTATATATTCATACTTTGAACTCATGCAGGTTAAACTGACGTCTCGATCATCATGGAGACATCAGTAGGGTGTGATACGAGTTTACTTCTCGCACTGTTTCCATCTTGGAGATAAGTGTTGAGAGGAGAATAAAAACTCATCCATAGGACAAACTTGCTGAGAACAGTCCGTTCTACCCATTACTGATGATGATGATGATGATGATTCCATTTTATAATCACAGTCTGTGAAAAAGAATGGTAAATGACTCAATCGTACAATGTGGAATTGAAAAACGAAAAGTTGGAAGTACAGTGGAAGCCCGTTAAGAGCAACTCCATTAAGAGTAAAAGCTCGCTAAATCCCCACACACTCACATTTCCGAACAATTTATGCCGGTTAAGAGCAAAATCCTAATAAAAGCAAAGCCCTGGGGTGAGCATGAGAGTTCATATTAAAAGCACGCTCATTAAAAGTAAATGAGAGAAAAAAACGCAGTTTTGCATTTGTCAACGTGTTTATCGTATTATTCTATCAGTTTACTATAGATTAGAGACGCGTCAAAATAAAAATGCAGCAGTTGCATTCAAAAAAAAAAAAAAATAAATGCAAAAGATTAACTAAAAATTATAAAACTTAGAAATGCCGGTGAAAGCCGTTTAATTATAAATTATAAATTTATAATGATTTGTAGCATTTCTAAGCTGATAATGAGCTTTTTCATTCAAGTATTTTCGAAAAAATCCGTTAAGAGAAAAAGCCCGTTAATTGTGACTCCCTTCAGTGTTTCTCTTAACGGGCTTCCACTGTAATGATAAAAACAAATGGCAGAAAAAAATCATTTTCTGTGACTTTGACACGTAAGAATAACAACATTAGAAAATAAACTGAAGTTTCAAAAATCGAATCGTCAATGAAACTTGTCACAATTTGTGACAAACGTGCAAATTGATTTGAAAAATTTCTTTTTGTTATTTTTCCTCAACTTTAACCAAAGCTGTTAAAATGAATTGCGAACCTCACACGTTTTTATATTATCCTCAATTGTTGATTGCTCACAATTTGTGAACGATAGCAGACGCCAAAGAAACTTGAGGGAATCATTTAAATGTCGACGTTCTTTTGAAACCTTTTTCACACGACCAACCAACGTCTGTTTCATTCCCTGCGATGTCTAAATTAACAACACTATGTTGATAAAGTTTTCTAATTCAATTTTATATAAATTAAAAGCTTCATCACTCTCGTCATGCTTCCTTGACAACAACTTTATGATCTTTACAGCTGTTAAACATACAAACGAACTCGACATTAAAAACATTTTTCAAACTTTTAATACTTCTCTAAGCGAAAATTCTCGTGAAAGCTTCATGAATATTTTTCGAGATGATTTTGTTTCTTTTTGTAATGAAAGTTTGTTCTGTGAGATTTTCAACAGATTTCAAAGACATTCAAAACAATTCCTGAACTTGAAATTCAGATTAGAATAACACATGAAATCTTCTTACAAGATATTTGCTTTTTGCTTCCACACACTTATTTGATGCGTAAATAAAAGGGAAATTCAACAAGTTGGTGAAATCTATTTATTCATGAATTTCATGTCAAAAGGTTCTCGTTTGTGGCTTCCTTTTCCAAACGATTGCTTTCAGCCTCGATATTGAAATTATTTTTGGAAATTCCTCCATGAATGAACAATGCTTGAATAAGAATGATCCTAATTCTCTAGTTCCACAAAGGCCATGTTATTGATTTTTTAAAGTTATCCAACAAAACAAATATACTGTCAGGTTGCGCAAAGCAATGTCAAGTTCATTGACTTATCCCGTTTTGTGCCATGATGGCAACAGAATTTCTAAGATAAAACTTTTTCTATTCTTTAATAACATTCCAAATGAAATAACTTTTTCTTACTTTGACAGGAGAATTTCCTCTGCAATTTGTTTTTGATAAAGTGTTTGTTATATTCCCAAATTCCGGTCGTGAACTTTACATGTTGATGATATCCTTGGAGTGAAAAGTTTTGCTTGTCATCGTCTCTTAGCGGGCTTGAAACAATGGAGAGTAACTTCATTACATGTTCATTTTCTCAGATAACTGAAAGTAAATTTTCTTGTTCTCGTCATCATCTTAAAACGATTTCCATAAAAATAGAAATGAAAATCATGAAACTTCACCCCCGCCACTTTAAATCTCTGAAAGCTTCTTCATTCAAATATTTCAAATATTTCAAATATTAAACAAGAATTCGATGGTTTCTTATTAATTTGAACAAATTTAGGAATATTTTGATAAAGTGTATTGAATAAATCATTCACATAACAACATCGTCGTTCAAGCTTTACTCAATTTCAAGTTTCATAAATTTATTAAATATCAACACGTAAGAGAACTGTTTACAGTGGTTTTCCTTCACATTATCCCATCTCATATTATTTTTAAAGAGAATTTCCTGATATCAAAACAAAATACAAAAAATTTTCAATCATTAAAATGATTTTCATTTCAAGTAATGTGCAGTGAAGTGTTAATCATTTGGGAAGAAACATTTGATAGATCTTTGATTAAATATTCATAGGGAATTTGATTTTTAAACATTCATTTTCCTCTGTTGTACGTTTGTTTGATGTAACAATTTTATAATTGCCAATTTCGAAGGTTTCCAATGACTACTCAAAGTCAGAAAGCCTCAAGAAAACTTTCTTTAATTAACTTCAAATCTTTTGAAGATATTTTGGAAATGAGAATTGAAATTTTTGTTCAAGGGAGTAACTGTTTATTATATTTGAATTAGAACGAAGTTAAATGTGTGGAAAGATTTCTTGCTTATGAATTGGAATGATGAATTAAGAATGTCTAAATTATTTCATTCTTATTATTCATTTGCCTAACTTACACAATTTACTCATTCGTGAATGTTGCTCAATCAAATGATTTACCCATGGATTTGATATGCTTACATAGTATGTAAACTTTCAACATAGAATCATTACAAAGATATTAAATGTGTAAACGTTATACGTTTGCACCAGGAATTACCCTCAAAAGTTATTTTAGCATTATTTCAAGCTTATGCAAATTAAAGGAATAAAAATATCAATCTCGACGCTCCACTCATTCCAGAATATATAATCGTTGAATGATGAACATTTTCCAACTAAAACAGACATCAACTAATGCTTGGAGAGGATTTTAAAGCATTTTCTCTTTAAAGGCTTCGTTACGTATTTCATACAATTCAAAAGCACAAGCTTCGATTCGATTTAAAAAATGAAATTATTCTGGCACTGAGAAATTCTCTTTTTTCATTTTAGTTCTGAAAGATTTGTTTAATTCCGTTAAATTTTTAATTGCTTTAGATCTGCAACAAGGAGAAAATTCCACTTTCAAGTTAATCTTTTTATTTCTATTTATGATTTTATTTTTGTTCCTTTGCATTAAAGTTTAAAATTAAATATGAATGAAGTCAGATAATTAAAATTTCATAAAATAAAAATAATGAAATATTCATCAGCAGTTGGTGTTGCTTTAGTCGCTTTCGTGTCTTTGTCCCGGAACGGAAAATTCTGGGCGGAAATTTGTAAAGTTTGCTGCATTTTCTGATGATGAGAAGCCTGCAATGGTTGAATCTTTGAATCCATTGGGGAACAGTGGCATTGACGTTACTGTGAATTTAAAGAAGAAAAAATTAAATTTATTTAAAAACGAAAAAGTTTCGCCAACGTACCAGCATTCGACGAATTCTTTGGATTCGTTGCGATACGTGAAAGAATCGATTTTTCAGCAGCTTGGAGACGTTGTGCGACAGGTGGAATGTTAGCGAGAGTCGCAGGTAATCTCGACACGTCACTCTTCATGTCTGTAAGTAGTTCTTCCAACTGATTTAAAACTTTGTGAAGTGTTGGATTGTTGGCAGTTGATTTCGGTGGTGGTTCTGGTTCTGACGCTTCTGCATCGAAATCACCAGGATGTTTGTCAGTGAGATTCTCTTTGCTTGTGCCGTTTAAGTAAGCAGCTCGTCTGAGTTGTTCTTCAATAACCAACGCTTGCTCTAACAACTTGAATCGACGTGCCAAAAATTTGTTGCGTATCTCTAGGAAATTTCCTTTGCCTGCATCCATTTTGAAAGGTTCATTAACGATAGCAAAACGTTGATCTGTTAAAATATCTTGCCAACGCGCATATCCGTGAGCGACTGTTCCAGCCAAAAGCCAATAATCATGGCGTCTATGCCAAATATTATACACGCGATTTGGAACAGCGACTTTTTCTTCATTCAACCAAAGCGTGTGGAGTTCCGTAAAACCTCCGTCAGCGATGTTGAACATAAACTTTCGTTCAGCGGGACTCTCTTTAGGCTTATTCTTCTTGTCTTCGTCATCAATCAACACGACATCATCGTCGTCATCGTCACTGATTACAACCTCAGCTTTTTCCTTTTTATCAAGCGACAGCGGATCTGTTTCTGGTTCTTCCTTCTTCTCAGCGGGTTCATCCTTTGATTTAATTTCTTCTTCAGCGCTGGTTTCTTCTTTAATTTCCTTTTCATCCTTAACTGTTGTTTTCTCTTCTTTCAAAGCTTCGTTTTCTTCTTTCTTTTCTTTTATGTTTTCGGTTGTTTCACTTTTTATCTCCGGATCTTTGTTATCAATTTTTTTATCAACATCTTCCTTTGATTCAAGCTTTGTGTCTTTCTCATCGCTTTCAGCTTCAGTTGTTTCAATTTCTTTTTTGTCTGATTCTTGTTTGATTTCTTCTTTTGATTTTTCGCCAACAGCACCTTCAGCATTCTTCTTAATTTTCACTGGCAAGACTGGACCATTCATAATTTCGGGCATTGAATAACATCCGTTCACTTTCTCAAACTCTTGAACTTTCTTTCTAATCAATGACATGACGCCAATTCTCGTGAGAACGTGTTGCCGACTTAAACCCTCTCGTGGAACTCCGTCAGCAAATGTGTCTGAATTGTCTGCGCCAGGTTCGCAAAGGTGACGCATGAAAAGGGCAACATAAGCTTTGAATTGACGTTCAGATTTTGCACGCAAATCACGCACAAGCCATTGGCCACTGAAGCAATCTTGCGGTGGCATTCCATACCTCATGATTGAATTTAAGAATGATTTTCGTTGACGTGCATTAAATCCAAGAACTTCAATGTTACCAGCAACTTTGGCCAACAAAGGCGGCAACGGCCGTTCACGTTCTTGTCTCGCACGGGCACGATTTCTCGAACGTGCTGCAATTTCATCTTCATCCATGTCGTCTCGATTTTCATCTGACGAAAAGTCACTGTATGCACTTCCATCATCAGGCCAAGCTTCATCTCTTGCTTCCGTTGTCACAATTCCATTGTCAGTGTAGTTTACTTGCTTTCTGACGCGCTTGCCTTTTCCAAGCGTTCTTGCGATGTCTTCTTGATGTTGCTCGTAATGATGACGCAACAATTTCACCCAATACGCTGGGTCGGAATTGTCATCTTGTTTAATTATTTCACGTTCAACTCCGTCATCTTCGTCATCTTGATCTTTCGTTGCATAAGAAGCAACTTTAAAACTGGACAAGTAATCGTTAGCCCAATTTTCCTTTTCTTCAACGCCTTTGTTGGAACGATCCAACAATTCTTCAACAGCTTTATCATCATAATGAATTGCTTCGTCTTTGCTCGACTCTTCTTTGAACAATTCTTCCGTTCCGAAACGTAGAATGTCATCGAGTTCTTGCTTCGATAAGTTTGTTCCTTTTCCACCTAAACCAGGTCGAACAACGAGATGTGTTAACATCATTTTCTTCTTAGCGACTTGTGTTACTCGCTCTTCGACAGAATTTCTTGTAACGAAGCGATAAATCATGACTTTGTTCGCCTGACCTATTCGATGTGCTCGAGAGAAGGCTTGAATGTCGTTGTGTGGATTCCAATCGGAGTCATAAATAATGACAGTGTCTGCTGTAGCGAGATTAATTCCTAAGCCTCCGGCACGTGTTGATAATAAAAACACGAATTGAGGTGCTCCGGGCGCATTAAAACGATCGATTGCTTCCTGTCGAAGATTTCCAGTAATCCCGCCATCAATTCTTTCATATTTGTAGCCAGAACCGTCGAGAAAATCTTCTAAAATGTCCAACATTTTTGTCATTTGGGAGAAAATAAGCACACGATGTCCTTGTTTCTTTAACACTCGCAACATTTTCTCAAGAAGTTCCAATTTTCCAGCTGCTTTAACCATTCCATTAAACTCGTAAGTACCTCCTGCACTTAATGGAGCTTCTTCGGCTGCACTCGGAAAGAGATAAGGATGATTGCAACATTTCTTTAAATCCATCATTACATTCAACATTGAACATGCATTTCCACCACTTCCCGATTTCGAATTTAAAGCCTCGTAATTCTTTGTCAAAATAAATTTGTAATACTTTTTCTGCATTTGCGACAATTCAACACGCACAATGAATTCACTTTTTGTCGGCATATTTTTCAGCACGTCCGCTTTCAAACGACGCAACATGTGAGGGCCAAGCATGTCGTGAAGCTTCTTCACTTGATCTTCCTTGGAAATGTCAGCAAATTCAGCTTGGAAAGCTGTTAAATCGTTGAACTTGTCACGACATAAGAAATTCAGAAGATGATAAAGTTCTTCAAGGTTGTTTTGTAGTGGCGTGCCCGTCAACAGCAATTTATGGTCAATGCTGTAATTAGCCAAAAACTTGAAGAACTTTGATTGATTTGACTTCAAGCGATGGGCCTCGTCAACGACAAGAATCTTCCAGTCAATCGATTGCAGACACGCATTGTCAATGGAAACAAGCTCATAACTCGTAATCAAAACGTTAAACTTTATCGTTCCACTGCGGATTTTCGAAGCTCGTTTGCCTCCGGCACCTTCTTCGAAGCTTAATTCATTCTCTCGGATTACAGCTCGCGATTCTTTATCGCCGATGTAAGTAACACAATAAAAGTCGGGAGCCCAAAGTTCGAACTCACGCTCCCAATTGATGAGGGTTGACAATGGAACGCTGATAAGGAAAGGACCTTTGCAATGACCTTCCTTGTAAAGCGAATATAGAAATGTTGCTGTCTGAATTGTTTTGCCTAAACCCATTTCATCGGCAAGGATCGTATCAGTTCCATTTGCCCATGAATACCTCAACCAATTGATACCTTCAAGCTGATAAGGATGAAGTTGCATTCCAGTCTCGTCGAAATATTCCGGTTGTTGATCCAATTTCCTTTTCAAATCAGTGTAAGGTCGGTCGAGTGGCGGTGTGAATTTTCGAACCATTCCGTCGTCAATGTCGTCTTTTGTTCGGCGTCTTCCTTTTTTCTTCTTCTTTGAGCTGCTTGAACCACCTTCAAGACTGAAATTGCGATGATCTTGATAGAATTCGATGGCAGCTTTCAAGCCAGGAACGTCGTCTTCTTCATCTTCCCATGTACAGTCGATGTATGGCAATTCACGCCATTTCACATAATAAACTGTGCGACCATCTCGCATTGTCCGATGATTAATGACACGATGAACAATGAGCCATTCAGGTTTAATTCCGTACTTGTAATATTTCTCTTCCAAATCGATTCCCAATTCACCGCGTTCATCTTTTGAACTTTTACCCATTCGCTCGATTCGTTTGTAGCGATTGTCAGCTTCATCGAGATTCTCTTCAAAACGTGGAGGTTCATCCATGTCGTGCTTTCTAATGTATGATCGATACATGATGCTGTGATAAACATCCATTTGAGTTTCTGACGCCCAATCACATCTCCAATAACTTTGATTCTGCCATTTGACGAAATATTCCCTTCGACGAACGGTTGTGGCTGAACTTGTTGATGGACCTTCGATAGGAACGTCAGTCCATCGCCAACTTAATATTTTCGAAACTTTATAAGGCAATGGAGGGCAGCTGCACCTCGGGCATGTCCACGATGTTTCTGGGAATTCATTAAGTGGTGGATCCAAGCAAAATGTGTGATAAGCTGATGGACAAGAATCGCAGCAAAGCAATTCGCCTCCGTCTTTACAAATGCGACAAAATTCTTGATGTTCGTCTTCGCCTTCTTCTTCTTGAACTTGCGGACCTTCAGCTTCACATGTCGCACAACTCCACTTGCCTTCTGGAGCTTCTTCAAGCTCAGGATCGAGACAAACAAGATGATACGCTTTGGGGCATGTGTCGCAGAGAATAATTTCACCTCCTTGTTGACACACTTCACAATAATCTTGATGCTCAATACTGTCACCAGTTGGTTTCTTTGTCTTCTTCTTCTTTCCTCGATTTCCTATTTTAACTTTCGCTTTTCCTCCTTTAGCTGCTGCTGATATCGTTGGACGACTGCTGTCATCATCATCTGATCCGTCTGGAGTTTTCATCAACATTTTCTCAAACTCAGCGTCACTGTCGCGTTCCTCACTTGCAGCGTTGCTTTCCTGAAATTAATTGAAAGTATTTGTTAAGTTAATTAAATAATTTATAAATTTATTAATTAACCTTTTCCTCGTCCGAGCTTTGATCTTTCTTCTTGCCAAACTTAATTTTCAATGTTGGAACTTTTTGTTTTCGACCTCGTTTGCTCGAGCGAGCTGTTGATGATCGTTTCTTCTTTTTACTGTCGTCTTCTTCAGATTCTTCTTCTTGCTTTTCAGCAGCACGTCGGGAACGTGAAGGTTTGGGTTGATACTCAAGTTCGGGTTCTTCTTCTTCCTCCTCTTCTGGTTCTTCTTCCTCACCTTCAGATTTTTCTTGATCGTCAGCATCTTGTTCAACGGCGGTCTCTTCTTCTTGTAAATTTGGATTTTCCTCACAAAATTCACGCCATTTGGCAGCAGTGAGCATCATAATTTTACTGCTTGCTGCTTTTGGGTTCTCCTTTTGCAGTATTGGACGAACAAACTGTGTAAACATTTTATAAGTCACCAAATTTTGATAATGACTTTCAGTAAATTCGATTTCAACGTCATTCAATTGAAGTTGTTCACAGACTTGTTCCACTGAAGGAGCGTCAGCACTGGGTTCTTCTTCCTCGTGTTCATGACGATGACGAGATGATTTTGAAGATTTTTCTTCACGATCGCGATGCTCTTTCTTTTTACGACCGCGTTTACTTGACGAATATTCATCGGAATCAGCCGCTTGTTCTTCGACTTCCTCTTCTGAGTCATTCTTTTTACGTTTCTTCTTCTTTTTCCCTTTCGATTTTTCTTCGCCTTTGGCCTTGCGTTTTTTGCCTTTCTTTGATTTCTTCTTTGTATCACCTGGTTCGTAATCGTCATCATCATCCTAAAATAATTAATTTATGTTATAAATTTCATCACAGATTTGTTTATACTCACGTTTAATGGGTTTTTAGAGCCATCATCTTGGAATGCATCTTCATTAGCTGCAAATAAATTAAAGGAAATTTTCGATTACTAATTGGAACAGACAGCGTCCATGTTGGATTCTGAGTGCTTTTAATGAAACTCGCGCGATCACTTTTGAAACTTCAGATTTTTTAAAATAGTCAATAAATTTGACATCAATGAGTTAAATAAGTTGTAATTATTTATGATGACACCAAATGACATTAAATACACTCTTTTAAAGTTCTAAAAGTATTCAATATTTGACACTTTTGATTGAAAACAAAAACGCCGAATTTCTTACCGTATCCATCACTTTTCTCGTCTTCTGAACTCATATTTCTTAAGAATCTCAATTGACACTAAGAATTTATTTACTTTTTCGCACAATTAATATAATTTTATAATAATGTCTTCAAGGTATACTTTTTTATTTGATTATAAATTATTTTGATTCTCATACGAGTTCTATCTGAAGAGAGGAAATAAACTAAGCAAAATATTTTCTGAGCAACTATCCGTCAGCGCCATCTATCGGATATGTTTTTCAAGGGAAAGAACTCTTACAAATAGTGGCGCATATTAGCATATAATTCAAATCAATTCGAATTAGTTTGTTTTAAAGAGTTAATTAAATAAATTTGACTGTCAAATCTTGTGATTTACTTTTTTGTAGCGACATTTTAAAATCCGTTAAGGCGACATCTCCCAGAAATTTCAGGAAGTGAAAGCTCGGGCCCATGTTTATGATGTACTCAGTCATCATTTCATTTTGGTACGTTCGCGCGGATTTGACCTCCCATACAAAACACACAGAAAAAATTTCTCCGTGCGTGATAATTTCTCCGTGCGAGATAATCGATCGTAGCGCCGCCACTGAAAACTTCAGTTTTCCTCACTCCCTGATAAAAAAATCACTCCCTGATATTGCGATGGCAGCGCCGCCAATGGTTGCATAATGAACTATCTATCAGTTTAATCAAGTTCTTTATTTATTTTAAATGAAATTTTCATCCAAACAAAAGAAAAATCAATATTTTTGTTACAATTATAGATAAACGTTTATGTATAAACATATATCTGAACGTTAAATATCTTTCCTTGAGAATAGTAATAATTTCTGAATTTTACAAAAAGCTAATTTTGTTTAATTATTTCAAATACCTACTTAGCAATGCGTTTTTTGTCGTTTCAAATTACTTATAAACGTATTTTAATATGTATTAAAACTATCTTTAAAACGAGAATCTTATATTGCAATTACAGTTGTATGTAGAAGGAGCAAGTTATAACGAAGTGGAATTATTAATTAGTTTTTCAATAAGAAATCTCTTTATAACACTGAGAAGCCATTTACATTTTGATAGAGAATTTGGAATGTTTCTGATGCGAAAAATTCTCGAAAGAGACTCCATAACAACATTTTCCAAAAATTCTTTTTTTTACATAATCTAGCTTCGAGCATTTTAATTTTGTTAATAAACTTTATACAGATTTTTTTTAAAAGTTTTTTCATCAAAGTATATAATTTAATCGACAAGCCTTATTTAGTAGCAGTTAGTTAACAATCAAAAATTTAATTATCTCAAATTTCCTCATTTTAAATAAAATTTGATAATCTGATTTAAAATTATGAAACAACATTTGTTTAAAGCTATGAATATTCAAAATATTTTCAAATGAAACCTGATTAGATTCTTATTTGAAATTCAAATAATAATAAAGTAAAATTTAAACATTATTTCTTCTTATTGTCGAAATATTTGTCTAACAGAATACATTTTGAATCAGACAAACATTTCAAAGCAACACAAATTAAATACCTCGAAGCATTGTCTATCAGGTTCTATCATCAAATCTTCTTTTTTTTTTATCACAATTTAATGAAACATCTGCCTTTCCATGTCTTGGAGCAAGGAAAAGATCTTCAGCGATTAAGCAAATTTTAATTTGATGTTTTTTTTCATCAACAATTTTTCTGTAAAATTCATGAAGCATAATTTGTAATAAAAACATTCCTTTCGACAAGCCTTTCGAAATAATCTATGCTCGTTTGAAATTCGTCATTGTTGGTATTTTACAATGTTGTCGCATGCATAAACATTCAAATCATATGTTAAAATATTCTAGTGACACTCGTGATATTTTCTTATAGGTTTTTTCTATCTAGGTAGCATTTTTATGAAAAAAAAAAGCAAGAGGAAGAAAAGTTGAAAAATTTCCGATCTTAATGTTATAATCTGAACACGCAAATCTTTAATATATAAAACTTGATTACATATTTCTTAAGTCTTAATTAGTCAATTCATTTTAAAGTATAATATCAACGGTATACATATTCAAATAATTTAAATGTGTAAGTGGAAGAAGAGAAAATGTCTTGAAAATTATAAATTAAACTAAAAAGAATTTTTCAGAAACATGGCAGATAGAAATAAATTAGATTTCTATGGTTTTTTAAGAATCTCAAGCGCTAAAGCTAAAAGCTATTAGCATTTGCAGTTCAAACCATAATATTTCATATCTAGGTTGGATGTGAGCTATTAAATAACATAAAAATGCGAAAATGGTTCAATGCATTGCATTGCAATAATGAGTTTCTAGACATATCTCAGCAATACTAATGGCAAAAATATTTTATTGAGATAGAAAAGTTTTATTATCATTTCTGTTATCCGAGTTAAAGCTCAAGCTTTAATGCAAACAATAAAACGAAAAAGCTTTCTGTTCCTATTAAGTTTCTGTTTGAGACTTGGTTTAGATTGAAAAACAATTCTCAAAAAAGATTGTTTGTCATTTTAAGAACAAAGGCTTTCACGAAAAAGAAGAAGAAATGAAAGTAAACTGAGAAATCATTTCTTTTATCAGCCACGTATTTACAGCAAGGAAATCGTTTTCAAATACGACTACCATGATGATGAAAAATATTTTAAATTTTATATTGCAAATCAATTTCTTGAAAGTGCCGAACCAAGCACCGTCATGCTTGAAAAATCGAACCATTTTTTACTATTTTCTAAATTAGTTTACAATGAAGAGTTATGATCATTTATTTTTCTCTAGTAGATTTTGAATACAGCGTATGTTTAATGTATGTTTATGGGAAAATGACGAAGAAAAGAAAATATATTGATTTTGAATTTCCCTGGAAAATTGATGATGGTAGTCTGCTATTGTGAGTTCCTTTTTTTCTCAGCCACCCACATTGAATTCTGTTTCTTTATAATTGCAAAGTCAATTCAAGGCTAAAAACCCTTTACGCCCTTAACATTTCGAACAAAAGTTGTTTACGAAATAATGAAATTGTTAATTCATTATTTCGACGAAATGTTACATTTTAATTATATTGATAAGGTAATATGAGAGATTGATGTTACATCTGATGTAGAAGGTAATATTTAAATTAATTGGTATCAAAATAAACTTAATTAGGTAACAACTTGCGAATGTGAATTGCATTTAAATATTTTCCATTCCTTCAAACTTAGCAGGTATGTGATTTGTATCATTGTAAAATCAAAGGAAAATTTAATAAGGAGATGAACATGAAAGTTAAATTTTATTAAAACCTAGCAGTAAACAACCGCACCATAGAAGCTCTTATTTTGAAATAAAATTTTAATCTGTCAAGTTTTACCAAATAAATATTCAAACAGTTTAAGGTTGAAAATTAAGAAGGATTTGATGAAATTTTCAGTAACATAGAAACACCATTGTTTGTTATATGAATAAATATAAATATGATTTATGCTTGAATTCATTCAATAGTATGCTTGAAGCTTCATGAATTTAAAATTCTATGATTTTCAAACACATTTTTTATCACAGAATAATTTTTAACGAGGATATTTTTGGAAGAATCAATTTTCATAAATATCTAATATTTAATACCTGAACGATTCCAAATTACCGAAGTCTATTGAAAGTATCTTGAAGCTGATAAATATGATGAAATTTTCAATGTGAACTCGATACATCTGTTACGTGCTTTGAATTTGCAAGAACAAAATTCGAAAACTTTTCAACTCATTGATCAAAAAGTTACATGAAACATTTGTGGGAGGATTCATAAATGTTTGAGCTTTATGAAAAAAATGTTTTTTAAAATTTTCGGATTTTTTATTTCTTTTTCTTATTGAGTTTTAAAATTCTTTTTTGATGTTTTTTTTCTACTTACCGGGATTTTACCCTAGAGCCATACTATGGACACTTTTTCAGCTCTGTTGGATTTTATATCTTTAATGACAAATACTAAGCAATGGTCAATAAAAAATATCAAGTTTGCCTTTGCGAGACCAAACAATAACAAAATCGGTTTTATTTGCTCAAAGCATATTTAAAGAGAATCAGATAATAAATTTCAGTTCTTATAAGATCTATTTTTACTGGAGTTGTCAGATTTCATTGAATTCTCTACTAACTTTATTGATCAACGTTTCAGAAAGCTCAGAAAATGTTATTTTACTTATGAATCCTTTCATCTTATAATAACATTTATGCTTACAATAAACAGAGATAAGTTTTCAAAATTCTTCATCAATTTATCAAATTTCCTTTTACTTTCAAGTAAAAAAGTGTTAAATGATTTTCCTTTGTAAATAATAAAATTTTTGAGTGCTAAATCGAATAAGTTCTCAGATTGTCATCCTTAAAAGTAAATTGATCTTCCTCCAGCTCAGTAATTTTCTTCATTATCCTTAGACACTTGATCTGTTGATCCAAAAATAAGATTTGAACGAGGCATGGATACTTAAACCTTCGATGTCGTTTTTCTAATGGTACAAGCTTTCTTTGTCCTGAGGCGACTTATCTACAAAATTTTATCCGAGAATTCAATAAACACATAATCAAATCAATAAAGAGATTCAAAATTAATGTGTGGGTTGCTCCAGCAATGTCATTTAAATCCTTCGAAATGATAATGTAAATTTCTCCCTTGTTTCGATTTGAATGTAAAAACCAAAAATGATTTATTAATGATTAGAATAAACAAGATTTGCCATGTTCATCAAAGCCTACACATAATAATCATCTTAACTTAAAACTTCCAACTTTGATTGAAGCTTCGTAAATTTTACTTCAACCAACTTTTATTAGTTCAAACTGCTTAGAATCCAATTCCTTACCAAGGGAAAATTTTGGTCTTAAATTCTTTGAGAAGGGAAAATTTTGGTAAATCTTGGAAATTCTTTAAGTAAAAAAAATTTGTGGTTAATCAAGTCATTAAATATCAAATTGCTTAGCTGAAGTTGATCGAGTAAATTAGACAATAAATTAAATTAAATACACAAAAGTTGAAAAGACGAAACCCCACAGCTAATTAAAATTCAAACAAAAATTTGTTGTTCTCAACCCTTTCAAATATCAATTTCTGGAGAATGTAAAAATAATTTTCACAAACTGCTTTTACAATTTCCACAAGAACTTATTATATTTTAAATGAGTACTCTTCATTATTTTTAGAGTGGGTCGAGCTTGTTCGTGCATAAAAAGTTTAACCAGCGAATGCTGGATTCACAGTAATGTAAATAATAAACTCATTTTTAAGGTTGAACAAAGCAAACATAAAAATGCTTCCACTTAATATAAAAAATCAGAAAATTTTAATTAAGTTTACAGTACAAATTTTCCATGCATGCAGATTTGATTTTAAATTAATGTTTAGTTGCAAGATATTTCACCGTGAAATGTTTACACAAATAAATAGAAGAATTGAAGGTAAACTTTAAAAATCTTTCGTTGAAAGGAAACACTTAAATAAAAGATAAGTTCGTTGTTTGAATAAAGCTAGGTAGGCAGCATGTGCGAAAGGTTTTTCTTTTATCATTTTTTATGTTGATGAGTATGATAAACATAACAAAACCAGCACACAAATATGTTGAGATCCAAGTTAAATCTTCTCAACACGTAGAAGGTAAGAAACGTGAAGTTATTTCTAGCCTTTTTATATAAATCATATAATTTACATACATGTATTGAGAACCCTGGGAAAATTTTAAGACCCAATCAAATTTAGGAAAAAATATGTTTAAAGGCACAAAGTAATCATGAATTGGTTCATCCTTCTTTGTTAATCAGGCGTCAAAGAAAACACAAACTTTGGCAGTAAAAACAAAAATAATAAATCTACTAAATAGATAAAAGTTTTCGAGGATAAACATAACAAAATCAAAGTTTCCTTCAAAAGAAAACATTTCCCTTTATTCAATAAAATAAGAATCTTAAACACAGAATCCTCTTAGAGATTCGAAACATTGTTTTCATGAAAGTCAAATATTTATACGAATCGAATCGAAGGAACTGATTGATTTAATTTGACATCAGAACAATAACATAATAAGTAAAGCCTTCAACTCAGTTTAATAAGTAATAAATATTCATGCAATCAATTTGTATTATATTTGTTGGAATTTTATTTAAGCTCCATCACTAGTGGGTCGACTTTTCAACATTTCGCCGTGATAAATTTCCATTGCCTTTCATGGCCCGGGTTTACATTTGTTGATGTTTTAAGCTTCGAAGTAAATATTTGAAGAAGAGTTCATTTATGTAACTACGGAAGCTTGTTTTTCAGTTAATTTAAAATGCTACACATTTTTTGTATAAAAAAGCATTTTCATGATGAGGTTGAGGATAAAAGAAAATTGATGTTAAATCTAACGGTTTTATCCTTTTATCGGTAAACATATTAAATATTAAGTAGAAAAGAATTTTCCAGACACCGAGTTAAACTCGCACGATTCTTCAAAATTAAATAAACATTTAGATTTCGAGCTTTTAGAACGAGTTCTCGACCCTTTTTTGAACCAGTTTGCTGTTAACGTAGATTTTTCTTATCATCCCTCTCAAATTCAAGCGATGAAACTTTGAAATTGGATCAAATCGTTTTATTATTTATTTGAGTAAACGTCTGTTGCGGTTTACTTTTAAGAACTTAATCAGTATTTCTCCCACTCTCTATCCTCATAAATTATTGAATGTTAATTTTAAATCTGCTTTCCATAATTGTCTTTCTTAAATCTTTTCCTTCTTCTTGAAAGCTTTAAAATTGAAAAGCATGAAAAATAAGGAGTCAAGTTTTATGTTGCGTAATTTATTCAGAACACGAAAAGGAAAGAAAGGAAATCTCTTAAAATGTCCAAGTAAATGATTACACGCAAAGAAGGAACGTAGACATTCTACAAGAACATAACTTTCTACTTAAAGCTCTATAATAGAAATTCACAATATTCGCGACTGGCAAAAGGTTTTTCCCAGGGAAAGCTTACGTAATAGTAAAGCATAATTACGAAGCTTCATACTTAGCAGTTTCCAAGCCTCAATGAGATTAACAGCAAGATATTTTGATTCTATAAAGGAAAAACAATTTCCACACTACAAATGACTGTCTTATCTGAGTAGGAAAATCTGTGTGGAAAACTTGAACCGCACTTGAGAATTTATGCTTGGGAAAAGACTGTGCCAAGGATTTTATTTTCATTTTCACTTTCTCATTTCCTTTCTCCCGAATAAACTCCTAAAATTTCTGAACTTTTCAAAAGAAGATTATTGATTCTTATCATAAGATAAAAGTGAAAATAGCGAAGGCGAGTGGGAAACCTGATACTTATCAAGGAAAAGCAATAGAATTTTGATTGATGTTCCAATAGGCAGTGAGTTCAGATTATTTCGATGTAAACCCTCAATTTATCTTCAGAACTTTATGTAGAGAATTTTCTTAACAGGAAAAAACGTGCAGAAATAAAGAGAAAAGATTTGACAGAGAAGAAAAAATTCTTTCGTTGTCGTATGACAGACTGTGCCAGTCGGCTTCTCAATGTCGTGTAAATTTCAAGTCTTCTTTTTATTCGTGCCCCAGAAGCATGAAGATGGTGGATCCAGAGTCATTAGAGCATTCATAATTTGGGTCTTTTTAGTTTTTTTGTATGAGATTATTCGCCGACAATCTGCAAAACGTCTGACTTTTATATCTAATTATTTTAGAGAACCTTCCTAAACGTTTGAAATTAATTCCACGTACATTACATTTACCTGCTTTACATACGACGGAGATGAAAATATTCTTTCCGTTTTATGAAAAGAATTTGCTCTTTTTATTTTTTTACTCGCTTTGACATTTTTGCAGCAAACATGCTCGTTAACTGATACATGAAACTTGAACCATAAGTGTAATTATTTTTTTCTGCCTTGCATGCATAAGGGAAAAACGTTCAGAGGCCATTTTCCCATTTATAGATTATTTAATGAAGGAATCCATCTGTAATAAAATTCTCATTTGCTTTGTTGAATAAAAAAGTAAGTTAAAGAATGGACAGAAATCAGAGAAGAAAGTTTTGATAAAAAACTTAATTACAAGTTAAGAATGTACGCAACTGAAGACATAAAGAACGAAGTAATTCTATTACAGGAAACTCTCATTCTGATCATGATTTTTATATAAGTTTTCTCTCTTTTTTTTTGTCCATTAAATCCAACATGACACATTTCAACTTATGTTAACAGAATAATTAAGAAATCAACAAAGTATCATGTTAAGTATAAAGCCATGGGATTTTGCTTAAATTACGTAAAGACCTTAAAGCTCTTAGCACAATAAATTAAATATCGTTGGTTATTCAATTTATAAAAATAAATTTCATCTTTCTTAATAAAAAACAATAAATCTGTAATAAAATAATAAATAAACAGCAGCTCGAAGCTGTGAAAAATCAATATGATGACATAGAAATATTCAATCTCCTTCCATGGCTATGACATATTTCATTAAGTGACTTAATAAGTTTCGAAATGAATAACAATAGCTTGTTTTTGTACTTTCAGAAACATTTATTGAATTAACGAGCTTTATTTCTCTCTGAACATAAAAAATTTAATTCAAAAAATTTGTTGAAGTTTTCTCTTCGCCATTCTCGTATGAAGAATGAATTGAATTTGGCGTTTCTTGAAATGAAAACGTATCACGAGCATCTTCATCGTTTGGTGTGTGAATGCTGCAGCTACTTTCATTCTGCATTAAGCTGTTGACAGTTGCGGCAAGAATTTGAGCTTCAGCACTTCCTGCACTTGTCATGCAATAACCACTGACACTTATTCGTCGACCGGGCTCACGTCTGAAGCATCTGAACAAATTAAGGAATGCCTTGCGAAAACCAATATTCATGAAACAATATGTAATGGGATTACAACAACTCGATGAGTAGGCAAGCAATTGAAAGAAACTGATTGCGGTGTATCCAAGGTTTTGATAAACCGCCTTCGGGTCAAAAAGCGCCAATGTGTTTATCACGTAGAGTGGCGTCCAACATATGAAGAACTCAACAACAACCACAAATAACATCTTCACAACTCTCCTTTTATTCAGCAACCGTTTTGCGGGATTTGACCTGAGATTCAAACATAAACAAATGTTGTTAAGTAAATTTACTGTATGAAGTTGAAGTGGATGAGAAAGAACGGAACCCTCATCAAAATATCCCAGGCGACATTTGTCATCTGTGATAAATTTTTCAATTACCTTCTCAAGCCCAACATATGTTTCCTGGAAACATCATCCCGATTTAAAAGCACAATTTGTTGTGAAGAACATTTGAGCTTTTGAAATGACACAGTATCATTGATTTTATGTCTCTTCCGACATGGCGATGCGATCGTTTGATTATCTCCAAACGTGACAGCTATTTTCAGTTTCACATGGTATGATTGATGAATGAAGGAAGGGAAAATAGAGAATCAATAAGAAGATTTTTGAGCAAATATTAACCGAAATTAACAACCTACCTGATGTTTGTTTGTTGAGGAGCTTCTCAGAGTCTAACGATTGCCACAAAGTTCTCGAAATCATGAAGTAAGCAGCCCCTAGAACAAACAAGGGTATTACCAGAAGTATCATATCCAAGGAGATGTTGAAGATCTTCTCATATTGAAAAGGTTCGTTTGGCCAAACTTCCCGACACTTTTTATGTCCTAAATCACAATGAGAGACATGTTAATTAGCTTGGTGATTATTTTAATTATCTTGTTTACTTAACTTACCTTGACTTGTTGGTATTAATTTACTGAGAACTGCTATAGGCAACATAAATATTAAGCTCGAAATCCATATCACGATGATTATTTTATATGCGTGCTTTAAGGTTTGCCACCGTCGAGATCTCAATGGATGACAAATTGCATAGTATCGCTCTACACTTATCGCTACTAATGTCCAAGCAGAAACGCTAACCGAAGTAGCTATAAAAGAAACAAAAGAAAATTCTCTATCAAAAATCTATTGAGGAAAGAAAAACTGAAATTGCAAAATCATCGAAGCAGTAAATTTAATGCCAGACTGTTTGTGATACTCTGTTTCCATTCATGCTATCGTTTATCCAATTTAAGTCGATAAAACTGTCGATGCCTGAGTAATTTATGATGGAAAACTGAATGCGAAGAAATTTTCCGGTGTATGGCAATGAAAATAAAAGTTTTTCCTTATACGTGGTACGATTCGTTGTTTAAGTATTCAAGAAAAAGTTTTCGTGTTTAAGAAAATCAATATGGAAATTGGAAAATTTTCAACGATCGTCAATATTTTATGAGACAAATTAGCTTAAAATCATTTTTCGCACCGTGAAAATTTAATAATAAACTTGATGAAATTTGATTCACATAAATTATTTTTGTTTTTCTTGTGTAAATGTTTATAATATGAATAAGAAATCCATCAAAATATTACATAAAAACTTTCTCAATAACAACTGAATAAATAATGTTAAAGTGCCTTGTTGAAATGGAAGTTCTTCTTTAAATATCTAACTCGTGTTGATAAAATTTGTCACGACTTTCGTATGAGCTTGATGATTATCCCAATGTCAAAGCTTAAGGAGATGAAAATGGGATGTTTTGCGACTTATTTTGGACAAGAAATACAGATAAATAACATATTTATCTGGACGCAAATGAAATACAAATGAAAGCTGATTTATCAAAGTTTAACTTCTTGGAACTTGTTTTCAGTTACAAAAACAATTTCGTGATATTTCATTACAAATTTAATATGCTATGAGAAATAAAATTTTATATTTGAACCCCAAAAACGAAGTCAATTTATTGATGCAAATTATGAATTTAATTGTTTTTGACAACATATCATGTTACAAGTTGTCTGAAGAGATAGAAAATTTAATATGATGTTATTCATAATTTTGGAACAAAGCTGAATTGTAACAATGGCAATAAACAATCTTGTTTAATTAGCAGCAAAATTGAATAAATTACAAAAGAGAACAAAAAGTTTTCATAATCTTTAATTAGAGAATTATTCCCTTTTTGGATTTATTTCAAACTTCTCCAAGTTGCTAATTTTGTTTCACTCAACTTGAATAAGTTAATGACTTCAGTTCACTGGATCAATGACCTCGAAAATCGTCGCCTTAATTAAGACATTATATTATGAGAATCCAATTTATATTTATGTAAATATTTTAAGAATTAATGTGTTTGAAAGAATAAACAAAAGCAAAGATTTAAAATTGAAAAGAAGGATAAGCGTCAGTGATTTCAAACTTAAGCTCCAAAATTAGCTTCATAATAAAGGTTTTTGTTGTTAACTGTATAAAAATAAACCAATTAAGTGTTCAAGCATTTCACTCACAATCAAGATAATTGAGATTGCTTTTAAACATTCTTCATCTAAAGCTTTCAAATCCCTAATGGAATTCCATTGTAAAACCAATGATGGTTTGTTCCATTTTTTTCCCTTCAATTGGGAAGTATTCAAAGGATTTTCCTTAGAAACTTCTTGAATAATTTCAAAATTCCTTCTTCCTTACTTTTAAGTTGAAAGAGTTTTAAATAACAAAAAGCTTCGGTTTAATTGCTTTTTTCATTTAATTTAATGTTTCAAACTGCTTTTACATTTGCCTTTTTTTAATTTAATTTTAATGATACTTTCTGCTTAGCTTTTTGCCAGAAACAAAAAAGATTGATGATGACTTTACCTACCTTGCAAATACGGCAAAAGTTTGCACATTATCTCTCCAAATATAAAATCTCTAAGTAACATTCCAACTAATGTAAACGGCATACAAAATACTCCCAAAAATAAATCGGAAACGGCGAGATTGAGCAGAAATAAATTTGTTATTGTTCTCATTCGCCGGCTCTGAATTAATGTTAAAATAACCAATAAATTTCCAATCACAGCTAAAAAGAATATCACTGAATATAAAATTATTATTCAAGTTCCCGAGTCTATCCATAACGATGCAGTCTGTACACTTTTAATAGATTTATTAACCACATTTGACATGTTGTTAGTGGAAATGGAATCAATTATTTTTCTTGATGTAATTGTTAAACTTTCTGGCGTGAGAATTATGCTAACATTTCCAACTAGTGAAGTATTTTGGCTATTAATCCATGCATCAGCCATGATTAGGATTTTTTTTGTTAAATCCGACAGTCAATAAAGATTTGATTTATTTTCTACAAAAATATTTTTGAATAAATAAATTTATTCTGTAATTTTGTAATCACAACTTGAATGTTAAAGATGTTGCATGAAACTGAACATTTTTATGAATGAACATGTGATGATGATTTTTGCGCTTTTTTCTCTTTCATTCCAGATTTTGAATTACTTTCGTTAATTTTCGTTAAAATAAAGCTTCGAGTGCATTGGAAAGTCGTGACTGGAAAACTGGAAGTGGTGATGAAAAGCTTCCTTTTTTGATTATCTCAAGACATATAATTAGTGAAAATAAGCAGACAGAGAGTTGCCTAAATAATTAGCGTGTTCCCTAATGCAAAAGGAAAACTGTTCATAATCATAAAGAAAAGAAGAGAATCACGTTTCATTTCAAATCAATAATATTTGTATTGAACTTAAATCGAGAATGATAAATGCAATACAGCTTCTTCCGTTATGCTCTGAATACCAGAAAACAACATCATTGGATTTCGAAATAACCAGGACGACGTTCATCTTTTGTTGAGATTGAATGTAGGTGGAATTTGTTATTATCAATTGGGCTAAGTAGCACTCATATGGTTCAAATAAAACATTTCGGGAATCAAAAAGCAGTTCATAATATAAAGTACATCAGCGTGAAATCATCTTCTTGCTCAATGCGAACAACAGAAAATCTCAGCATAAATGAGATTGAATTGAATGCGGCATCCATGAAATTGAAAGAAGGCACAAATTCCAAAAGTAAGTGACGAAGAAAAATTTAATGGTGTCAAAGAGCATTAACGTTCCTTCTTTCACATCAAAAGCCATGAAGAATTCTTAATGTTCCTGGGAGATGACAAAGATTATAAATTTATTCCGTTTCAATACTTACTGAGTAACAGTTTTAATTTATGCCATGAGGATTGGCAAGGAAAATGAAAAACTCAATATGGATTTTATTCTCCACAGGAACCGTCTTCATTTTTCAATGCCTTTCATCCCCTTTTAAAAATGTTGAGTAGAATTTTGTGTTTTATTTCCCTTGCGAAACGCCATAAGGCACAAGAGGTTATTTCTTAAAGCAGTGTACAAAGAGATTTAACTTCAAACGTAAGCTTTTGATCAAGAGGTAAGTACCAGCGGCTGGTACGATTATTGTAAATGTACGTATAAATGACTTTAGCCCAGATTATAAAGCTGGAGAATTTTTAAAGCTTTATTTTATTAGCAAATCATGCTTCCCTTTCTATTTCGTGACAGTTTTATAAATTGCAGCACTTCAAGAAATGTAAAATTTTTCTTAATAGAATGAAATAGCGTATAGTGATGAGGGTTTAAACCCGGCAAATTATTCATCGAAAATGTGGAGTTGTGAACATAGACAAAGTGTGAAAGAATGAGAAATGTTTCGGTTGATGACGAGAAGATGAATCTTCCGACAAGTTATTTATATTTATGTTTTTATTAACTTAATTTCTAACCAGGAAGTGATTAAATTTGTATATTTCTCCAATTTATTTTAATTCTGCTTCTGATATCATAAACAATGCTCTTGGGCTGGAAATTCTCTTACAATTGATGTCATTCAACATTCCAGTTGAAACTTCACTTTAAGGAAGCAATAAATGTCAACAAGTGAGTTGTGACTGAAAGAATGATAACAACGATATGAATAAATGATTTTTCATTTGAAAAAGCGTTTCATATTGTCATATAAAAATTCCTGATGAACAAAAGAACATCTTTAGGCATTTGTTCCTAGTTCTTAAACTTATGCTTATTAAGAAGATTGGGAAATGTATTTGTTTGGGATTAGAACATTGCATATAAATGACGTTATAAATTTCCCCATAAAAATTTATGAGCTTTTATCCATTAGAATACAACTTGAAGTCATAATATTTAATGGCGATGGAGATGTTCATTATTATCTCATGAATTTACCTTTTTTTATGAGGTTTATTTTCACTCTCTAAAAAGCTGAGTAGTTCAATTTAAATTTACCTTCCCAGAACATGTAGAATGCATGGCAATGTTTGCTTCTTTTTCTTGATAAAATTCAGCTTGAAATTTCTCGATTCAACTTGTTAAAGGAATCTGAAATATGAATGGATGTGATGGCCTTCAATTTTCGCAAGAGGCAAATTTTCGCAAACATATAAATACAAACGACAAATGGCAAATTGATTGCCGCTCATTTATTGATACTCAACACAAAATGTTCGTTTCTACATGCACGAGCACGAATAACAACATGTGTGAAAGAAGACACAAATGCCTCAAAAAGTTCACTACGGAAACTCATCGTTAAGTATTCGTCAAAATGAAGACGACATCAGTAAAGTGAACCATTATACAATCGTAAGCTTTCATCACGAGCAGCTGCTGTTGAGTTTTATTAGCGGTCTGATTGCTGCCTTCTAGCGAAAAACCATTTTCACAGCAGCGGTAATCGAAAATCGGTTCACGTTTACCTCAGAAACGTGTGCAAAACTCTTTTTTGTTTTAAACAAAGATTATAATACAGTAAAATGTTCTCTTCATACATAAGGAAACGATGTTATCGATTGTGATTTCTAATCTACATTGAAATCTGAATTTCGATTTGATGATATTAAATTTTCTTCTTTTCTGTTCAAAGAGATTTGCTTTGTGGTAATAAGCATCAAGATTGATGGTGATTAAGACATTCAAATTTATTAGAAGACGAAAAGATTTTGAGTTTGTAGAGCAAAATCCAATCTCCATATAATTACATGACATAATTAGAGGCTTAGTTATTTTATTTCTCTTTTCCGACAATTTTCCTTGCGGTTGGTGGAAAAGATCAAAGCTTTTAATTTTCCAGTCTCTTCCAGCGTGTTTATGCTTTCAAAGTTAATGTTTGGTAAAGCATTAATCCTAACGTTTCATAAAAGCATCAAATCAACATGCAACATCAACATTTGATTCATTCATTATTTTTTTAAAATCAGTTTCGATCGGGCTTCTGTGGGATAAACAAGTGACAATTATAAAGCATGTTAACTAACAATATTTAATTATTCATTGATTAAAAAAAACCAGGTTGTGATAAAAAGAATCAAATTCAATGAATATTTTGAGAGACAAAAAAAAAATAATAAAATTATCGAAAATTAATTAAATAAGTCTTAATTATGGAAAATAATTCAAATGTAAACGAAAGTTTTTCAACTACTACGGATAATGTAAAAGATACAATGAAATTAGATAGAGCTGAAATAATTGAGGAGATGCTATCAAATATAAGTTCACCCTTAAATGTGACTAATAATTTATATCATTCACAACAATCGTGGATAACGACAGCATCAACGATAATTCCACTTTATTCCGTGATATTTTTATTGGCTGTGATTGGAAATTCTTTAGTTATATTGACATTGGTGCAGAATAAGCGAATGCGTACGATAACCAATCTATTTCTACTGAATTTGGCTGTTTCCGACTTATTTTTGGGAGTGTTCTGTATGCCCTTCACACTCGTTGGAATGTTACTGCGGGATTTTATCTTTGGAGAATTGATGTGCAAACTGTTACCTTATTTACAAGGTTCGTGCCATTCATAAGCAATTTTGGATATAATAGAAGAAACCCAATTCCTCCTCAAAATCATATCGTCTGCAGACGGATTGAATTAAATTAATCTAAGTGCTAGGATCTTATTCGCATTCACATTGCAGAAAGGGTTTTTTTTTCTTTATTTCTTTCTTCATTTATTTCTCAAGTGACAGATGAGTTGGGGATATTATGATTTAAGCACAACTTAACATGAATACAAAAATTGAGATTTTCTTTTTCCATGAAAGAAGAAGTTAAAAAGCTCTTTTAAAGCTCAAAGTATTTGTCTTGCTTTTTTGTATCTTGTGTAATAACAATAAAAAGAAAGAGAATTTAAGGTATCAAAGCTTATAATTTGATGTCGCCATCACAAAAAAATTGAAAAAGAAATATATGATCAACAATAAAAATCTCATCCTTTTTATGAGCAGAATCATAAATCAAAAACTAGGATAAATGTTCATTCTTCAAGACCTTTTTGCTGTTTATGTGGTTCATTCAATTGACGAAGGTTTTAAAAGGTTGCCTAGAAAAACTTGTCTCAACTCATTTAAAGTAATCATTTTAACAGAAAAAAATTTCAGCATGGTCAGCAATAAAAATAATGTTGAACTCATGTCATAAAAATAATTCATAAATTATTAACGCTTGTCTTTATTAATGTAGACTTTTAATCGTGATATGAATGGACAAAGGTTATCTCAATGTTTCACAATATGACACAAAAAGTTTAAAACTTTCATTCTATATTTACGATGAAATTTTGAAAAGAAGACTTGAGATTTATGATTGATTTTGATATCTATCAAAATATTATTTCAATAAACTTCCCCTGGTTGAATGTCAAGACAGCAAAATCTTGAGAAAGAAGTGGAAGTGTAAAAGAGTTAAGAGACAAGAACGGGTGTAAGTTACTTGAAGAAGATTTTTATGGCATTATAGAAACTTGAGATAATCTCTTTCAATGATATAAAGTATGACTTTGCCTTTAGTTATACGCTTCGTGAATAACTTTTACACTTATCTACTTTCTCAGCAAACTGACTTAACGATGAAAAAGTGTTTTGTATAAATGTCAATTCCATTACGCTGATGTCACTATAGCAACTTAAGATTTATTGACGATATTTAGGAAAATTCTCTGAAAAGCTAATAAAAGTGTTTCGTTTCAATCTTTCTATCATTGAAGCTTCTTCTGTTAGTGTGTCAGCTTGGACTTTAGTGGCTATAAGTGTAGAGCGATACTATGCAATTTGTCATCCATTGAGATCACGACGATGGCAAACATTGAAACATGCTTATAAACTAATTATTTTGATCTGGTTCTCGAGCTTATTGTTCATGGCACCTATTGCTGTTCTGAGCAAACTTATACCAACAAGTCAAGGTAAACAAACAATGGCAATAAATTTCAATGGCTTTAGAAAAATGCGTAAATTTTCCCCTTTTTCAAAATAGGTCACCAAAAGTGTCGTGAATTGTGGCCGGATAAGCCAATAGAGTATGAAAAGGTCTTTAATATATTTTTGGATATGATTTTATTAGTTTTCCCATTGTTTGTGCTGGGAGCAACTTACTTCATGATCACCAAGTCGTTATGGCAAGGAATACGAACTGAGAGAGAGTTCAAAAACCAATTAATCAAATATGAAAAGTGCTGTGAGTAATGGTTGAATAGATTAATATTTTGTATTTCAATTATCCATCATTATCCTGAATTAAGCTGTGATTATTACGTATTAATTTTGCTTACTTACTTTCTTTCTGAGAATGTTGAGATTTTGAATATTTGAAATTTTATTTAAATATTTTAATGAATAATTAATTCTTTGAATTCGAAGCCCTGTGGCTATGTAATCAGAGATTATTTTAAATTATTTGTTTTTCTTCTTGTATTTTGAAATTAATTACATCTGCGATATAAACTATAAAAGAAGTTTCCACATTTTTCAACATTTTCGTTGTTGATTTTAACTCCAAATGCTGATGTTTGAATGTTTAATGGAGATTCTTATCTTTCGATTTTAATTGTAGGAAAATTTCCATATTTGTATTGCATACTTAAACACACAACACATAAATTAAAGATGCTTCGCATTCTCATTTAATTTCCTTTTCTTTCCGCTAATTGTTTTAATTTCTTCTTCTTGAATGTTCAGTTTTGTTAATTATAATGATTTAAATATTCGGGATTCTAAATGTGTTCGCATGATTAATATTTGTTGGTTTTAAAGTGTTTATTAGAGAAATTTAATTAGAATTCTGCTCCATTACCATAATTTTTTCTTCCTTTTTTGTTTTCCCTTATCAAATATTAATTTTCAATTTCAAGAAATTGCCATTCTGTGAAAGGATTTCTTGGGAGTCTTTATTAAAAGCAATAATTTTTATTTTACTCTCACATACAATAGCGAAAAATAACATCGAAGTATACATTAGCAATGGTGGGACAAGAAGTCGCTGCTCACAAACATGCAAAAGTAGCCCAAAATACAACGCAAACGACACGCAATCTTCATTCCATCAACTCCACAACTGTTCCCACGATTCAACCCTCGTCAAAAACGAATCGATGAGAGTTCACATGCCGGGTTTGAGGAGGTATTAATTAGTGATTAATAAAGTTCACTTTCTTTTTTTCATATCCATAAAACTCTGAATGATTTTTTTTTCCCTCTCCCGTTTCCGATGTAGGTCGAATGCCGAAAAAAGCTTACTTAACAAGAAACGCGTCATAAAAATGTTGTTTGTTGTCGTTCTCGAGTTTTTTATTTGTTGGACACCACTTTACGTGATCAATACGATAACTTTGTTTGATCATAAAATCATTTATCAGAATCTTGGCTATACGGCCATAAGTTTTTTCCAATTGCTAGCCTATTCATCATCATGCTGTAACCCAATCACGTATTGCTTCATGAACATAGGGTTCAGAAAGGCTTTTCTAAACTTATTTAGATGTTTAAGGCAGCCCAATGAGCCTACGAGACGTGTAAGTCTCAGCGCATATACTTGTAACAACGCTCAACCGACAACTATACCGACATCAATTTCAATCAACAACACGGGCAATAATAACAACAACAGTTTACTCATCACTAATTCCGGTAGCGACTGTTATGATCTGTCAAGGCAGCAATCTTTCAATATTCCGAGAAAAGACAATATCAACATTAATGAAATACGATGTGACGCTTCAAGTGGCATAAATAATCTAAAAATAAATGATTAGCATAACTGGATAGCGATTTCAATTTAATTATTTACTATGTTGTTGTGCTTCTTGGGTACAGATTAAGACTCAATAAAATGAAACAAATATAAGTTTTTGTTATTGGATTCCTTCTTATCAGTTATGTGGTTATGAAAGGTTACATTCGTATGTTGACTGATTAGATTGGGATTTGACAAAACAAGAAATGTGACAAGAATGTGAATGACAGTTTGATACAAACATTAGACAATGAATTTATTAATCATCATTATCATTACTGAGACGATTTTTAAGGCAGAAAATTAAGTAGTCTGGATGGCATTAATGCTAATTAGATAAAGACAATAGACGAGAAAAGAAACAGAAATTTGCCATTATTGATGTTGTCGTAAACAGCAGAATAATTATCCTTAAAAAAACTTTAGGAAAATGACGCGACGAACACAAAGTTAGTTAACTTAGAAAATCTTTTAAACAAAAAACGTGAACGAAATCCATTTACTTAGAATAATCATTTGGAACATCTGTTGTTAACTTCACCTGAGCGTTTTCGTGTAATGAACATTGTAAATGAATACTTCACTGTTACGTTTAACATAAAAGCTTTCGTCATTTATCATTTCAATGAAGCTTTTATATGAAATATTGTTGGAGTTGTGAATTCTATCAATAATGCAAACCTTTAGTGTGGCGTGTCTGAATTTATTCTTTCAAGTTTTCATCAAATGCCATTCACATAAATACTTAGCGAAGAGAATTCTTCCCTAGGCATTATTTGTGTTTAGTTGCGATGTCTACAGCGAGAATGAACAATAATGTTTCTATTCAATATGGTGAGTTGAAGCTATGCTTCATTTATTCACTGTTTGATATTCTTGCATTCCTAGGTATGCAGTTCAAGCATAAAATGCAAATATATTCTAAATATTATTAAGAGAAAATCTGAAATGTGAACGTTTCATCATAAGAAATTTGAAATTTCCTTCCTTCCTTCCTCTTGAGAGCTTTCCTCTTATGTGATTGCTCGTCAACATCCTTGCGTTTGATGATAAATTATCATATAAAGCGACTTTTTATTTTTCTCTAAATTAAAAATTCCTCAAATTGTCATGTGAGAAATTTTCATTAAGGATGAGATTGCAACCGAACATGTTTTGTTAAAGTTATTAGTAATGAAATTATGTTTTGAAGCATAAATTTATTTATTTATAATACAATTTAAAGTTTTGTTTCATGTTGTTTTAGTTTGTTTTAAGTTGGAAAATATTTTAAATTTTTTTATGAATAACATTTTAATCTGATTCATCCTGTCGACGGTAAAACTCAAATTTAAATTTTAAATTTTTAGTTAGAAAAAGTTTTAAAGAAACATTTTAAACTTTCATGTCATTTTACATTTCATTAAACTTTCAGGGAAAAAAATCCCATTCACTAATTACAAGTTATCAAGAGATTAAGCACAACAAGAAGCAAAGTCATTAAAAATATGTTATCTAAAATTCTCTGAAATAAAATTATAATTTTAAGCTTCTTTTAGCTTTTGAACATGCAAAGTTCTTAATAATATATTCATCTTGAGACTATGATAGGATGATAGTCTCGCAAGAGGCTACTTTATCAAAACTTTGTATCTTTCAAATAATAATATAAAAACATCTTCAATAAAACTTGCCAAAAGCATCTAGCAACACAATGAAATGATGGATTAACTGGCATCAACAAGATGTCATGTCTTAGATGACGTCAGTATTAGTATCAGATTATTTTTATACGGAGCAGAGTGAAAGATCTTTGGCAATTTGGATTCAACTTTGTTGATGTTATTCTTTCTATAGATAGTCCTTTTAATAAGAAGATAAAAAATGTAACAATAAAAAGACGAACACGAGGAATATGTAGATGAGATGCAAAAGCATCCAATTCAAGGTTTGTTTCTTCAAAATTTTCTCCAAATTGATAAAAATTGCTACACAATTCGTCCTAAAGTTGCAAGATGATGAAATCATCCGGGAAATAAATTGAATAAAAGGTATTCTGTTTGTATCGGCTATTTGATCCAATTTTACTTGTTTCGTCTCAGATTGTTTTGAGAAGTCATGAAAACGAAGAAAATTGAATCAATGAATAAGAGTTGAACGAGAGCCAAGGTAGAAAAGATAAATCTCCAAGACAATAAATCATAACATCCAAGACAATAAATAAAGAAAGCAGACATCGCTTCGAAATGAAATTCTTCAACTTCATTGTTCTTAAAGAACATTTGACAGACTGCGGATTGTCGCTGGTCGTTTGTTACTCGAAATAAATTGGCTTAGCTTGAAAATCCCTGAGAAATATTTCTTAATCAATTCATTACACACAACTGAACTGTGATTCTTTGGTAAGCTTTCAGCTTTCTTTTTCTGAATAACAAAAGATGAAAAGTTTGAAGTTTATGAATGAAATATTTTCATAACATGATTTAAAGGAAAATGTCAAGAAACGAAAAACAAATTTGTTTGAAGACTTTTCTGTCTTTTTCTCTTCGAAAGAATACAAAAAATTAAGAGTCGTCTTAATTGACGCTTTTGAATTTTCTTTCGTTGTCAAAATAAATTTCATTCATTTTCTTGTGATTTCTTTTTGTAAGAAAAATTGTAGGGAAAAGTTTGGAAAATTTAAAATTAACTTTCTCATGGAAAATCTTCTTGTCAAAGTGAATAATTTTTACGAAAATAAATAATGTTTGCCAGCATTCGTTGCTTTGCAACTGCTATTGAGTTATCATCTTCAGTATAATTGCACTTGATGAATACTGATCAAAAGAAGGAACCCTCATCATTTCATCTTATCCTTACATCACATGTTCAAGACACGAGTTTCAGCAACCTATCCGATGAGGACGATCGAAAAAGGTTTCTTTAGCTACTTCAAAATCTGCCCACAACGTTTATTTTCCTTCAAATCTATGCAAATATTTGATTGATTGAATATAACGAAAAAAAAAAAACATATCTCATGAGGTTCATGCCCAATTTAACACTCATGTTTGTTTCGCCATATGTATTTGGATATCTATTAATAGTTGAAGTAGACTTTTAATTCTGAATATTTAATTTTTACTTCAATAAACTTCGAAATAATTTAATTTCCTTAACGACAATCTTGCCAAATTCTTTTCGCTTTGAAACTTTCCACATTTGAATAGAAATGCTTTAAACATAAAAGTAGTGAAGTTATGAGAGGTTGCAGATATCTTATGATCTACATAAATAACAAAGGTAATAAGAAAAAAAGATGCCAAGATATTTCAGATTGCAGTTGACAGTTTGAAGATTTGTGTGAAAGTTTCATGAAAAATATTTAATGATGTTTGAATTTTATCTAATGACATGCAAAATATCGAAGGAAAAAAGCATTTTGGAATACTGAAAATTAATTAAAACAATCCTTTATTATTTTTAATGATATCTACAGTAGTGTTTGTCATGTTTTGTGTCTTATGTTGAATGTTCAGTATTCAAAAGAAAAACATGACAAAATTGCTGAAGCGATTGTTTGAATTGAACATGAAATTCCTTGGAATGTAGAAAAATTGTTTATGGAGAAGCATTTTTATTATTATTAGGTATAACAACCACAACAAGACCTTTTCTTATCGCTTCGAGGTCAAGTGAAATGTAGGCAATGTTGATACAAGTCACGTTTTATGGTCTATGTTTGACTTGCTGTGAATAATTCTGTTCATTACTTGCTGAACATTCGAGCAGAATTACATTTTGATACCAAAAAAAAAATCCTTACGCTGTCAAACATCTCACAACATTCCTTGATAACAATATTAATACTCGCTTAAAAAGATGTATTTATGTAAAATCATGGAATCGCAAATGATTTCAGTAAATCAAACAACATCCATTTGTGAAGAAAATGATGAAAAATTTATCTCTCGAGTCGGGAGAAAAAAATGTAAAGTCGCTTTTAAGCTACCACAACCACCTGTGTAGGTTGGAAGAATAAAGTTACTAAGTTATTGATAACTGTCATAAATTTACTCCTGTAGCACGTAACGCAACCCATGAATTTTCCTATGGAAATAAAACTAAGCGTGGGAGAATCAACAACGTTAAATGTTTATGTTTGTAATTTATTTTTGTTCGGCAGGCTCTTTATCACGACCATGACCATGATCATGAAAAAAGTTCAGATGAACAGACGCAGAAGGGAAAATAACCAATGAATCTTATTACTCTTTTGATAACTTCTCAAACTTTTCTTCGCAACAATTTTTTGGAACTCATTTTAGATTTGAAAACCGACCCAAACTTTATTTTTGACGCAAAAAAAGGTTTTTTTTGCAATCACTTAAGTGATGAAAAGTTATTTTCATTGTTTATTTATTCAAAATCTTTTCATCTAAATCGAATTTTCTTTTCACGTAACTTAAATTTTATGACTATAAATAACATTCAACAATGTCTTAATAAAAATTTTATTTTATTTGAATGGTTAACTTCTTCCAAGTTGTATTAGGAGATCAAATGAATCTGTTTTGAAGATTAAATAAAATTGTGGTTAAATAACTTCAAAGGATTTAGATACTCGAAAACTAAAATAGAAAATTTGTAAGGATTTCAATTCGGATATCCCTTTTATTTTTCTTTGATATTCACCTCCCATCATCAGCATCGTCAGGAATAGTACGTGGTCTCCATCAAAGAGAAAAACCTCGATTTGATTGCTTTTGCAAGGGAATCGTTTCTAAATGTGGGTGCAATCTAGGGTAAATTTCTATGCGAGTTTTTTATGTTTTACAAATTTTTTATGATTCAAAACGTGTTCGTTATCACAACAAACGTTGGTAATGAAAATTTCCTATGAAAATGTTATTAAAAATTACAAAAAAAAAATAGGCAATATTAATTAAAAGTTTGTTGATTCATGCAAAAAAGGAATGGAATAAGAAATCTTTCCTTCAAAGACATTACATTTCTAACTTTCCTTTTTGTTGGTAAATAGATAAACGAAATCATCTTTTTAACCTTTTCTGCGTGGGTGTAGATGCTTAAATTTCATGCTATAAATTGATGATTCAGAAAAATGTAAAACGATAATATTTCAATTAATTATTAAAATTATTCGAGTTTGAAAATCATCTTGCAATAATTATTTTGTCAAAATTTCGTTGAAAACATGACGTCGCATATAATTAATTAAAGCTTCTTTCCCTTATATTATTTAAATGTTGTGTCAATAAAAAAAAGTTGATAAATTACACTTTTTCAATTAGACTTTAAATAAATACCGATGGCATTTGTCATCTAAATTGAAATTTGGTTTTGCTGGAAAATTCTCGGTCATCCGAAATTCTTCATAACTTTTTTTGCTCTTTTTCTGTTTGGGAAACTTCAAGATTTTTGTTGTTAAACGAGGAAAAGAGAAATTAAAGGCACCAGCGTAAGTCGTTTTGTTCATTCCTTTAATAGCAAGACAAAGTGATTTGTGATTTCAGAAGCGTCATGCTCACGAAAGGTTAATGGCACTAAAAGGATTAATTAATTTAATCCAAAGAAAAATTTCAATTAGATAATTGAATAGATACATAAGAATTAATTGTTTGCATTGTGTATAAGCTGCTTAATTTGATTTTGGACATATTGAAACAAAGTTTTGTAGCAGAGATAAATTAAATGGCCATAAAAAAAAATCAGTTGTGCTTCTAACACATTTTAGATATCTTCAGGGAAATTAAAGATACAGGAAACATTAAAACATTTCCGCTACACGCAATCTTTCACTTCCTTTTTAACTATCGCCTTCCATTCACATCTGGTAGAATTCTCCTCGTCTGTTTTTGTTTTCATTTTGTCATGAACAGATGTTTCAATGAAAGATTTATTTATGCTTTTTTATAGACGTAAGAAAGCTCTTGTTAAACAAAACTAACAACAAGAACTTTTTCATGCTTGAAAACAACTTTTTATTTATTTTTTTATTCAGCTGAGCTTACATGGCATTACACCGATATTCAATTATGGGGGAGATTTTATTAATTTGTTTGAATATCATAAAATTTAATATCAAACAACGAGGATCACAACCTGACTCTTATCATAAACAGCAGATTTTCAGAACCAGAAATAAACGAGGTGAAAGCACCAATATCTATTTGAAGTTACGAGTGTTGGAAAGCTTACGAGATTGGGATTTGCATGATGCGCCATATTGTGATGATGTTTATGATTCTTTTACTTCACTACACAAGACGCTCAGATTTAAAATCTTCATTCAAAAAGATGACCAAGATGTACATAAAACAGTTTTTTCACCCTTGAATGCAAATTATCATAAATAAAAATGATACCCTTGTCAGTAATTACGAACTTTTTATGGCAATTCCTTTTTTCCCTTCTTTCATTTTGTTTGTCTCAACTTCTACTTTAATCAAGGAAAAACCGACAGCGGACGGTGACAATCTGATTAAAAGGCTTACAAAACTTCTCTCCATACTTGATGACCTAGAAAAACTTTAGGAAGAACTCAAAGAAGTACCATCTGGATAGATGATGAAAACGAAATTGAGTTATCGAAAATAAAAGTTTATTTAATGTTCGCTCTTTGGAACTTTGCTCCACTTCTATTTTAGTGACACTTTCTAAAACATTTACGTAAAAAGCGACATTCACGTTAGGAACAATCACGAACTTTATCACATTGAAGATAGAAATGAGATGTGAAATTAAATTGAATATTGAATGTTATTGGATGAAGAAAAAGAGTTGTAAAGTTATCAGATTTACATAAAAACTTTAGTATCCATTCATGTCAATGATCGAAATGTATTGTCTGAAACATTTTATGCTTCATTTACATTTTCTAATGGAAGATAATTCAAGAAACTTTCTCGGTTATTGTTAAACATTCTGAAAATTTACAAAGTTTTATTGCACAAAGAGAAATGATTCACAAATATTCAATAATGTAAGAACATTTTGTAACAAATTGTTATTATGATTTGCTTTTAAGTTTAATATTTAACTTGGAAAATGTTAGAATTTCAAACAGTTGGACCATATGTGCTTCAAGGTAATTCTGAGAAAGCAAAATTTCATGATTGATTACAAAATTCTGCATTAAAAATTGTAAATATTTTCTCTTTATGCTTTTTGTATGTACATAAATTTTGATGATATCTGTTGAAGTTTATTAACATTTACGCTTCGTAAATCAAAAGATATGTCAATATGAATGATTGAATATACCACAAGGATCATAAAACTGCTTTCATATTGATGAATGTTTTACTCAGAGTTTCGTCTTCATATGTAATGTAAGAAATTAAATTGATAAGTTTTCCCATAATAAATATTCCATGTCAATAGTAAAAGTAATTTTCTACAAGAAATAACCCTAAATGATTGACTTGATGGAAATAAGTGTCATTAAAATCTCATTCAGTTTAATTATGTTGGCTTGCGTTCATTTTTCAGTGAAATGGAAAAAGTTTCCTCTTAAAAAAGTTCAATGATTCGTCACGCAAGCGACTTTTTCATTTCTGATTTTACTTCATTAAGAAATTTGTTCTTCTTTTTCATCATTCACGTCGTAGACAAACATCTTATGAAATTGTTTTATTTAAAGCCACACAAGAGATTCGCTGTCACGTAATCAATTTCTCCATTGACATAATTGATACAACCTCAGGAAAGAAATGAATAACTCGCAGACAACATCATTAGCAACCGCAATGTTGTGTGGCGTGAGATGAACGTGATTTTCCGGTATTAAAAGTAATTCCCGCCCGTGTTAAAAAAATTGTCATCAGCCTAGAACAAATCATATTTTCAGAGTCTCGTGAATAATGCGCAGCGTTGTGGCAAATTGCGTTAGATTAGAGCTAAAAGCCAAAAGGTTTCGTGATTTTTTTCCCATTGACAGAGCATTTAAAAAATTCACTTAAAAGCAGAGTTTGAAAAAGGAAACGAAGTAAATAATTTTATTTTTAGAAAAATTAGTTTAAAAATTTATTTTCTGAAAGCTTTAAGAATAAAAATGAATTCTCTGGGGATTGGAAATAGTTTAAAAGCGGAATTCAATGGAAACGTGAATCGTTAGAGAAATTGATACGGGAAATTATTCGAGGAAACTATCAAGAATCGAATGAGAAGTCAATAATGATTTCAAGTCCTGCATAACCGAGAAAATAATTTACACAGCACTGTTTTTGCGGAATATTTACGTCCGGCCGGAAGGCGAATTGAAACAAGAATAACGAATGCTGATATTGAGTGAAAAATAAAATTCGATGCGTGAATAACGAAGGGGTTTAATAGAGAAAAAAAAAAGAGATTTATTTCTTTGCGTGGGATGTGGAACAACATAGAAAATATCCTGCATAAAATTAAAGTTTTTCATTTATAGATTCCCTTCTCCGTATTCATGACATCAACATTACTTAACAATCCTAACTAAATCATATTCATAGCACGTTTAATTCTTGATCCAATCGATACAAACAAACACATAACATGTCTTTGGATAAGAAAACTACAGAAAATGATTCGACAAGGGAATTTGAAAGGCAGTTTCTGTCAAAGGTCTTGCTTTTCCAGGGAGTTGTCTGTAAATTATGAAGAAAAGAGAAATCCTTCGTCAGATTTTCTTCCAATTCTTTTGTCATCATTGACTTTGATACGAAATATTTCGTCAAAGGTCATAAAGAAGAAAGAAATAAATAAGTTGTGGGATGAAAAAAGAAAGCCTTTCGTTGTTTGTCCTCTTTTTTACGATTCATAAAGTCTTGAAGCTCTTTTCACCAGCAGTGAGTGGATAAGAAAGAGAAAGGTAAGGTGAAGCAAAATGTTATCAATCTTTCATTAAACCACACTCCAACGTTTAAAGCAATGAAAAATGTGTTCCAATTAGAAATCTAAGACCTAAGAGTAGGATAAGCAACCGTCAAAACCTGAAGAAAAAATCCACAACCTTATCGAAGATCATTTTCTTAAACGACCTCGCATTAATTCTCACAATTTTCCTTAACTAGTAAAACTTCGTAGCCATCGCAATCATTTCTGACGGATTAACGAAAGACGATGAAAAAAAGCTGTCATCATAACGAAGACATTTTTTAAGCTTGTCGTCATTTTATTTATTTGCAACCAATTTACGTCTTTCAATTTTCTTTATTTAACTAATGACATTTTTTGTGACACAAATTAGGGTAGAACATCGAATTGTAGACTTTATTTGAATTAAGGGAAAATCCACCTTAGACAGTTATGCTTTAAGGACGCTTTTTAAAAATTTCTATCCTTCGTTACCCTATGAAGAAAAGTTAAAGAAAATGAAATCACTTTACTTGTTGCTATTCCTATTGTTCGTCGTTTTGAATGAGATAAAGCAGCTTACTATCGTTATCAACATTTCCTTTGTATATCGTCACAATATCCCAAATTTCTTTCATCTTTTCTTTGAATTTATTTCTTGTTCCATATTCACCCGAAGATATTGGCATTGACAATTGAATATTCTTTAAGTGACATCTTCGCTCTCTTTCAACATGTTGAAGATTGAAAATATTTGACAGATTGTGTAGGTTCATGCACCCAATAAGTTTGATTCTTTCAAGACTTTGACTATCCATACTGAAGAGAATATATTTCAGTGATAAGAAGGTAAGCTGCTTCTGATGAGAAAGATCTAAGCTTTTCAAATGTTCACATTTATCTAAACTTCTAAGCAGATCGAGAATCTCATTTTCATTGAAATTCATTCCAGCGAAATTAATTTCCTTCAAACTTATACAACATCCCGTGTTGATAAATTGCACGAGTGCGTCACCGATATCGGTTTCGGTAGTGCATCGTTCGAAGTTCAACGTCTCGATGATGCCTGGGTTAATTCGTTTCAGGAATCCCTTAAGTCCGTCAACAGTGAGTTTATTGTAACCAATGTCAAGAGATTTCACAGAACTCAACTGCTCTAAACACTTTGCGTCTGTTAAACCACAAGCTACAAGTGACAGGGAAATAACATTCTTGCACTGACAAATCTTGCTAATGAACCTCAACGAACTCGAGTTGATGGGATTGAAATTTAATTTTAATTGTCGTATTTCGCTTGGATTCTTGCTCTTTAACATCGCATTCCACATAATTTCAACTCCATTGTCGGTAATCAAATTACCAGAGAGATCCAACACATTCAATTGTCTCAATGTTGTTAAAGTGTTTGAAAGTAATTTAATTCCATCATTTTGAAGAAAATTACTTGACAAATCTAAATGAAGAAGTGATGTTTGATGCTGAAGAGCTTTGAAAACTGCTTTAACGTTCGTTGAATTAAAATTCTGGTTTGACAAATCAAGATGAATAGCTGAAGGATTGAAGTCAAGCAATTCATTTAGATCAGAATCGACAGCTGTTGTCAAGTAGAAACATAAATAAATTAAATTGAATTTAATAAACATACATTTGTCACTCACGGCATTTGAACTCTGAGCATGCTTCGAGATAGCGATTAGCTAATGACGGAAGCTTCCAATCCAAAATTTCCGAGTCAATTAAATTCTCGTTCGCTAAACTTAAAATTAAAGAGACTGGATCGCTATGGAGAAGAGTCGCACCATCGAAAGTCTTTAGTTTCAGCTCGGGTCTGATGCCTTTAAGGCTGAAATAAATATCAAGAATGAACACTTCGAAATACTTTTACTTCTTCATGTTACAGTTCAGCAGGGCTTGCAAAATTATTTCTGAACATGGAACTGAAATTTTGGGAACTTTCAAGCCCTGCAACTGTGAGAATCTCAAACGACGAAGATTTATCTTACCAATAATATCTTCTAGCAGTCTCTTCGGCAAGCCAACTTATTTTTAAGTCGTCGATAATGTCTCTGTTCACAGGCACGATAATCTTCTCATCTTCAACTTTTACTTTTATTATTAGTTGCTTTTCTCCTTGAGGTGGCCGATTAAAAGAACTTTCATTTGAGAATGAATGATGAGATGATTTAAGTGGTGATTTCGAAGGTGATTTATGATTTGAATTAAATTCAACAAAACGAGCAAAACCGGCGTCAAGAACCGAGGGTTGACATGACAAACTTTTTGGAAGTTTTGAACTTGAATTTCTTCTTTTAGATTTCTTTGAAGTGTCAGCATTCATCACAAGATCAAAAGCATCGGAAACTTTAGGAGAAGCAAAAATTTCAACATCTTCAGAATCAGAATCAATTAACAAACTTGAAGATTTCCTTGTCAAAGACTTTCCAGATTTTAATTGTTTTTCAGGACTGCCAAATGAATTTTCATTAAAAGTTTTCTGCTTTTTCTTTGTTGGTTTAAGGTCATCGTCCAACCATTCATCATCATCAACATCTTGAACTGTTAAATGTGCTGATCGTTTCTTCATTTCATTTGTTTCAACAATCGCATGACGATTTTCTTTCGAAGGATGTTTCAATCTTTTCATGACATTTTTATATTCAATGCAAGCATCGTCTTCATTTTCTTTCGTTGATTCCTCATCAATGCTTTCATTTCTTTTTGAATATCTTCGCTGATTAAATGACGATTGAGAACTTCTTGAATGCGCGCTCTGATAACCACTTGAACCAGTTTGTGGATGTTTTGTTGCTGTCGTATCGATTCCAACTCTTTCGCATTGTTCTTGCAGTCGTTGTTTAATTTCATCGTAGAATTCTTTCTCAGTTGAAGACAATTTCCGTCCATATTCGTCATACCAACGAACAAGAGCATCAAAAGGCGTCTCATTGAAATCTGTCTTCACTGTTGCTTTAGCTCCACGATCTAACAGAAGTTGAACAATGCTGAGATTTCCATTCGAAGCTGCGTCGTAGAGTGGCGTGATACCGTCACAACTTGTGCCTCCTTTGTCATTGATTGCTAACTGCGCTCCATTATCAAGTAAAAGTTCGACAATATCTCGATGACCATTAATCGCAGCTTCATGCAACGGCAACCATCCCGCATTGTCACGAACATTCAATGCATGACCTTTCTCAATAAGAACTTTAGCCAGCTGATAATTGCCATTGATGCAAACTTCGTGAAGTTTTGTTTCACCTTTTGCGTTTTTTTTGATTGGAACTGCTGAACGTCTACTTCTTGTCGCACTTCCAGGCGTTCTCGTTACTCGACTTTGCTCAGTATCGGAAGATTCAGCGTCAGATGACAATAAAAGTTCTAAATTATCTTCATTGTTGATTTCAATAATATCTTCGCTGTATTCGCTTTCTTCATTGTAATCTGATAACGTTATCGCTTTTTCAGCTGCTTCTTGTTCCAATAACTCTGCAAGATTTATCATGTTACGTTTTTTACAAAGCTTTACAAGTTTCTGTAGAACATTCTTCTCCATTGCTTGATTATCGTCAAGTTTTCTCGCTTCTTTTAACGCCTTTCGATATGTCGTGTCAATATTCCAGAAATCTTTTCCAGCAAGATCCAAAATATTTCCCATTCCTATTAAAGTTGTGCAAGCTTCTTTTGGCTCGTCTTTTATCACTTCATATTCCATTCTCACAAATTCCAAAGCTTTGTCGTATTGCTTCAAATCAATGTAAGTTTGATATAAACTCACGTAAATTGGAATTAATTGACGTTCACCTTCACCATTAAGCTTAGCAACTTCAAGTGTTTTTAAATAGAATTCAATTGCTTTGGAAAAGTTTTTTAATTTACACGATAAATCGCCAAGTTTCTCAAAAAGCTCTTTTCGTTTTGAATAATCGTAGGAATTTGTTATGATGAGTTCATCTTCACATTTACAGAGAATCACAACTGAAATGAATTAAAATTCTTAAACTTTAAACATTTTTATTTAAAATTGATTATTAAGTTACCTATTCGTAGATTCTTCTCTATCGTTTCACTGTCATTAATGTTCGATGATTTCATCCTAAATGCTTTCTTTAACGCTTGTTTAGCACTTTGATAATCGCCATTTTTTATAAGTAAATTACTTTTAAGTAATAAAGTTTCACAGACTTTTTCATTTTTATCTGAAAGTCTTTTAGCAGCTTCTAATGCTGAATGCAGAAGACTTAGTGCAATGACACTTTCTTCCTCTCGTAATGAATGAAGTAAACTTAAATTCATTAAACACTTGTGGTGAAGTTCATGAAGATCATTCGAACTGCTGAGTTTGATTGCTGTTTCGTAGAAACTTATTGCTTCATCGCTTTCTTGCAATTGTTCTTTAACTATGCCAAGGTTTAGATAAAGTCTTGCTTGCATATCAGCTAACTCCCACTTCGAAACACTTCGACCAAGTCTGGCAACATTGAAAATATTTAAGAATTTCATATTTTCATGAAAATGTAATTTTAACTTACTCTTTACTTATGATGAGGCTTTTCAAGAAAGATTTCTCTGCAGATTTTATGTAGGATCCTTTATTAGAGCTCTCTGTACTCTCAATACTCTCTGAATCACCTTTAAGAAGGTAGCAACGTCCAATTGTTGCATAAGCTCTTTGCATTTCTACTAAGTTGTTTTCATGTTTTGCAATCTTTTGATATAAATTAACAAACTTTAGGGCATCATCAAATTGCTCAAGCAGCATGTAGACTTCACCAATCATTCGATTAGCTCTTCCGTATTCCATTTTCTTGTCTAATGACTGCCATATGATGGATTCTTGTCGAAATTCCTTTAAAGCATCCATAAATTTTGATTCATTTATATAGTGATCTCCTAGCTTATGACACATTTCGGCTACCATTTGCTGATTGTTTTCATCCTCTGCTCTTTCTTTTTTTCTTATTAATTCTGAAATTGAAAATTTTTAGAGAATACTTATAAAAAAATGTGTAAATAAATAAACATAACTTACTGTTTAACTCCATTGTACAAAACAAACTTTAGTGTTATAATATAAATTAGTTTATGAGTTTCACTAAAGTGATAAGAACTTCTTAAATTAACTTTTTTTATTGAAATATCAATTAAAAACAAAACAGAATTAAATTATGAATTGTAAACATTTTCCCGCCGTGTCGACATGTCGAAATTCCCCTCAGAAATTTAAATTTCCCTCAGGACTTCTCAAATAACCCCTGAAAAACCAAAAAAGTAAACAAAAATCAAAAAATATTCTGTCACTCAAATAATGATAACATTTGCAATGATCAAGCCTCATGTAGTGAAGAATCCAATTGCATTTAATCAAATAATGCAAATAATTAATGACAATAATTTTGAGATTGTTAAAAGGACAAGAATTAAATTTAATCTTGCAAAAGCCGAATCCTTTTATGAAGAACATCAAGGAAAGTTTTATTATAATCGTTTGGTCACTTTTATGTGCAGGTATTTATTTGTCTTGAACTGCTTTGCAAGCCACAAATTATTTAATATTTTTTCATTTAAAGTGGGCCAACCGAAGTGTTAATTTTAAAACGAGACAACTCAGTCAAATTATGGCGAGAATTGTTAGGTCCAACAAAAGTCTTCAAAACAATTTACTCTCATCCTGAAAGTATAAGAGGCATGTTTGGACTAACTGACACCAGAAATGCATGTCATGGTTCAGACTCACAAGAATCTGCTGCCAAAGAGATACGAAAATTTTTTCCAGATTTTTACTCGGCAAACGTGTCATGAAGTTTAATTGTGATTAGATGTTTTAAAATTATAAATAAGTTAATCAGATGTATAATAAATTAAAGAGCCATAAATCTTTTATGCTTCCTGATTCGGTATTACAGATTGGTGAGCTTTCAATTGTTTACCAAAACAATAAAAGTTGCACGGTCGCTTTGTAATTGTATTAAGATTTAATTTATTCGTCGAACAAAGCATTCATAATTCTGCTTTTCTAAATCACAAAACAAATATGCAAGAAGTAGGCTTATCATGCTCTTAGGCAAATAACATTAAGCTTTAATTCTGTTTGCATATGTGATCATGACATAATTTCCACACGACTTTATCAACAGTAGGCACAGCAAAAACCTCAACACAAACTCAGTTGCATAAATAAACAGCAAAGTATTATCTCAGACTGATAAGAAAAAAGAGGTGTTTAAAATTTATAAAGACCAGTCGTCTGAAATGTACGACGTCGTAGTTTTTGGGAGTTGCAATATTGATTTCATCAGGTAAGTGATTGATAAACAATCGTAACAATAAACATTTATGATTAAATTTATTATCATTCGTGATAGTTATGTGGATCGAATGCCAAAGCCTGGAGAAACTATTCATTCCTTATCTTATGAATCTGGTTTTGGAGGTAAAGGTGCAAATCAATGCATTGCAGCAGCTCGCTTGGGATGCAGGACGGCGATGATTGCTAAACTTGGGAATGATCCTTATGGAGAAAAGTACAAAAATAACTTAAAAAGTGAAGGTGTCAACATTGATTATGTTGAGAATATTGGAGAACATTCCGGAGTTGCACTTATTGTTGTGTCGTCTGATGGTGAAAATCAAATTGTAATCAACAATAATGCAAATCAATTGTTAGGACCTGAAGATTGTTTCAAGGCTAAACGTTTATTGGATCAATCAAAAGTTTGTGAATTTTTTTACTTTTATTAATTGAAGTTATTGAAATTATTTTTTAGATTCTCATTTGCCAATTAGAGACTCCTTTGCCTGGAACTGTCGCAGCTCTTAAAATTTTCAAAGGTTTCTCGATACTCAATGCAGCGCCAGCTTTGAAGTTTCCAGAAGAAGTTTTCAAATTGCCAGATATTTTCTGTGTCAATGAATTGGAAAGTGAAGAATTGACAGGGATTAAAATCAAAAATATTTCTGATGTCAAACCGTCGATTGATGATCTAAGACAGAAAGGTTGCCGAAAAGTGATAATAACACTTGGAAAACTTGGAGCTGCTTTCAATGATGATTCCGGCAAAACTTTTCACATTCCACTTCCAAGTCAAGTCAAAGTCGTCGACACTGTTGGTGCTGGTGATGCTTTCATCGGTGCTTTGGGATTCTTCATTGCTAAATATCCAACATCCACATGGATTCAAAAGATTGGAGCTTCAATTGAAATCGCTTCACATTCAGTTCAATATAAAGGAACACAAAAAAGTTTCATAAACTTTCCCCCAATTGATCCAATCACAAAGAAATATCTTCACAATGAACTTTCCTAAATTTTGTTTTTATTTTCATATTCACAAACATAATCAGTAACGACTACAAATGTAGATAATCGATTTGTAATGTGTTAACAGCCACACAATAATTCCTGTTAAATTGAATAAAACGAAAATATTACAAAATGTCACAAAACTCAAAGTCACATGAAGCATGTGAAAAATCATGCAATAAATTAAAATAAGGAAACCACTAAAGCTGTAAATTGATCCACGAACATAGAACCATTTTCTTGGATGAAAACAATTGCGAATCATAATCTCTTGCAGATGAAAAGAGTTTGCATGACCCAAACTTATAAGAATAAGTCCAAATACGAATCCATTAATGGAATATCGTTGATTTGTAACTGAAACGATTAATAATAAAATCTAATTTGAAGTTTAAGTAATTTTAACTCACACAAATATCCAAAGAATTTTCCTAAAAGTCCAATAATGTGGAAGTAGTGAATAAAATTCTGTTTAAGTCGATTATGAAATTTAAGTACGAGCAGAGCGTAAATAATCCAACATAGTCCCATGAGTGTTATAAAGTAAATAACTTTCTCTCGATCCACAAATCTGTATTGCTTGAGAGCAAGATTTGGTAGGATCAGTGTGATGAACAAAATGTACGAGAAAATGTCACAAGACTTGAGAATAACTGAAGGATAAAACTTGAAAATCTTCATAGATCTATGAAGTGGATTAACAATTTGACGGTAAATTGTCGTTGACACTCTTCTAGCCTTCTCAAAAATAAACTTTTTAATGAAACCACACTGATTCGGTTTGGAAATATCTTGACGTCTTTGTTGCTTGTGTTTTCTGTTAATTTCGTCATAAATCGATTCGATTATTTCTTCACTCAATTCAGAATTTCTATTCTCATTTTCTTCATCAGTTTCCATGATCGTTTGAAGTATCTCAACTCCATCTGAATTCATAATTCGAAGGGCTTCGAGATCTTCGAGAAAATGATCACATTTTGGATCACTTCCTGATATATCTTTAAAGTTATTATTCGGATTCTGCCATTTATTTTCAACATCGAACACATCTGAAGGATATTTGATATTAACAACAAAGTCAAACGTATCAGACGTGTCAGAGTAGCGAGATTCATCATTCAAATTTAATTGGATGGGACTTTTCGTCATTTTTCTTTGATTCAATTGAAGTGAAAATTTACTCTTCATCAACAACATTGTTAAAGGGATGATGTGAAACATAACAGCTCCAATCATCAGGAAGAAGCAATTATGGCAAACCAATCCCATTAAAGGCTTCATCATAAAAGGAAAAGCAAATTGCGCTAAAGCTTGTCCAAAGGAGTAAATGAAGTTAATCATATGCAGCCGATCATTGTTTAACACTGTGTTGATAAGAACAAACAATTTTCCCATGATTATACATGACGACATACCTTAAACAAAGAGATTTTGACAATGTTTAAAGCCATAAACTTGAAACTACTGACAACCTTACCACCAATGACACTGTAGAAGATTAAAATTATCACAAAGTTTGCCTCCCAATACACAAATGTGAATCCACTGATGGAAACACTTACGCAAAGTATTAATGAAAACACGATGATGACACTTTTATTTGTAAGTTTTGTGAAGATTGACGTGTCGGTTTTCGGCGCTCGTGAGCTTCTCGAAGATGGTGTGGAGATTGTGTTGAACAGCCACGGCGTAACCAGAAGATAAACACTACAAAATATGATTGGAGGTAACACAATTTTAGGGTCGTCGTCGAATGCTTCTTTATGAAGAAGATAAATTGTGCCGTAGGAATAAATTGGTGCATTTAATAAAACGTTAATTAAGAGACAACCGAGAAGCTTCCATTTAATCCATTTATCTGTATTTAAATTCTCCTGTTGACTTGTCTTCACAATTTTGTTGATAACTTCTTTAACATGTTGTGGGTCATCGTTATCTCCTTCGTTGTAATAACAGATGATATCATAAATGTTTTCTTTTCGATTGATTTCATTTTCAATTTTCATTTTGCTTCCTTTTTGATGAAATAAATCGGAAAAGATTTTCAACTCATAATCTTGATATCGCATACGAAGTCGGATCACTGACACATAACAATTAGATAAAAATCACGCGAACTTTCCATTGTTTGATAAATGATAAATTAATTAAAAAATTTATTCCTTCCTATGGATTAAAAATAATTTTATTCGATACAACACATTCGAGTGTAAAACGATGACTGACGGATGAGAAATTAATTATGATTTTAGAGTTTACTTAATGATATTTTTATCAGAGCAAGTGAGAGAGAATTTCAAACGATTTGTTATCTTATCAGTGATGATAATAAATATTTTTATGAAAAAATATATAAAAGAGATTTACTTACTCGACATTCAGTGTCAGATGATGGAAAAGGAACGCGACATTAATGAAAAATCCTTTTGTGAAATTAATTCAGTGAACTTCGCAATCAAAACCTCCCAATAATCAATCACAAAACTTTAAATAACAAAAGATTATATTCTTTTTATTAAACAATTTACGACACAACTCGTTTTTAAGTAAAGATCTCTGTTAAGTAAAAAATTGCTGCTGAGTTTAAAATGCGACTGTCGCATGTCATAATCACATTAAAATAAGTAAATAGAAAAATAAAATCTACATAAATTGGCTATTAAATTGATATGAACCAGAGGCTAATGGATTAAGAAGACCAAAACGTTGTTTTTGCTTTCTTTGTTCAGTCATCTTTGAAAGAAGAAGAAAAATAATTAAAATTGATGTTGGAAATGCTTTTAAAGCAATCAAACCTGATCTTTAAGTTCCATCAATTGTCCTGATAAGTGACTGACGATATCATGAGTTCTTTCAAGTTGATTCTGAAGACTTTTAATGTCTAACTGATCGCCTTCACCTTCAGCTGTATCCAAAGATGTTGCTCTCAATCGTGGAAACCTTTAAAAGTTGAAATGTTAATTAATAAACACAAATTGAATTAAGAAATTTACCAATCAAGAACCATCGCTTTAATCATTCCATGAACATAACTTTCCGGTCCAGTAAATTCAGTTGGATCTTTCACTTTAATTAGCACCATGAAGAATAAATATTGCCACATGTTGTGTTCATTTATGATATGCTCTTCAAAGCTCACTGTTCGATTATCAAACGCTGATCGATTCAATCCACAAATGAAGCAAGTATTTTTCAAGATCAACTCTTTCTGTTGTTTCTCTGATCTCAGATCAGCAAACGTGTCAATAATGACACCAAAAATGAGATTTAACACGATAATGATAACGATGAAGAAGAAGAGAAGATCGTACAAGACGCGACCCATGAACAGCGGCTCTTTACTTGAAGGCGCTCGAAGAATGTCGCCAATGCCTCCACCATTTCTCAACCCTTGATTGAGAGTCGTTACAATGCACATAAGAAGAGAATCACAAGCTCGTTCTTTCTCTGCACTTTCCGATTGTTCTTTTGATTCCAAAAACTTTTGTTCACAATAATTTCGATTCATTGCTGATATGAGAGTTGACCGCAAGCCTTCTGACTTTGAGTCACACGACACTAAATTGGAGAATGGAATTGAGTTAAAGTTTTTCGTTTCTTTTATCTTTCTCACCAATTAATTCTTCGTCAACAGGAACAAGAAAGTCATCTCTAAAGAGAATGTATCCGATTATGCTGAACATGTAAACGAGAATAAGTGCCAAGACAGCAGTAAGAATAATTGACCTTCCATTTCGTGTTACCGATCTGATCACATTCAATAAAGTTTCTTCACGATAAACGACGTCAAAAAGCTTTTAAGAAAATATATGAAGAAATATTTGAAGTGAATTTTAACAAATTTCAACTCACCAAAACGGAAAAGAAGAAAGGATGAAGCAACATTCCAAAAACACAAAATGTCATGTATCCGAAATGATAAAGAAGTTCAGCATCTGTTAGAATCTTCCATAAATGCTTCTCCAACGTTCCATGATTGCCCATAATCGACACAATGTGAACGCCTTTCATAATGACAGTTAAACTTCCCAAAACCCAAAGCGTCGGTTCCGGTCCGATTGAGAAAATTAGTCGAACGATTATCGATCCAATCAATGCTCGAACTGTTGAATTTCGCGGTCGCATGATGACCAAGCCGAATGCGATAAAGAAACATAACCAAATGCCGAAGGAAATGTGAAATCTTAATTCAGGTATTGTGACAGTGTCGAAGGGGTAGAAGAAAGCGATGATGACGTTGATCAAAACAGCGCAATTGAAGAGAATGTTGGCCCAAAGTGACATGTAAGATGACACCCAAAATAATGCTGGTTGACCACGAAGTTTCTTCTGCCACTTCATCTCATTGAACATCGATTCTGTTCGTTCAAAGAAGTCGGTGACTTTCGATCCTTGATCGTCTCTTTCAGATGTGTGAAGAACTTTAATTTTTGTATCTTGTGTAAGATATTCACAAATTTCTGGGATTGGAAAGACGATTTGCTCCAATGTGCGATCATTCCGAACAATTTCAATCTGTGCTGTATGTGAAGCATAAAATGTCAGCGATTTCTGAATCTTCGGATCAATGTTCGAGTTGTCAGTTGAACGTAAAAGTTGTGCCAACTCTTTGTTGTGTTTCGCAAGTTGATGGCATAAAATGTAAATGTTGTGACCAACTTCCTTAGGCGACACTGAAATATCTTCAAATGAATCCGTTTCTTCATCGTCATATTCATTCGAGTAATCTTGATGATATGCACGACAAGCAACGTCAATGAGTTGACGGGGATTCATGTTGTAAAGAATTCTTTCAGCATTTTCAGAATCACCACGAGATTCCATGATGGCAAGAAGAAGTTTGCTTGCATTGTTTTTCAGCTCAAGAACCTGTTGAAGGAAGATTTTTGTTAAGAAAGTTGTTTGGTGGAAATAAATAAATTTAGGGATGTCGATTGAAAATTGTGAATCATCAAAAATAATTAAAAAATCAATCAAACTCACCAAGTCCATTCGATTCTTTCCCAAAGGATTGATGTCATTCAATATCAAAGCTGTGACAATGTCCAAGCCATTCGACTCATGCGTTGCAATGCAATTTTGATTCTCATGACACGGCCCTTGACAATATTCCGTCAATGTTTCGAGTGTTTGATTTATAAGTGAAACATTATTTTCATTGATGTAAAGGCCGAGCAAACCCAAACCGCCAGTTGTTGATCCACAAATGCAGTCTAAGAACATGAGAGTTTCTGATACGAGATTGTAGTTTGTTTTGTTGTTTTGATTTCTCAAAAGATTTTGAAGTTCGGGATTGTGATTTTCACACAACAATTGAAGGAATCTTAAAATTGGCTGCATCACTAAAACTTTCGGTGAAAGCTTCTCTCGATGATCTTTATCTTTGTGTTTCTCTAATTTCTCCGCTAAAATATCTTCAAGCGCATTCCCAAAATTCGTGTTTAATGAACTTCCAATGTCATCAACACCGTTGAAGTTTCGAGCTGCTGCAAATGCCCGAGCTGTTGATATTCCAGCATTGTTCAATTCATCACGAAACTCTTCAGTTATGATAATTCCACTTGATTTTAATGAAGCTGTTCGTCGACTGACACGATCAACATCTCTTTGATATTCTCGATTTTCATTCGCTTTTGCAGCGATGTCAGTTGTGTTGACAGTGACTGTTGATTTAATCTCAACCTGGGCATCTTTCATTTTATCATAGAAAACACGGAAAAATGCTTGCGATGGATCGAGAGCAAGAAATTTATTAAACATTCCGCGTTGAATGACATTATTGCCACCTTCGAGCAGAGCAATTCCCAACTCGACAGCTTCAACGAAAATTGATGGTGAATTAATTGACTTTATGACAAGTTCAACAACCAAATCGCCAGCACCTTCCTTGTCAAGTAAATTCTGAACTTCGTAAAGTGTTTGAGCAGCGCGACTCAAAAACTTCGCTCCAGGTCCATGAGTTGCAATGCCAACAACAGCTCCACTCGTGTCTTGTCTTGCTGTAATATTTTGTAGCTTCAGATTTCCAACTGAATCCATTTTCTTCATAAATTGATCACCAAAATAACGTTCAAGTAAATTATGTCGCAATTTATCGCCCTTCTCTCCATAATCCATATCCAATGCCATCATTTCTCTCAATGTTCTTAACACTTCAACACAAAGCATTTCTTCCTTCTCTTCGAGAAGAAGTTCCGCATGTTTAATTAATCGTTTAATAAATCCACCAGATTCACACTGCTTACGATATTCAGAACCGTCAGGGAAAAGCAATTCAGATCGATAAAGAATATCAACCAACAAACTTTGTTCAGCTTCAACTAATGGCTTTAGTTGATCTTCAAGTAAACTCACGATGTCTTGCAAACCTTCAATGATGCTTCGATCAAGTTTCGGTTGACTTTGTTGACGGTCAATTTTCGTTTGTTTTGTTGCCAACAACCATTTGCTGGTTTGTCGTGAAAGCATTGCAGTTTTACTGAACATATTCTCAACTAAACTTTCCAACTCCGAAGGTATTTCAATAGCGCGAGTTTTAGCAACATCAATTAAAATTTTGATGCAACTTTGTACAGAAAACTTTTGTGATGCTGTAATGAATGAGAGTTGAGAGACTTCACAAACCTTTTGAAGGAGTTCAACAAACACGACATGTCTGTGTGGCATTGAAGTGCTTTGATCGCTGTAAGGTGATGAGAAGAAAGTTGTCAGAATCGTCATCATCTCAGCGAAAATATAATTTTCCAAAGTATTTTCTTCAGGGCCATGAACAATGACATGATTCAAATCGGGTATGAAGCTCTTCTCAAAAATATTCCACATGTGATTGGAAGAATAAATTTCTTTCATTTCCACTTCGGTGTCGATGTAGCAATGATTAAGGAAGTCAATGTAAGCTTTCTTCACTTCCGGAATGCAATCAGGATGACAAACAATCGACACAATGTCATCAAGAGCTAGCAAACTATTACATTTAATTTCTGTGTAAACATTCTTGCCCATCGTACAACATCCCAAAAGTCTGACACATTCAATGTGATATTGCATGCAATTCGAACTGTCAACTGCATCTTCCTTGTACGTTTTCATCATTTCCAATAATGAATTAAAGTTTGCTTTGTCATTGTAAAAGATTAAAACATCTTCACCAGCATTTACCAACTCTTGCATTACCATGTCTTGACATTTTCTTATGAATTGATTCTCAGCATGAACGATCGTTTGAAGAAATCTCAAATATTCAACATGACGTCCGTGAATCTCAATGCAATGAACAAAATGTTGAATAACTTTTTCATCAACTTCATTACATAACGATAAGTTGTCTTTAAATATAGCAGAGACTGTTTCAGCATAAAGTTTTCCAGGATTCAAGAAAAGATCCAATTGCGAATGAAGAAGATTCTGATTTTGTTGATTTCCGAGACAAAAGTTTTGTAAGAATTGATGAGCAAGTTGCATCAGTTTATTCATTCTTTCATCGTCCTTCTCATCATAAGGAACTTGTAAAAGGTCGAGAACAATTGTGTGTACACCAACATTACGAAGAAGTCGTTGTTCATGTTTCCTTGGCTTAATAGAACCGCCAGGTCCATGTTGAATACAAAGTTTGTTCATTCGAATGAGAATTTCTTGAATATTTGTATATTCTTGCACTTGATCTGGATTTACTTCGCCTTCTTTCACGTCTCCATGTTTTGTGGGCGAGTTCTGTGAATGATAATGATCAGGAATTATAGAAATTTCAAATTTTATATTTTTCAGAATTAGATTTAGATTAAGATAGAGATCAAGATTAAAATTAAGGTCAGGATTTAAATCGGGATTAACTAAAATATTTTTAAGAACATTTTACAAACCTGATCATCATCAGTTTGATTTTTGCTTTTGTACACCCAAAGTTCACTTTTCTCCACACATTGTCTCAACACATCAAGATCAGTTTTGATTTGTTTATAAGATTCAACATCTTGATCACTCACTAACAACTGAACTTGACGAAAAGCGTGAAGAACTTCTTGTCGTTGACTAAAATGACGGAAGAGTAAATGCAAAGCACCTGATACAAGTGGTGCATAATCGTGTAGTATCAGATGCAATAGAACACGAAGGAAAGTTCTTCCACCTTGACCATCGAGATCAAGGTTTGCTGATGTCTGAGGAAACAAAATTTTATAAACATTTCAATTGATTAAATTTAATTTTGTACCTTCTTATAATCAAAAATTCCTTCAGCCTGTGAACCAATCAACTCCAAATCGATATTTTTTTGTCTTATTGTTACCGATTCGTTGCTTACAGTTTCAGATTCGTCAAATTCTCTTTTGAAAATACTTAATAAGCAACTAATGCGATAATCAAGTCTGACATCGAGAATAAATTGAAGAATTTCGATAATCTTAAGTTTTGTGTCCATTACTAACGGATGTTCTTTCATTAATTGTGAAACAGATGTTGAGCGTTTCGTTGAAGGAATGACAGTTGAGACTGGAGTTTTCGGGCCAAGTGCCAATGAAGTCATAACAGCGCCCATGTCACCAATCGAACGTAAAACTCCACCTTCCGAATCAACTCCACCGAGATGAATTTCCGTTGAGATTTCATTCTCCGATACACAATCGAGAATTGAGAGAAGTGTTCGAGTTAATCGTAATAAGTCGCTGAAGCTATAAAATCCAAAATAGATGAGATCCCGGGCCAATTTCACTACTTCAAATGTGAGTTTATTTTGATCTTGATCAATGAAAAGCCACATTTTGTTGACAACATTGCACAAATAATTTTCCACAAATGCAATCGTTGTATTGAATCGAGCCTTGACACGATCTTTACTGCTGTCGGGAATTTTTCTTATGTCATAATCGTAAATTGACATCACAGAAGGAATTTCACTCCATAATCTTGCATATTTCACTGGAGTTACAGGTTCCTGTGGATCACGGTCAACATGAAGATGGAGCATTAAACGACAAAATGAAGCACGAAGTTCGTAAGGAACTTGATCGTCCGACATACAGCGAAGAATTAAATCGATGTCAAGATGAGGTGAGAGATTGTTTAACGCAAGATATTGACGGTTGAGACACATGTTTGAAAAGAGATTCAATTGATGTCGATAATAATCGATGATTGCAACATCCGAAGTAATATTCATCTTCCATCCTCTTCCTAAATCAGTTAACGATTTTAATTGCTGTTCAGGGGAAGAAGAAAAACGAAGAGAAATTAGAAAATTAATTTTCAAACAGAGACTGGAATTTGTTACATTTTCAGTTTGAGGTTTTTGTTTCTTTTCCAGTCTCGAATCTTATCAAAAGAAAATTTAAATTTATTCAGAGAAAATATTTTTTCAAGCGTTATTTTTATCCGACACTTCATTAAATAAGCATAAGAAATTAAAAACCATAAATATGAACAAAGAAATGTAAACATTGTGAATTTGATAAAAGAAATGATCACGAGAGTTTCCAGCGTGTATACAAATGCGCCTGAAATTTCACTGAATGTCTTAATAAGGTCTTTTCAAAAATATTTTAAGCTTTTGATCTTTTCTTTAATGATTGTTGCAGGGTCTCAACTTGCTTGTGTTTTGCTTCATGTCAAGTCAAAGGAAGTTTCTGACTTGACTTGACAAAATTGAGTCAAGTCAAAAACAATAAGTCAAGTCAAGTCAAGACCTTGGTTTGGTGTTAATATTTTCAACATGCACATGCATTTCTTATCCACATCAAAGCACTGACATGAAAAGTCTTTGATAAGAAGTTTAAAGCTTGTTAGTAGTTTTAATAATTTAATGTTCACTCTCACTCTTTTATAAATTATTTCTAATACCTTTTACCCTGCACTATCCAAACAGTTTCATAATAAGTTACAACATCGATGCACCATACTTTAAATGTTCATAAGCTTAAATTTTTAAATTGAATGTCAAAGTAGAGTAAAAGATTGAATTTGGGAGTTTTTTCATTCCCAATTCCACTATTTTACTCTTAATAATTTAAGTTTTGTTTCTCACCTTTTCATTGTTCCAAACAAGCACAACTTCATGACTCTTCTGATCATCGTCATCCAAGAAATCGTCTTCACCTTTTGCACGCCAATAATCAATAGAAGTCATGACATTTGTTTCGATTAAAATATCTGCATTCTTATGACTTAAAACTGATTTGCAGATGAGTTCTTGTGTCGCAGCAATTGCTTTTTTATTGCTTACACAAAGATCACTTAAATAGTCAAGAAATCGTGAATCCCAAGTCACCATATTGCGTCGAACGAGACCAACGAATGTCTCGATTTCAGCTGGCGTGATATGTTTTTCTAGTAGTTTTCGATTGTTATGAAGTAAAGCTGTGATTGTGTCTTCAGCAAGGATGTCGTAGCCAATTTGTTTCTGCATAAGTCCAAAATGTTTCGCAATGTATTCCTGATTCTTTCGATAATCTTGTTGGCTAAGACGTAAAATTCGATAACATAAACGAAATATGTACTTGTAGAGTGCATTCTTAGGGTCGCCAAGTTCATCAAGTGACATAAAAGCCGGTTTATCGCCGTCCGATTTAAAAGGTCCATGAAGAATCTTAAAAAGTTGTTGTAAAATGTATTGCTCACGTAGTAACTTTTGTCTGTCACGATTCGGACTTAAAATAGTCAACTCAAGTGCTTCACTTTTGTTCTGCTCATTTTCCATTTCACCAATGAAGTAAACAATATCTTGGAGTAATGCAATGAGAGATTTTCGCTCGTTATAATTTATCGTTCCTTGTGACAAACGTTGTGAGATGGAAATTAAAACTTTGCATGCATCGTTTGCAAAATCTAAGTCTCGAACTTCAACGGGACTTACTGGAATCACTGCAAACGCTTCTTTATCTTCTTTGACAGCACGACATCCAACTTTACTCATCACCGGCTTGTCTTCATCAGCATCAATTGGAATATTCGTAGCATGAACCCAAGTGTTGGTTGTCAAATGACGCATTCGAACATAACTGCTTTGTGGCACCAACGAATCAGCTCGTGTCATTGTCGTTGAATCCAATTCGAAGACTGAAGCGATGTCAGTAGAATATGGAACAGAAACCAAGCAATAAGTGTCTTGATAGCCTGGATCGGAGTCGAGTTCGGCTGCCAAATAGAAACCAGTCGCTAAATGTTTGAATCGATAAAGTGAATTCCAATGACCCGCACCGCCACGACATGGATCATGTTGCACTACTTCAATTTCCCATAAAGCTTTTGAGCTTGTTGCTGCTGTTGCAGACGTTCGTCCGGTAGTACGAAGGAAAACATGTTGCACTCTTTTATATTCATCCATTGTCAAGAATTTCTCTTGTTCAGCATGAAAGAGACGAACAACGTCGCCTCCTTTAAGAACATCCTCAAGATTTTCACGATGCTCCATGAATAAAGTTATCTTCCAACTTGTATTTGAGTTAAGAACGTTGACTTCCTTACAACCAGGATTATCATGAAGTTCGTAATTTGCTGCAACGTGGAGATTCTGTTGATTGGCATTCACTGGCTTTAGAATGACTTTGTCACCGACGACAACATTATCACCTGTTGTACGAAGCTTATAAAATGGCATGATGTAAAACCACGAACCTGAAAGAAATTAAATGGAAAAGTCAAGCTACAAATTGTGCGATTTCGCTAATTTTACCTTCATTTCCATTAGCATCCAGATAAACTCTCATTGCGTTTTTCTCTAATAATGAAGGTAATCTCTTGTTGACAGTGACATATTTGTTTGATTTCAAATGCAATAATTGAATAACTGAACCGTATTGAATTGTCGATCCGAGAAGTTTTTTATTTTCACATTCATTTTGTTTCTTTTCTATTTCGGCAGCATGATGGAGACGTTTTAAAAGTGAAGCATCTGTGGTTGTTGATTGTTTTGCTGTTTTCCAAAATTGTTTTTGAGCAGAGTATCGATTCATAGGACAAATCTTGAGCAAACAATCTCGGAATTTTTTTGGCGGAGCATTGAGATCACCTGCTTCGGGACAAACAACAGTTCGATCGTCGACAAGGCTATGAAATGAATTTTTTATCATAATAATGCACATTCAACAGGTAAATTAACTAAAGTACTCACCCCAAAGTGGAAAGAAAGCCTGAAACGTTTCCTTCCGCGTACAACGACACAATATCACCGACATGAAGCAAGCTGGTGCTTCCCATTATGTTTTCACCCATTTCTGCTCAGATGATATGATGTTTCGCTGATGACATAAAAGAAACAAACACTTATGACTTTTATATCACAAGAGGCTTTTCTGAAATGTAAAAAACACAATGTAAACATTATTTTTATATTTTTTGCTTCCTCAGCATTCTTCCCAAATTTTCAATGTCTGAATCAAGTTTAGAAATAATTCATGACATGCTTTTAAACACATATATTGCAAATCAATAGCGTTAATTATATATTTTAAACTGTCTATATCAATAACATTCCTAAACATAATGAATTATTTAGTGTCACCCTTGGAGGAAAATATAAAAAACATTTTTATAGAAAAAATTTCATCATTGAAGATTTCACACTTTCATGATCTCATATTCTATTATATGTGATTCTTATTGGATGAACTTTCACACATTTTATCACTTATGTTTAAAATAGAACGAGATATTTGTGTAGATATAGATTAATGAAAAGAATTTAACAAATTTCATTTTCAATGTTATTGCGGAGAAAAACTTTATTTATTTATAATTTAAGCAATATTTACTTTTCAACTTTGAAAAAATGTAACACAAGAATACTTATTAAACTTAAATCAAGATGAATTGAATATTAAAAGAATAATAGGTAATTAATATTTTTTTAAGAACTGACCCAAGTTTTGATAAGTGTAACACTGCACGAAAGTTAGTTTCAGGTGGAGAGTGTATAAATCTCCCCGGGGAGAAAATTTCTCGGAACTACATGGTTTTTTTCTCGGTTTTGTATGAAAAAGCCGGTGGACGTGACTTGTGTCGAGTGACGAAGGGGAGGAAAGTGTGTCAGTTTTGAATTCTTCTGAAGAAATTTGAATTCCAGAAAAAAAATTAACTGAAATATCTTCACACAATCAAAGAAATTGTTTTTCCTTTTTAGAATTGGTTGTTGCTAATTACCTTTTTTTTCTTATAATTTCCAGAAGTTTAATTCAAAACAATTTTATTAAGCAAAAAACTTAATTATTTATTTGCTTGCTTCAAGAGTTATTGAATTTATTTTTAAGATTTTTTATCAGGAAAATCGCTTAATATAAAGGCTATAATTAGCAAATAACAAATATTCAAACTCTTATTGGAAAAATTGAAGACTGTGGAACTGACCTTGATAAAAACTTTTGCATCAGAAGCATGTACGTTTACAACATTTAAAATCGATCCAAAACTTATTATTCATATAAAATGTTTAACAGGTTGATGAGTGCGCCGTTTGTGAATCAACAATTTGTCCATTCGAACGAAGTTTGTATGATCCACTCAATGATTCCCAAATAAAATCATCTGAAATTAAAATTATTTGTAATGAATAACTACGATGCACTGGAATGAGATGTAATGATGCATTCTTATGATACCTTAAATAAAAGTTCTGTCCATAAAAAAATCTGCTTTAAAATAAAAAGCTCACCTGAGCTTTTCTAAGCAATGTTATCAAAATTAAAGAAATTAAAAATTAAATGGGCATGTAAAACATTTTTTTTAAGAAAATCACTGAAGAATTGTTAATTAAATACATTTTTGATATTATTAAAAATTTCACCTTAACCTTGACATTCAAGATGTTTTAAAATAAGAGAATAAAAATTGTATATCAAATTATGAGAGATAAAAGATTGCAAGATAACAGATATTGCTTTGATAAGGTTTAATTACGTCTAATTTTTTTTGTAAGCGTATTCGAAACATTCTTTTACAGCGTTTTTCAATAAGATTAAGAAAAGCGTCTTAAAAATTCCCCAAACAATCAATAGATCTTTCTTTTGTTTACATACATTGAATTAAACATAAACTATGAAGCGTGCGATGGAATTATATCTAATATTTATAAGAATCAAATTCAAATATTTATTTCCAGACTCATTCTTCCAACCACATGCTGCAAAATTATGTGAATTTTCAATTAAGTAGTCTCGTAAGAAAATATTAACAATAAAAGAAAAACACAACTACTCGACTGCAACCGATCACATACTTAAATTAAATTGCTTCATAAAAAACAGACAAAGCAAAAAAATATGACGAAAAGAAATTAAAGGATGATGAAAGCGGTAGACATGATCATGAACATTAATATCGACGCGCTTTACTATTACACAGAAAATGAAATCAATGTCAAGTGTTGCGCATCAAAAAATTCACGAGAAAATTGATTTTATAAACTTATTTCTAATTTAATTAATAATTATTCACATCAAGTCATAATTCAATTATGTTTCGACGTTAAGCATGTGTTTCAAATTACTTGGGACAATTAAATCTGTTAAATAGTGTTGGCGGAAAAGTCAATCAATCATGAATGAAATTTTTTACGTAATCATTAAGTTCAAGCTAATCGATCCCGATCAACAGCTAGCTATCTGGTTAAGCTACTAAAAAATTATGCTGTAGTCCCTCATTAAACTATTTATTAGTTGTCGTGCAAGTTTGAATGCTGTTGAGTCCATTCATTTTTTGAAATGATACAATTATTATTACATCATTATAAGTGAGTATTGAAATCAAGAGACTTTGCATGTGTTTATGTGTATCTAAACTCGGCAGCAGAATATCTACAGAAAGTTTTTTTAACTACCCATTTTTAATATAATTTATGTTTTCTATGTAAAACATGGACAATGCTGAAATATCAAAGTATTACAAGTTCACACGACGACTCTAAGACGTTTGTTTGTTGTAAATTTGCGCCTTGGGAAAATAATTATTTATTGTACTTAGAAATCAGATTATTTTCATTTTCTTGGTGCTAACTTATTTTAATTTTGATGCTTCATGCTGCATCAATGACGCATTTAATCTGAACCAATTTCTATCAGCTTCAGCTGATATTTTGTAAATAAACATGAAAAATATGAATAAACCGTGAAATATGCATCAATTAAGGTCTTTAAATATTTCAATAGCTTTTAATCGCTTTTTTTTTTCTTTACTTTACTCAGTTAAATGGTCTGATGGAAATTTGGAGCTTAATTTATTTTGCAATGGTGAATTTCGCAAGCGCTAATTGAATTGAAGAACAGATGGACGTTGAGCTCCGAGGTGAAAATCTTCTTGCTCAAAAGCAGTTAATTGAGCTGACGGAAGCTTTTTAAACTTATTTTTGTAAAGGTAAACAAAGTGCAACGGTTCATCGATTCGCAAACCTGCCCATCAATTCCTGGTAGACATGTAAACGTCTGCCGACAAATCGACACAAAACATAACAAGAAGCTTTTATGGAGTATAAATATTTAATCACTATTTATATGAAAGAAATTCATAAGCATTAATTAAGTTTTCAATTTACACGGAAGTTCAGAATATACGTGCAGACATAAATAAATATGTAAATTCGTATCAAAAAAGTTTTTCCGCAGAAATTAAAGCTTGAGAAGTGTAAATTTTTACTTGTAAGAAAAAAAATTGTTAAATGTTTCTTGTAAGACCTTAAACAACTTCATTTCTATGATGAATATAAAAAAAAGACTTAAATCAAATGATTGAGAAAAAAATAAGCGAATAATCAATTTGCTTACAGTTACGGTTACAAATTTGAAAATAAATATACATACACTGGTTTAAATGATTTAATGATTAATTAAAGCTTAAATATTTGTACAAAACATCATAAAAGCTTAAACTTTTCATATCAAATTATTATAATTTCTTTTGATTTATGGTGTCAAAGAAAACATTAACAAAAATCTTGTCGTCTGATTGCTTTTCTTTCATCTTATATTTGAAGACATTTAGTCTACATAAAATTATTTAGGAGCCGAAAACCAGCTCGTCGCATTTCGTGTTGCCAATCGTCTGCTTTATTCAAAATTAATGGCAACACTTCTTTAGACAAATAGCAAGAAGAGAAGAGAACTTGCAACACAAAAGCGATCTTTTTCGTGAATTTTATACAATTTAATGAAACAGCAAAACAAGCTTCACTTGAGTCAAACAGTAGAGGGAGAGACGAACGAAAGAAACACAAGAGCTAAAAGTTATTTCTATAAAAGACGTGCATTTTCGTTAAGCATATTCAGTTTACTTCTGTTCTTCACTATAATATTTTCTTTAAGTAACGAGTGAAATAAGTGGTATCACAATGAGGTTTACGGTACGTAGTCACAAAGGATTATAATCCAGAATCTACTTCACAACATTTATTGTGCAATTTATGGATGAAAAATATTTTCTCCAACATATTCAATGAAAGTTAATGAAAGCGAAAATCAAAACAAATAAAAGTGCAAGTGAATTTCGTGAAGAGAAGAAGAAAAATGAATAAATTAATTATGAGATAATAAAAAAAAGAATAAAAATAAATAAGGAAATTAAAGAAATGTAAACTCATCATCGTACTTACTTTTGCAAAGCTTTTGAAGTTGTAAAAAGTGGCAAATTGTTAATTAAATATGTTTTGTTATACAACTTCAGGTGTTTCTCGGCATAGCCTTGCTTATGCTTTTAGGCGTTTCCGCGGAGGAAAAAGCAAAGGCAAAGGAAGAAAAAAAGCCCGTGGAAGCGAGCAAAAAGCAAGACAAGCGAGGCTTGTTCGAACATGATTTCGGTGGTCATGATTTCGGCGGTCATGATTTCGGCGGTAGCCACAGCTACAGCAGCCATGACTTTGGTCACCAAGAAGTCATCCATCAAGAGCCATCATATCATCATTATGAAGAACCAATTCATCATCATCATCATCATGAGGAAAAAACTTTACATGTCATCAAGAAAGTTCCAGTGCCAGTCCCTCATTACAAAACCGTTCATGTTCCACAAGTAAAGGAAGTTCATGTTCCATACCACGTTAAGGTTCCAAAGCCTTACCCAGTTGTCAAACATGTAAGAGTATTAAACTATTTAAATTACATAAAATATCTCATCACTTGCACTGTTACTCTAGGTTCCATATGAAGTTAAGGAAATTGTGAAAGTGCCAGTTCATATCGAAAAACCTTATCCAGTTGAAAAGGTAAATTTTTCATCACATGATCACGAATCAAAATTATGTTAAGTCAATGGAAAAAGTCGCATCTTTTCTCACGATTTTGTTTTTTCGTTAAGCATGCCAGTCATAACATTTCGGTTTATTATCTCGCTCATTAGTTTAAATTGACCAGAAACATATTTTTGATACACGAGATTTCTTGTAACAATTAAATATTGTATAACTTTCATTGAATTAATTTCTTTACAGATCGTCCACTATCCAGTGCACATTAAAGTTGACAAACCAGTGCCTTATGAAGTTAAAGGTAACAGAAAAGTTTACCATTCTCTTTTTTTTTGATGTTTTTCGAGCATATTAAATGCTTGTGAATATTTAACAATGAACAAAACTAATTGTTTCTTATTCTTGACACTCTTTCCAGTGGCTCAACCATACCCAGTTGTGAAAGAAATCAAAGTTCCAGTCGAAGTTAAAGTACCAAAACCATACCCAGTTGAAAAGGTAAAGTTAAATGAAATGTTAAATTTAAACTGTTGGTTAACAATTTTCTGTTATTCACAGACCGTCCACTACCCTGTTGAGAGAATCGTTCATGTTGACAAACCTTACCCTGTTGAAAAAGTTCAACATTATCCAGTTCATGTGAAGGTTGATCGTCCAGTCCCATATAATGTTGAAAAACCTTATCCAGTCTACCACGAGAAGAAGGTGCCAGTCCCTGTCTACAAAGAAGTCAAAGTTCCCCATCACGTTCATGTTGACAACCCTGTCCCAGTGTACAAGGTAATTTTATAATTAAAAAGTTAATTATAACTAAATCAATTAATAAATATTTGTTGTCTAATTTTTCTTCTCAGGAAAAGAGAATCGAAGTACCAGTAAAGGTTCCTTATGCAGTCCCATACGCAGTCCACAAAGAAGTTCCTTATCCAGTCTATAAGGAAGTTAAATACCCAGTTCACATTCCCGTGGAACGACCAGTCCCAATCACACTCGAGAAACATGTCCCACATGTAGTTGAACAACACAAACCTTATCACATTGAAGTTCCAACCCACCACCATGGACATTCACATGAAGAACACGGACACTACTAAATTTTATTGTGATAAAAATTTCTAATTGAATTTTCATAGATTTGTAGTTTCTCATTCATTTCTTTCTTACCCTTAACTTGAAACTCTTACCCTTAAGATACTCAACTCATATAAGTTCCATTGCCACCAAAAAAATAAGCATCAACATAATTACAGTAGCATCACAACACATCACGCCCATCACAAGAGAATGTGTCAAAACATAAAACCAAATTGAGCTTCTTTCATTCAAGTCTTTCTTGCCTTATAAGTTGTTTTTTGTGTAATGTATAAATACAATTTTGTAACATAATACAATTAGGTATTTATAAAAAAAATGAAAAGAAAAAAAATTGAAAAGATATTGAAGAAATAAAAGATAAATGTTTACCAAAATGAAATCGAAATATTTTTTCTTAATTCATACATCTAGATTTTGGCAATTAATTGGGGCATTCATGGCGGAGATTGTTTTGCAATATTACTTTGTCACTTTATTTCGAAATTATAAGTTAAATTAAAATTGTTACTTAATGAATTTTTTGTATGTGAGGTGTTGAATTTGTCTAATTGATATTGATTGAAGAATTGATAAATTTTCATTGATCAAATGTAAGCTCAACATGATGTTTGTCTATGATGTTTATCGCTTCTATTCACATTTCTTGTTGCTCTGACCTTAATATTCGCGATGAAATCGTTCATTTCTTTACATAATGCCATCTCTTGAAAAAATTTTAATTTTAATTTTTTTCTTCAGCATATGTTGCTTCAAACTGAAAGCAAAAATACTTCCACATATTGACTCGTTATAATTGAAATAAAAACGCTTTGAAACAAACGAATTCAAATTTTGTATGAAAATTGAAAGCAAAAGTGTTGCTGATAAATATGCAATATTTATGTTGGTATGTTGAATGTTTCATTTTTATTGTTTTCAAAAAAAAAAAACTTGAGTATGTTGATGACCTTTGATCAGATCAAAGTTGGAGGCTATCAAAAACTTTTTTTAATTTGAGTATGCAGAATGATTGACATTGATAAGAATTAAAATTCTCCAGTTACAGTTCGTAACTTTCGCTTTCCTTTCTATGAAAACTCTCATAAGAAACAACTTTAAAAACATTTTTTTAAATAAAAACCAGAAGAATTGCGAAAAATTAAACATTTACGTTTGAAACAAGTTGATATATACTTTCGTTTTCACTGACATAGTTTTGAACACAACACTGAAGCATACAATCAATTGTAGAATTGCATCTCTCGTTTCTTTTTTGTTTCTTTCAAGTTGTGTCGGAGAAATGATATAATAAGTGTTTATTGATCCATAACCAGTTCTTGACGCTTTGTAGATATTTCTCACATGGATTGGTTGCTTAATATAACCTCAGAACTTAGACGATTATGTAAAAAATAGAAGATTAAAAGTAAAACTTTCATCATTTTATTTTTAAATATTAATTTACATCTAAACATTTATTTATAAAAATAATCAAAACTGAATTGGAAGCAAAATCTAAGGAAAATTGAAGAGATCAAGCCCTTCGTGCTTATCGAAGCGTAAGTAGAATCATTATAGAAGCCACCAAACACTTGAAGATTCGCCGTCTCAATACTGGAAGTGAATTAATTTTGTGAATTAAATTAAATGATTAAATCTTTTAAAGCTCTCAATTCTTCACCTTTTTTTGCAATAATCACCATCGTAATTCCAACCGAGATATTCTTGATTTCTTAGATTTTCATTACGCAGCCATTCTTCAAGTGGTTTAAAATATTCGCGAACAGCTGATCCATCAAGGCGACCTTCACCCATAACTTCCTGAATCGTATGTTGCCAAGGCTGTGATGCTCCTTTTGACATTAATTTTCTGTACAACACAGTGAAGCGTCAGATTACATTTTAATCAAAGATTATCAACAAACTCACTTCAACATGTGACCAGCTTCATGATGACGATAAATACTGCATTTATGTAATGGCTTTGAGGGATTTGAAGGATCGAATTCCTTCGATGCAATACACATGGCACGATGCAATTGAAACTGAAAAACTGTTGAGAAGAAATATCTGCGAAAAAAAATAACAAAACATTGACATAAAAAACGTCTCATGAACTTGATTGTTCATCATCTTCACAGAGGTTTTTTGTTTTGTCAAGGTTTAAAAGTCTTGACTCGCACTACTTATAACAACATAATTCAAAGACGGCACAAAAAAGCAGAAAAAAAAGTAAAACAACAAATCTCTCTTGTTACAATAACGATGCAGTAGCAAGGTTAAGCCTTCAAGCTTCAAGTCATCTACCTAATTTGAGTAAACCACTCAAGAAGTAATGGGTATCATAAATTTTGATGATGTTTTTTTATGTCTTCAAATTTGAAAGAAAATGACGAACGAGTCGATTAAAATCATTTACAAATTAACATGATCTGAAGTGATTTGCATCATGATAGTTAGGAGAGTAATTGATTGTTTCAACTTGAAATTAATGTTAATAATTTTCTTTTATGTTATTCTCTTTCACACTAAACAACAACAATCAATATTCAATCTTAATTTACATTTGGATATTATTCAGTTATTAAATGATTTGTGTAGCTAGAGATATCATCTGATCATCTAATTTTTTTTTGTAAATTGTAATCGTGTGAACGACATCAAATTATTTAAAATTGTAGATTAAGATATTGTCACAGACCTTTGTTTAGCGAACTAATTTTTGCGAAAAATTTACACCTTAAAACTAAAATGATTTATTTACATAAGTAAAAAGTATGGAAAGAAGTCAAGATGACATGGTATGAAGAAAGAAACATAACTAACAGCAATGCAAGTCAAATGCCATGCTTGCGTTTCAAATAACGACTTGTTAGACCTTTGGTTTCATGAAATTGATTTAATGTGAACGAATGAAGAATCGTGCAGCATTCGTGACTGCTGGGCAAATGTCGAGTAAAGATTTACTCTTGAATAATTCATTTCTAAAGGTTACTCCGTAAAAAGCTTAAATAAAGCATGAACAATAAGGGCCACAAATTGAATTGATGAATCAGTCGAAGGTTTCAATTGACATTTAAAATAAGATTTAAATTAATTATAAAAACCATCAAAAGCTTGAATAGCACTTAAGAATATTTAGAAAAATCATGACCAGAAGCACGAAGGTTAATGACCCGTTTCATATGATGTGGAGCATAAATTTTGTAGTAATTATACATAAATAGAAACCATATAGCATGTTGAACATAAATGAATTAATGTTTTGAAAAAAACACAATTTGTTTTTCGCAAACGAAATTGCAAAATATTGTTTTTGTGTGTCACGACTTGCGATTGTTAACTTCTGCTGTTGCGGTTTCAACACATGTCAAAAAGTTTGATCGAAACCCGCGATTTCTGGTTTTTTCTAAGCTTTTATACTTTTTTTTTGGCTAAAGACATGATGACCTAATTTGAATTGATCTTTCAATAAAACTTGACATGATAACAATGAAACATTCACACCATGCTTGATTAAATCAATCAAACTAAATTATGTGTAACAAGATCATAAAATCATCATTAGTTGCGAATTGTTTTCATTAATCCATTAATGTTGAGTCAAAGTTATGTTGAACTGAATATAGTTATTGAAATTAATTAAGCACAAACATTCAAACACTTTTCAAACTGATTAGAAAGACAGAAAACTTTTTAACACAAGAAATCTAAATTAGTGGATAATTAAAGAAAAATAAATAATTGCCAGCAATTTATCTACAAAGTCAAGTGAATAGTTTTTGAAAATGAAGAATTAAGCGTTTGTCATAAAATATCGAGTAACAACCTCAGTAATTGGGCTTTTTAATTGTTGTTTGAAAATTATAAAGAATTATGCTTTAAACTTTTATGATTTACAGTTGCTGCCCATGTGACTAAAGTGAAGCAATCTAAATTACTTTAACGTAATTGCAAAGGAATTTTGTTTGGAAATTTTCTACAATTATGTTGAGTAATTAATAAAGGTGAAGAATTCATGTTTATCAATCATTAGTCGATAAATTTTTGTTGCAATTCTTGGGATTTTCCTAACATGATTGAAAAGAAAAATTTTGAACTTTTCCTTCGCATTACACAACTTAAACCACCGATTCTCATATTCTGCATGCATAAGAAGCCGCACATAGTAAATTATATTGAAGCTGAGAGAAGCTTTTAGCTATTTATAGTTATGAAGAAAAGAGAAGCTAAACGTTGCTCTAAATAAACATTTTTTCCGTGCACATTTCATGGTTGTGAAATGGCTTGCATCGTCTCGGTATTGAATAAAAATGTTTAATGTTTCTCGTTAATAAATATGAGTTAATTGGCATAATAACCAGAGACAAGCACTCTAATGCGCAAGCATTGCAAGCTTTATAACAACGAGTCATCATGATCGCAATAAATGAAGAAATTTAAAGATTAAAAGTGTGAAATGACATTGAAATGATTGAAACATTGTTGTGCACATAATTACATACTTTGATGTTATGCCTTTCAATTGTGACTTACTTCATGTATGGTACGTTAGCTGGAACGTGATATTTAGCTCCGGGATCGAAATCCAATTCTGATCTTAAGACTGGTGGTTTTATTCCCCCATACTTCTCCCTGCAAGTAATTAAATAATTAAATTATTTACTCAACAAAGGAAGTAAATACTACGAGTAAAAATATCAAGAAAGATCAAATAGATGAATTGAATTATTACATAATTTTAAACCATTTAATGTTGAGCTTATTTATTTTAAATAAACTTTCCTTCATTCTTCGTATTATGTCAGATTTTACTTCAACCGTTTTTATTTTATAAAAGTGCAATTAAAGTGGGGATCATTCATAAATAGTTGCAATGTGATGTTATCAATGAAGGAGGATTACTTTTACTTTACCTTAATAACCAATAATGGCAGTTGAACTGCTCCTTGTGGACCTTTTTACTAAAGACATCAAATCGCCATTGTTCCAAGGCCAATGCATATGGCAAGAAGACAACCTAAAGTGAATGTGTATCATTTCTCGTCTAAATTATTTAAGAGGCGATTAATGTAAAAGCTTTCACATTAAGCTTACTTTATCCATTGCCATGGCGAATAAGAAGTTGATCTCGTGGGCTGTATCGTCAATAGATTTTTGAATAAGTCCAAGACCTTGCAAATGTTTCGGAGTGATTGATAAGCTTATAGCATCACCAATAGCGTCATGAAATCCTGGGAAATATTAAAACGTTTATCTAACATTTCTCCCGTCTTTGTTCTCTCAATGGGAAAGCAGTCACATGTTGAATCGTGATGTAATTAACACAAAGAGCCTATCGCTTGCGAACACACAAAATTGTGTCATTAGCTCATGCAATCGCTTGTCATTAATGTGTATTTGCTTTACATTTTTACAATCAGCAAGACAGTAGAAAGCATATGTACTGTACATATCTCTTGTACTATTTTATTGTTTCTTGCGGTTAAAACTTGAAACATGTTCACCTAAATAATAAAAGTTCAACGACTGCATCAACAACAATTGCATTTCTTTTCTCGTCTCACTCTTATTTTTTATTTAAAAGTAGTCTTGCGAGATTTAATCTTTCCGCTTGACTTTGTTACGAACATTTCACTTTCATCGCGTGAACTTAACGTATTAAAGTTACATCGAAGTAATTAATCTTCAAAAGCATATTCACGAATATAAACTATCGAGTGTTTTCCGCTTCAATGTTTTGGAGTGTGAAGGTTGCTAAAAATTGCTTTCACTTAAAAATAAATAAATTTGAAACAAAAAAAAAGGAAAAAACTTGATGTTTAATGAAATGATTTGAGAAAGACAGGCCAATGATGCGTTTTGTAACAAATTTTAAGCATCGAGAGGTAGTCAAATGAGTGTACCATTAAAACAAATTTAAATACATGCCAAAATGGAAATATTTAATAGTTTTGTGACCTTTTTAAAATAACTTGATCATTAATATTTTTAACTTTCCTTTCATCTTTAATTACTGAGATTAAAGAAATCGATAAGAAAATTGATTGACAAACCTGGATTTGCGCCATCACGAAACACTTTGGGATTGTTGTGATAATTCAAAAAATATTGAATATGAGCCAGCTCATGGTGAACGGTTACGAAGTCTTTATGAGTTACATCGGTGCACATTTTGATTCTACGTAAATATGAACAATGAACGTAAACATATCGTTTGTTGTATGTTAATCGGTAGCATGTAAAGTAATGATGGGAAGTGTTGAAATTGTTAATTATATTCATAATAAAAAATATTTATATTATTACCGATAATCTGCGCCGTTACAGAAATCCCACGCTGACGGCTGACATAACACTGGCCTGTCGACAGGTTCTTCGAATATTGAATGCGCCCAAAACTCCGGTGGCATTGCCGTCATATTCATTGACGTGAAGAACTCTTCTCCAAGTTGAAACATGATCAAAGGTGAGTAGCCTTGAGCTCTCATTGCTGGGGTCACATCTAAATTTGATCGACCGGGATATGGAACTGTTATGTCTAAAATATTCCAACTTTGACCGTACATATTGCCAAGGATATGGGCGGGTAACGGAGCATTGCGGTTGATTTTGTCAGGGCCATAAAACTCCCTCAGCTTTCGTCGCACATAAGTGTGAAGTTGTTCGTACAAGGGAAGAATTTCCTTCCAAACGTCTTCCATTTCATAACGAAAGTTTGGAGTATCAAATTGGAACGACCAATATTCAGCAGCATCTTTGTAATCTGATAAATAAGAATTCATTGTGAAAGCTGTCAATGAAATCTTTTTCATGTCTCACTATTATAATTTGCAGCTTCATTGGTTAAGTCTGTGAGTTGCTCAAATAAATCTCTTATTGGTTTTCCCGCTTTTCTTCTCCATTCTGTCCATACCCAAGTCAACTCATCCCAATCTCGACTTTTTGCCATAATCTAGAAGAAAATTGAAAGTTAATTTTGTACATTCATGAAATGTTATGCAACTCACTTCTTTGAGATGTGGTTGAAGTCTTAAAGAACATTGAAATGGTTGTTCATATCCACAAATTGTTGCACTGTTGTAAATTGCCAACATGTCGTTGATAATTCTATTATACTTTAACCACATAATTCGCTCATTGTTAATCAATCAAGGAACTTTAAATAAGAAAAATTATAATGATCAACCTACCCGATCTAATTGATCAGCTGGCAAAGCTGATGGTCCAATGGAAGCTAGAAGTTTTAATTGGCGATGAAGGTTTTCATCATATAAAGACGTCTTATCAATCAATTTAATTTGTTCCCAAATTGATCGCATATAATCAGAATATCTTTGTTGAGCTGCTAACTGTGAATATTAAAAATGAATTTAATCAATTGAAACGCAGAGAATCGCAAAGATTTGTGGTTGATTGTTTTTCTCATTATGCTGATAGGTAAACAATCAGTTTTCCCACCGCACAAAAGTTTCACGTCGGCATGTTAAAAAGATTTCGATGATTGGATAGAAACGCGAATGTGAAGTATGTTTAGGTCAATGTCAGATTCGTAAAGAAAGAATAAATGAAACAAACTTACAGCATCGATCTGAGTAACTTCATTAACATTTGTTTCAAAAGCCCACTGAGCTGCAACATTCAAAGTGCATTCGGCTGAGTTTTTCTTATCAATCTCGATTAGAAATTTACGAAGATTTTCAGTTTCAATTCGAATTTTTCTTTCATATTCAGCGTCATAAGGATTTTGTTGAAATCCATTTCCATTATTGAAGGCATCACCTCCATAGGGATTATTGAAATTATTTTGATAATTATGATTCGGAAACTGAAAATTATTGGGAACATTAAAATGAAAAAGAAATTTTCACTTAGAAATTATTCTCACTTGTTGATTTCTAATATCATAATCATCATTATTAGGTGTTACTTTGACATTATCACGATTAGAGTCAAATTTAGTTGGAATGTAATCATATCTAACTCGTTCTTGAATCTTCTGATTTACTGGATATTCGTCGTTTTCGATACTATCGTAAGGTGGACCTGCAATTTTTTTATTACTCATTAAAACATTTCATTTAAAAAGTTATGTAATATTTTATGTTAACCATATCTTTGGCTTCTGTCACTATCAAAACGGTAGTTTGACCCACTTTTCCTTTGTGTATCATGCTTTTCACTTGTGTAACTATTTGGCAACACTAAAACTTCCGGACGTTCCCGACCATCATGTGATGGGGGCGATGTAGTGTGGATTTTTGGCAAATCTAGTTGTGGTTCACTTCTTAATGAGCTTATCATACACAAAATGAAGAAAGCTTTCATTTTCTTAATATTTTCACTGAATGACTTGCGTTGTTCACGTCTTAACCCTTCAAGACTACAAATGAAATTAAAAGTCATGATATATCACAAAATGCGGGTTTACAAGTCATTATCATACAATTTGCCTGTGTATTTTACTTTTTTCCCGAATAATTACCATATTGTGAACACATTGTTGTTGAACAAATTCATTGGTTCTAGTGAGAGAAAAAACATTTTTTTGTAAATGAAATGCATTATGAGAAAAACCACACATTTGTGCGAGTGAGTTTTTAGCATTTGTGTTTAAATGCAATGTCATTTGAAATGTCGAAGTGACCTGATTACGATTTCATTTAACGCTTTACATTTCCTGAAATATATGTTGGTAAGAAAAATCCTTGTAAAATGTTAAACTGCTTCACGCTTTTTAAAGTTTTTTTAATGTTGCATGAGCTAAACATTTGAGGTGCTCCGAATGGAACATTTGTAATGTTTTGGCTATGAATTTTATAGAAGATTGTCGAAGATTGTCAAGCATGCGAAATTTTGAAATAATTCTTATAAGAACGAAATGCTTACCTTACGAAATCAAATTTTTCTATTCCTTTTTCACACTTTAATAAATAAGAAAAAAATATTGAAAAGAGAAACAAAATTGAGATTTCAAATGAAATTAATCAACCGAGCAAAGAGAAATGTAAAGAACTGTGAGTATCACGTGCAGAATTTTCTGTTGATGATTTGCTTTATTTTCTCTCACAGTTTCAATTAAAAAATATTCTCAAAGTAAGCGAAAAGAACGAAGCATAAGCATAAAAATCATCTCAGTCTCTCCGTGTTCTTCGTTGCGATAAGACGTTTAAAACGAATCGTTTTGTCAATTTGTTGAAATTAATTCTGAGTGGCAAATTGAAGATTTTTCTCATGGATTTTTTTCTTGAAATTCATCATATATTGGTTCAATTAAAAAAATAATAATGCTTTGAAGAGCATATTAAATATTTTTTTTAACAATCAAAAAAAAAACTTCAGATCTTTGTATAAATACTTACGATCAGTGTAACAAAGTGAATCAAATAAAATTGTATATTTGGGTGTCATTATAAAAGTAAGAAGCAAGGTTAAAAAGAAACACAAACTTGTGCAGTTTGAACCGTTCAATTAGTGAGTGCCGTTTAATAATTAAATTTCCTTTCGCAATGAATTTAAATTTCCAACGCAAATTTCAAGAATTCACGACGCAGAAATTTGATATCTTTCAAACTTTTTTTTCCAATAGCTTTAATGAAGAAGTTTGCGCATAATATGATATTTAATATAATAAATTAGTTGTAGAATAATAAGACTCGTGAAATATTTTATAGAAACAAGCCAAAATTTGATCGAGGAACATTTAACAAGAACGAAGCCTTTTCACTTTACATAGACAGTTGTGTATCTAGTTGAATTCTTAAAGTTTATTAAAAAAACATTCTAAGCCATCGCTGAATAAGGGCGATTGGCTGACAAGGGTACGAGTGAAGGAAAAAAGTTTCACCCTAAGGAATTCTGATTCATTTACCTCTGTTTCTTAACACTGTGCTTACCGGTGTGATGTTCTCATACGTATCAATCTTAAGGGTATCGGTTACGCTCCGCTACACTTTAAAGATTTTATGTTTTATTTAAGTGGTTGATAGTTGATCGTTGTCTGTTTACTCGAGAATCCCTCTTAAGGTTGTGATATAAATTTATTTGCCAATTACATTACTTCTTGAAATTCCTTTGTGAGAATATTTTTGTCACAATCATTTCTTCTTTCGGAGTGATAACGAATTGATGTGCTTTTCTTCGAATAAAACTGTCGTATGCTTCATTAATAACGATGATTTTTGGCATTGTAACAAAATTATATTTCGCACAGCTGCTTTTAATGATGAATTAATGGAGAGATGAAACTTGTACGAAATAAATTTGATTGCTAGAAAACATGTTTTGGATGAGTTTTTTAATTAAAAAGATCAATTGTCACCTGTCAATTCTCAAGGGATTCAAGACCAATCAAATAACTCAATGAATAATTTATTTCATGATTGTGTCAAGGAGAAAAGTTTTATATGAAAATTCAAATATTTATGTACATGTTCACGTACATCATCATAAATCGCAATGCCGGGTGGATGTCATTTAATTCAATTGAAATTTATCCTTGAACTAGACTTTAAAAGAAACAGTGAACTGGATTCAATTGATGACGCTCAAAGATGCGGAACATAAATAATAAATAAATTATACTATGTCACGTTGTGTGATTTTACGAGTGAATGATTGAAAAATCGTTTACTTTGACACTTAAACGAAAACATTTCTTATCAGAATTAACCTGAATATTTATTTATGTAGCATTATGTAGCATAACCGGGGTTAGTTTTAAACATGTGGGTGGCAACGATTTATGTGTGGGTCCCAAGAATTTACTTTAAATTCAATTTGTTTAGGGTTATATTTGATTAATGAGTCTCGTGATATAAAACGACATTAAAATGTTCTGAATGAAGAAAGAATGAAATTTGAAATTCTTTCTCGACTGCTCAATCAAAGTAGCGCAACCATAATTGAGAATTGCCTGTCACAATATTTTAAATTTAATTCAATTAAAATTGTTTTGCTACATCATTATCTCATCTCATATCCAACGTCGTTCAATTTCATCAACTACACTTACGTCCATTCCCCGATGAAACCGCGTGAGGCAAATTTCTTTATGCCCTCGTCAAATATTCTCATTTTTTTGTCTACTTGTTTTTATTATTCGGCTTCAAAACTAAGTTATTAGTGCCAATTGAAGCTAATAAATCTCATTCTTAGCTTCTTGTCAATCGTAGGAATCAATAGAGAACAAAACTGTCAAACATTTTATTATGATATAAAAACAGAATTCGTTTAAAGAATTTATCACCATTTTGATCATGTTTTATTCATAATTGAATGCTTCAATGTTTCGATTAGAATCTTTTATAACTGTACACAAAATGTGATGAAAGTTCCATTCAAAAGTTATCAATTAAGCGTAAATTGTCTTGTGAATTTGTAAAGATTTGAGAACTTCAATCAGATGATTAGCTAAATATTCCAAAAGACTTCAAATCACTCCATTAGTTGTGTCTTTATTCACATGATTTAATGTATTATTAATGACTTTACAGACCAGCACGATGTGAAATTATTATTCAAACAAACAAACAAATAAACAAACGACCATGTGACTGATTTATAAGACACGGAAAGAACGTCTTGGGAGATATAAAGACGAATTTTGACATGAGACAAACAAGTGAAATTACGGTCAAAATGTCTATCATGGTCCACTTGGTTTGAATCAAAACATAAAAGGTCTACGACGTTCACACTCGCAACTCACTTCTGGTGTTTTATTTTGACTGATAATTGCTTGATAATTTTTCAAAGGTTACATTTCGTCTCTTTTGTTCAAATTATCTATTAAAACGTGAACGTAAACATTACTTCTAAATTATTCTGTCGAGCAGTTTGAGATGAAGTCTCACGAGAGCCACGAAGTTTAAAGATCAACTTCTTCTTCATCACAAGACTCTTGACGTACATTGATAAATATTGTCGCGATTAATTTCATGTCGCATGGTTCACTAAATCATATTATAAAGATTACGGGGGAGAAAAGAATTTTTTATTGCGAATAAAAAAGAAATTAATTACACAACTTGACATTAACTGGATTTGGAAATTTCCGGGGAATGCATCGAAGAAATAAAAAAAGGAAAAAAAGGATCCCACATCCCGTCTTAATATCTTTAAATATGAACAAATGTAATCAGATATGTTGCCCATATGCTTAAACGTTTCTTTTCTACTTGATTAAATTACAGCAATAGAATGCGAGACACTTTTGCGATGGAAAATACGAGACACAATGATCGCTATGAATCCAAAAAGAAGAAGACTTTCATTGAACTTAGTCGAGGCGGCTTCTTATTCATCGTAGCTCTCCTTCTATTTGTCATCGCTGCTGTCGCTCTTCTAGTCTTCAATTTTGCTGTTTGCTCTCCAGATGAGTCACAGAAAGCAGAGAAAAAAATTCAAGATCACGATGAAGTTTACAATTTATCAATGGCGCTCACAACATCGACATACTCACCAGATAAAAGTTCACCGAAATATGCGCAAGATTTACGACTTCCAAGATCAATTATTCCAATTTCTTATGACATTGTGTTGTTGCCATTACTATCTGGTGAAAACTTCACATCAACTGGTGAAGTGGCTATAAAAATTAAAATTCTTGAGAGTTGTAAGAATGTCACATTACACTCAAATACGTTGTCAATCGTTTGGAATGATTCTCAGATTCAGAAACTTGATAACGATGATAAGCCGTTCGAGAATATTTCAATCAAAAATCAATATTTTGTTGAAGATAAACAATTTCTTGTTCTTGAAACGTCTAAAGAGTTGGAGGAAAATTCATATTACGTCGTCAAATTACAATTTAGCGGAATGATTAAAGATAATCTTCAAGGATTTTACAAATCTTCGTATAAGGAGAATTCAGAAACTAAATGGTTGGCATCAACACAATTTCAGTCTACCGATGCTCGAAGGTAGAGAAATATTTCGCAGAAAAATTAACGATAATTAAACTTTAATTGTCATTTCCTTTCAGAGCTTTTCCATGCTTTGATGAGCCAAATTTGAAGGCAAAATTCAAACTTAGTCTCGGTCGTCCAAATGAAATGAAGACACTTTCAAATATGCCAATTGAGAAGACTGTTTTATTCACTGATAAACTCAAATATACTGAAGGATATGTGTGGGATATTTATCAAGAATCAGTTCCAATGTCGTCATATTTAGTTGCTTTCGTCATCTGCGATTTTGAGAGAAAATCCAATGGAAATAATTTCGCTGTTTGGTCTCGCAAAGATGCCAGCAGATCTTTGAATTATGCTTTAAGTGTTGGTCCAAGGGCATTGGCATTTCTCGAAGAATTCTTTAACATAAAATATCCATTGCCGAAAACAGACATGATTGCAATTCCTGACTTTAGCTCCGGAGCTATGGGTAATTGATGAAATGTCTTTGATAATCATTTAAAAAGCATTTTCAAAAACTGATTACAGAAAATTGGGGTTTAATTACATTTCGAGAGACGGCAATGCTTTATGAACCAGGAGTGTCAGCGATTGGTAAGAAGATAACAGTTGCAGCTGTGATTTGTCATGAGATTGCACATCAGTGGTTTGGAAATTTAGTGACACCGTCATGGTGGTCAGATTTATGGCTTAATGAAGGGTGAGTTGGTTTTAATGTCTTCGCAGATATCTCAATAATTGATTGGAATAATTTAATTAGTTTTGCAACATACATGGAAGATATTTGTCTTGATCATCTCGAACCAACATGGAAAAGCAAAGATTTGTTTGTTGCAAATGAACTTCATTCGGTCTTTGGATTAGATGCACTCTCAAGTTCACATAAAATATCGATTGAAGTGTCAAATCCCGATCAAATTAATGAAATATTTGACATGATTTCTTATTCGAAAGGAGCTTCAGTTATTCGTTCAATGGAAAGCTTTTTAACTCTTGACGTGTTCAAGAGGGGTTTAACGAATTATCTCAATCAGTTCAAGTACCAATCAGCAACCCAAGATGATTTGTGGTCAGCTTTGACTCTTGAAGCACAAAAGTCAGGAATTTTCGATGACACAATGTCGGTAAAGGAAATCATGGATGGGGGGACATTGCAAACCGGATTTCCTTACATTACGGTCACGAGAAATTACGAAACGAATGAAGCATATTTAGAACAACGTCGATTTATTCTTATGGATACAAAATCATCGGAAGTTGACAAAAAATCGATAAAAAGAAATGAAAAGGAAGCTTTATGGTGGGTGCCCATAACATACACAACAAAAACTGACTTAGAGTTCGACAACACAAAACCATCTCATTGGATGAAAGCTGAGAAAAATATAACAATTGAAAACATCGCTCAGTCATCAGACTGGTTGCTGCTAAACATTCAAGTCACAGGTTTCTATCGCGTCAATTACGACATTATAAATTGGAAGTTAATCATCAATCACTTAAACAACCCGCGACGATATCATGAAATTTCACAGTCTAATCGAGCACAGCTGATTGATGATGCAATGAATTTAGCACGAGCTGATCTTTTAGATTATACAACAGCACTTGATGTCACAAAATACTTGAGTCATGAACGCGATTATGTTCCGTGGAAAACTGCACTCAACAATTTATTGTACATTGACTCAATGTTAATTCGCATGCCAGACTATGACAAAATGAAGGTAATTTAATGCCAATTTTTTTTCTATTTGTTATAGAAATTTATTTCTTTTTCATTTCAGAAATATTTGACATCGAGAATTGAGAATATTTACAACAGGTTGCAATTTGAAGATACTGGCGATGTTTTGACTATGCTCAATCGTTATCAAATTTTGAAAGCTGCTTGCCATTTGGGCATGAAGGATTGCGTCACAAATGCAATTATTAAATTCCATACATGGGTCCATGAAGCAAATCCTGACATTAACAATCCGTAAGACTTCTCTAACATTCGAATGTTTTAAAGTTTTTTAAATTTATTTTCAATCTTAGAATTTCACCAAACTTCAAATTTGTTGTTTATTGCACTGCCATCAAGCATGGAGACAATGAAGAATGGGATTTTGCATGGAATCGTTTGTTGAACGCGACAGCACCAAGTGAAAAAGAAATTCTCATCCAAGCTTTGGGATGCAGCAGAGAACATTGGATTTTAAGTCGATATCTTGAACGAACAATAGCCGAGAATGGTCCGATTCGTAAGCAAGACACATTCAGAGTTTTCTCATCGGTTTCAAACAATGTTTGGAGTCAATCAATAGCTTTTAACTTTATCAAGGAAAATTGGAATCGTTTGAAGACTCAGTAAGTTCCTTTCATCATTAAATTATGTTAATAGAGATATTAAATTAAATTTTATTCTGTTTAAAGTTTTGGAAGTTTATATTTAAGTAACTTAAATTACTTAATCAAACTCTCGACGAAAAAGCTGACTGATCGAAATCAACTTGAAGCATTGAAGAACTTTGATGACAAAGAAGTACAAGAAGGACGAATTATCAAACAAGCAATTGAAAGTGTTGAAGCTAACATTGCATGGCTTGAGAAAAATTATAAAAATATCATAAAATGGCTCGATGAAAATACTGAGTAATGATTGAAATCATTTTTTAATAAGAAAATAGTTTTATTTTTCATTTTCTGCTTTAGTTGGTACTTACAGAAAAAATAAAATTTCAATAATTATTGTCGAAAACTTTCTTCTTATTTTGAATTGAAGAAATACAAGAAATTGATTAAAATTTCATCATCAATTACAGTTTCAATTTCAATTTCTTTGATGATTCTTTTAACTTGTGACTCAGGAATAAGATGAACACCATGTCGATCATTAATGGACCAATTTATTAGTTCATTAAGTCGCATTTCTTGTGAAGGTTCTTGAGAAATTTTCATTTGATTATTGAACTTCCATTCAACCCAAAAAACAATTCCATTGCAAGTTTTCAATGAAGATTCTACAGGAAGAATCGTTTTCGAACTTTTACAACTTTCATCGTTGAAATTCATCTTGAAAACTTCTACTGATGAACCCAAAGATAGACATGGATATTCCCAAAGGGAAAATGGTTCAACATTAGCATCAGCAAACGATGATGCAACGTCTAAAACTTCATCAAACATTTTATGATCAAATCCTTCACAAGATGATTCCAAGGGCCAGCGAATTTTGTGAAGATTCAGGAAATGTACTGGAGCAGCATAAATCGATGCAGAGACAGGATTAAGCATGAATGTCCCTTTGTGATTTTTTAAGTTTATCATAAATTTCTGAAGAATTCTAATGTTGTCCCAAGGAAGAATTGCATCATTGAAATGAGGATCAGCGATGATTTGTGTTATTGGTTCGCTGATATTATTCAGATCAAAGATAAGCTGAACTCTTTCTTGAAGATTATTTGATTCTATAAAGTTCTTCATGCTTTTAATACAAAGCGGATGACTTTGAAATATATAAATTTTTGCATCTGTTTGTAACGTCGCTTGAAGACCTAGAAGACTATGATCACCCAGGAAAAGTAAACATCCAGTTTTAGGAAGATCAAAAGACTCAATTTTTAACTTATTCATTTCCATAATTCGACTTCTTGAATTTGCCATGTGAAAAATACAAGTGCAAAGTGGTCGCTCAATAGAGGAATCAAATGATGCTGTTTGTGAAACTTCAAACCACCATGAGAACTCGTCGTGACAAGCTGTAACGTAAGCACAACTATTTTCTTTTAATGATTGTCTTGATTGAATATAGAAAACTCCTTGCATCCAGTGATCACGCCATGGAATAGAATTTCTTAAATAAATTTCATTCTTTTCAGAATTTTTAAGATCACAGTCGGGATGATTCCAATATGGAGCACAGTTCAATAAAATCGATCCACTGGAATTCATTTTAATTTCCCACCAGAAAAATATTGCGTTTGCTACTCCTTTCCTTTCAACTTGAAATTGTTTTGTAAATCTTTCCAATGATTTAATTTGAGTTTTTCCTGAGAAATCGACATCACAAATATTGAAAAAACTTCCAAGAGTTTTAAAACTATTTGTCGGTAATTGGCTTAGTTGAAGATCATGTATCGACGGCGATCCTCTGCATCGCAAAACCTTAAAAGAAAATCAAAACTTAGTTTAAACTTTGCATCAAATTTATAATTGTTCATTGAATATTACATCGTCGGGAATTTTTATGCCTTCTAATGTTAGTGAATTCCAATTAACTACTGTAGGACAATCCACTATTTGGACAAATATTGAAGCAGAATGAGGCACACAAATGCAAGAACTTTCCATTAAATATTTATGTGCATGATTGTAAGTGCTTATAGCACCTTCACCAATTAATTCAGTGTCAAGTACTTCAGCAACAAGAATGTTTGCCTTTTGTTCCATGTCTTGACCACAGCCGATTTTTACTTTAGTTGAATGTTTAGTGATAATTTTGATTTTATCTTTAAATCCGTTGTCTGAAATGATTTGACGAGCGAAGTTTGAAACTGGAGAGAAAGCTTCAATTGTGGTGACAGTATCAGCTCCATGCTGGGCAGCAAGCATTGCTAATAACCCTGTGCCTGTACCAATATCTAAAACATTTGCTTTTCTTCCTTGAGATTTCATTTCCACTATTGCAGCTTTAATTCCAAGTGAATATTTCTCATTTCTTTCCTTATCGTGAAGCATGTCAGCAAATGCTGATCTAGCAACCTCTTGATAATAGTCATACGAATCATCTTTCGAAGTAGGTTTATAATAATCCATAGCACTTTTATTTATATTTCTAATTTTCGAAGAGCGAGCAAGGAACATTTTTAATTTCACGTTTATTTGTTTACAATTCTAAACTTTAGAACAGATTTGAAAATTCGGTTGAAATGAACTTATATTTTCATTCATGTATTTCTTTTAAATTCTAAGTTGTCATGCTTCTTGTTTAGTATATTAGTATTATTGATATGATCTTAGTTTAATATTCAAATTTGTTTTCTATGAATAATCTAATAATTATGAGATTTTATTTAATTTCTAATGTTTCATTTTCAATCCATTTCAGTCGAACGTTGCATGAAGCGCACTCTATCGGAAAATTGAGTAATCTCTGATATCAAAACAAACTATTCGGCAACAAATGAATTTTTCACAAATTCATTTCAAATTAGCTTAAAAGCCTAATTTTGTAGTTGTTTATTTTATAACCGTTCTGTCAGTGATATAATGATCTTATTCGGTGCTTTCTAGATTACATTTATTCGTGTATATTTGAAGATTTGTTGTGTTCTGCCAAGTGAAAATTCAAAATGAGTTTATTTTTGAGGAGAAGTTTAAGTGAAAGTTCTGATAATCTGCAGCGTTCACCATCGCTAGCATCAATAAGAGAAAATAGTTCGACAGATTCCTGGTCAACACATGATAACAATGACGACAGAAATGAGAAAATTCAACGACTGAGTGAGTAAAGCCAAAAATAAAAACATTATGTATAAGAAGAGTTGTGGAGATTACTTTAATTTATTCATGAATGATGACATCAGCAATAAGTATGCGTTAGCAACTTATAGTGGAACTATCAATTAGCGGTTCTTTCTATTATTGGATTTTACTTGTTTAATGTTTTCATAACAAAAATCATCTGTTGTTTCCTTAAGGACTCAATTGCGCATGTCCGTTTCAAGTATACAAAGTTTGTGTGAATCCTTTTTCTCGTCGTTTCGATTAAAATTCTTTTAACCGATAAATAATACATAACGACTCTTCACTTATCAATACTTGATTTCATAAGATCCTCAACGCCTAAATAAAGGCCGGGTTTGTTAAAATAAACTGAAGAATATCTTCGAAAACAAGAAAACAGAAAAAACGCAATAAGGAAGAAAAATCGATAATTTTCTTTGGAAAATGATGAATCATATTGTAAGAAAACATTTGAATGTCGAGAAAGTTTTCCTTTGCAATATTTCGGTTTCAATTTTAGTAAAGGATGCGTGGAAGTAACAGCAACTCGGGGTCGTCGAAAGTATCTCAGAAAAGTAATCTTATCAACATTAATAACAACAACGAGAGCACCATTTTGCTTCCGAAATCCACGAAAGATGTAACATCGGCTCAGGATACGATTTACTTGTGTAATTTTCGTGTTTCGGTTGATGGTGAATGGCTCTGTCTTAAGGAGCTTCAAGACGGAATGCAAAGTCAAAACAATGAAGGTGCTCCGAATGATGATCCTAAACGTATTCATGTTGCAAATGATAAGTGCAATGAGAAGATTGTCGAGCGTGATTGGGTCAATTATTACTGTAGGTGCTTTTTTCGTATTTCCTTTTTGTGTTTCTTCGTTTTGTACTCTCACACAAACGTCAATTACATGTTTAATTTATGATTTAGTTGCGCGCCCGCATAAACATAATCGCCACATACATTTTTTCTTAAGTTAGAACCATTCAACTACAGACACAGAAACAAAACATTTTTTTCTTTATCCAGTACAGTTCATTCAACTGAATTCATTAAAAAAATATATAAATTATGCTTTATTGGTTGGTGCTTTGCTTCAAGATATTGACCCAAATTTAAGACTTCTGCTTGCGGAATCTACTCGGCGACAAAGAGCGAATCTTGTTTAAGAATTTCGAAGATTTTGATTTCGTTTCCTGTTCATCTTCTGAGCTTTCAGTTATCCTGAATTTTGATTGATTTTTCGAATCATTTTGTGAGACGATAGAAGAACCTGACCATGATTTGTTTGTCGGATTAACTTCTAAAATGTCTTCTTCAGATTCAGTGAGATTATGAAGCAAAGGAAGTTTCATTCTGTCCATGCTTTTCTTCTTTCCTTTCAATCTAGATTTAAGTTGTTTCTCATTCTCAAAATTCACTCGTTGCTTAGAAGATTTTTTGCTGAAAGTATGAAATTCATCTGGGTCTGGTTGATGCGTGTTGTGCTTGAAAAAGTTGATAAGCTTTTGCATGCAACTTAGTTTTCGTGTTGGTTTAGAATATTTCACTTTCTTGTTGCTACAACAGCAATTTATCAACATATAAATGATAATAATAATAACTCCAGTAGTGAAAGCTGCTAAAGCAATTGCAATCCACAAGTCATTGTTGTAATTATCGTCTGAGTTCAGATTTTCTTCGTTATTCTCTGAATGCAACTCATTATTTTGCAATAAATTTAAGCGAAGTCTTTTTTGTTTAACTTTTCTATGTTTATTGATTTGAATGTTCACATCGTTGGGTCCTTTTATTGTTTTAAAAATTCTCAAAACTCCACCGAATGCAGGATACAATTTGTCATCGTTCAGATATGGTGAAATATTTTCCAACAACCAAACTTTTAATCGCTGATTGAAAATCGATTGATCAATGTTTTGATATTTGTAGCATTGAGAGACAGTGACGAAAAATCGGAAAAGTATAAAAGTTGACGCTTTTGAGTTTATGTTGAAAATGTGTTTGCGTTTGAGTGGCAACCAAATCGTTGACAATGCGTCATCTTCATCAATTTCCATCTTTGGCAATGGGACAATCATCTCTTCATCATCATTATCATCGTTTTGATTAGTTGCTAAACATGCGCATGACTTCATTGCTTCAGCATCATTTAATTGTGTTGTTAATGAAATTGGTTCAATGTATGATGAAAATTGCGAGAAATCTGTGATAGGATTTCGCCAATCATTTCCATTCGTGTCTAACAATTCCTTACACCTTTCGAACAAATTTGAAATATTTTCAACAACTTTATATGTGATATTTCCGGAGTAGAAAGAATATTTCGCAAGTGGCAGAAATTGATGCTTCAAGAAGCTAAAAATATTCACAAAATTACTAAATTTTTCAATAAAGAAAGTTTCTCGCTCACCTTCCCAACATATCAAAGAAACTTTTCTGAAGCAACTCACGAACATCATTTGTGTTGATATTTTCAATAATTTCATGAGTTTTATAAAAATATTTGATGACAGTCGTCATTCCTTCATCATTTAGAAGTCTGCTGTCGGTAATATCTGGCAGAAGATCTTGAAATTTCAATCTTGCAGCTAATAATGCAACATCGTTTGGTCCCAGACACTTTTTTTGAAATCCATGATCATTAAAAAGAATCGAACCCGTGGATTGAATCACTTTACACTTCCTTTGTTGCGTAGAAAATAAAATGATAAGAACTATAATTGATAATTTCGCGTGGCGCCGTAACATTTTTAAAAAGTTCTCTTCTTTCTATTTCTTTCATTTGTAAACAAAAAAAGCGACTGCTTTGATCGATTTTTGAATTTCTTTGTTCTCAGCTCGCGATCCCGCAGCGATTGAACGATCAAATCTCGTCAACATTTGTAAGCTTGTTGTGAAAGAACTTTTAGAGCAATCGTTGCGCTACGGACGTCAATTAGATTCGGATCATCTTCCATTACAACATTTTTTTATCGTTCTTGAGCATGTTCTTCGTCATGGATTGAGACCAAAAAAAGGTCTCTTAGGGCCCAAGAAAGAACTTTGGGATCTCCTTCAGAGTATTGAAAAATATTGTCCAGAAGCTCAAGACGTCACCTTAAGTATCAGGGATTTGCCAACTGTTCGTACTCACACTGGCAGATCACGAGCATGGCTTCGATTGGCTCTGATGCAGAAGAAACTTGCAGATTATTTGCAATCATTGATTGAGCATAAGAATGAAATTCTTGCTGAATTTTATGAACCTCATGCTTTGATGTTAAGTGATGAAGTAAGAAATTCAAATAATCAAACTTTATAAAAGAAAATTGATAGAAAATTTGTACAAACTTCTACAGATCATCGTCATTATGGGAATATTAGTAGGATTGAATGTGATTGATTGCAATTTATGCGTGAAGGGCGAAGATTTAGATTCACAACAAGGCGTCATTGATTTTTCACTTTACTTGCGTTCGAGTTCAAGATCAAGTCCCGAAGATGAACAGCCAGCAATTGAAGGTGGAAATATGACAGCAGTTTTAGATCAGAAAAATTATATCGAAGAGCTAAATCGTCATTTAAAGTAATATTTAAACATCTCTTAATAATTTTAAAATAATCATAAAAGAAAACTTTCAGTGCAACTGTTGCAAATCTTCAGCAGAAAGTCGAACAATTGACGACAACGAATGCATTGATGAAAGAAGATTTGGCGATAGCAAGAAACAGTCTTCTAACTCTTCAAGCTGAAAATGCTGCTTTACGTCAGAATCAAAATCATAACAATCGACAAATTGTCGATAATGCGAATGTTTTAGATAATTTCGATCCAGAAATGGCTGAAACTTTAGCTGAAGAGAGAAGAAAGCGACAAGATACAGAAAGAGAGTTGGAACTTCAGGTGTGCCTAAAAGCTGAGACAGAAATGGCTATGAAATTGCTTGAGAAAGATATTCACGAGAAGCAAGACACGATTGTCTCTCTTCGTCGACAGCTTGAAGACATCAAGCAAATTAATCTTGAAATGTATAGAAAGCTTCAGGTAATTCCTCAAACATCTCACTTTATATTTCTTACTTTTAGATGTAATTTTGTTGCGATGATAGATTTTTATTAGAAACTAATTTTACTAACATATTAACACATGAAAATGAACTGAAAAATTAGGAATGTGAGCATGAGCTGACACAGAAAGGTGAAATGGTTGAGAGATTGCAGGTGAAAGCATCAAGCATTGGAAGAATTCTCACGAATCTTGAGAAGAAGTACAACAGCACACATGAGAAAGATGGCGCAGAAATTAAAAAATCTCCGTCGGGTCAACAACTCGGCCATTCGTCTAACAAACGATCGCATGTTAAAATTCAAGCGATTCCACCGTTTAATGCTAATAAAATAAGAAAATCACCATCAACAGAACCGGCAGCTACTGTCAATGAAGAAGTTGAGCAAGATGAAGATGTTAAAGAAAAGATTAATGAAAGTCAAACTGAAGAATGAAGTAGTCATGATCTCTAATAAGCTTAAACTTAATCATCTGTTTGCTTCATTAATCACTAACAAAAACATATTAATAATATTAATATTTAGATACATAAATGTGGTTAAAGTCATGAAATGTATAAACAAACAAAAAATATTTTGCATTGAAATCCTTTTGTAGGAATGCGAGTCATCACTCAAACACAAAACTGATTTGCTTACAAAACTTGAAGATCAAAGGGAGTCTATGTCGAGCGCTATAATGCAGCTTGAGAAGAAGTAGGTTTCGCTTTACATAATCCTTTGTCTAACTCTATAACTTTATGACGCAAGAATGAACATAAATAAACATTTTTGTGCTTATTCTCCAAATTTATCCCTTGTAGCGACATTTTTTCTATGCTTAAAAGTTTTCTTTTGATGATAAAAAGATGAAAAAAATAAAGAAAAATTGTAAAAGAAATTTTTAAAGAAGTTTAATTTATTTTTTAAAACACTTTTCAGACACGCTTCAGACTTGGCTTCGTTCAAGTCACTTGAAGACACCAGCAAAGCCTTATCGTCTCAAATCGCTGCATGTGAAGAGAGTCGAAGTCGATGTGAAGCAGATTTGAGAATAGAAAGGGAATGGAAGTCTGCATTGCAATCGAAAGAACTTGAATATAAAGAAGTTATTTCAAGACTACAAATGAAAGTCAATCAACATGCTGAAGATGCAAAGAAATATGAAAAGATGAAATCTGAGTTTGAAAAGCTTAGAAAGAAATATAACGAAGATCAACAAACACTTGAAGAGCTTGGAATTCAACTGAGCATGACCAAGTTGCAGATGTCTGAAATGAAAGAAAGATCGAAAATAGCTGAAGAAATGGGGAATGGACGAGCGATGGCATCAGATTGGACACCTGATGAATCAGCAACGAACTGCAACTGTTGCCAAACGAACTTTAGCATAACGAAACGTAAACATCACTGTCGTAGTTGCGGTGAAGTTGTTTGTAAAAATTGTTCCGAACATTTGTTACCGCTTGAAGATTCTAATGGTGAGAAATTTGAAATTGTTTGTAAAATCAAAATGATTAATTAAATTTGGTTTTTATTTAGGAGTCCTTGGGAAACCCGTACGTGTTTGCGACAAATGTTGGGATAGTCGCGTTAATTAAATATTTAAATTAATTTCATCATATATTTTTTATTAAACAAATTTTCATTTTATCGTTATAAAAATTATTAATATTTCTAATAAATAAAAGGAAAAATCATAATTCATAGATTAATTCTGTTCAAATAGATTTAAACATGAAACTAATTGATTGAAAATGCTGTTAATAAGCGAATTTATCACATCAATTATACGAAAATCATTCAACACTTTGTTTAATGCTGAAACAATATTTTCATTTATAAAGTCGTTGATAGCACTTTGACTTTCAGTAATTAGAGTTGGAAATGCTGCTGATAATAAAGTGCTGATGGTTGCGTCTAAGAAGATACCGAAACCTTGCAAACGAACGGTAACTCTTCTGACTGAGATGCCTAAGAAAAACTTGTCAATGTTCAGGAAGCCGTCATCGACATTACTCATGTCGATGGTTCCATTTACTCGAAGATCGTTGAAGATAAAACTAGCTGAACCAGTTCCTGAAATAGGTGTAGTTCCAAGATTCCCACTTGTCTCATGTTGTCCTATCAGACTCAGTTCTCTAAAAGATATCTCAAAGTATGCTGACAACCCAATAATGCTGACATCCATCTCGTCAATCTCAAATTCCTGCAATCCCACAAGTTCCGCATCAAACAAACGCAGCGAGAATCTAAAAATAATTTAATCCCTTTTTGAAATACTGATTAGATAATGTGCAAGTAAATTTTCTTACGAATTTAAAGTTTCTAATGTGTCAAGATTTAATTCAACATCTTCAATGAGCAAAGGATCTATTGGTGGGATTCCTAATAACGGCCAACCAGTAGAGAAATTTTCTCGTTGCCCCTCAATTATGTTGATAATCTGTCGATTCAATATATTGCGACCTCTTTCAAGTATTCGTTCCAAAACTAATGGAAGTTTAAAATATTAGCTATTTAATTCATTTAAGATTATCAATCTCACTTGTTGGAAGTATTGAAGATTGCAATGGACGATCCAACGATTGCCCTGCAGTCACATAAATTAATCCAAAAAACAACAAAACTTTTAATAACTTCATTTTCAACAACAGATTTAGGTTTGAACTTTGTGAATTTATGATTGAAAATTGAGAACTTTTTGACGATTGTAAAATGTTTTATATTAAAAATATTTATCGGCATTCGCAATCAAATCTTATCTAATGTGATAAAACGTTGATCTTCCTGCTTCAGGTTTGTTATCATTTTTCATTGAACTTGTGATTCATCAGCTTTCTTAATTAAAGTTGTCTGAGGATTACTTTTAATTATCTAAGTTTTATTTTGAGATTGGTGAAATATGAAATGTTTTGACTGATACTGAGAAATAATATTTCTTATCAAAAGTAATGAAGGGAATCTAATAGGATTAAAATTATACATATCTGCAAGTAAGGTCAAGTTTCATCACACAAATATGGCAACCACGCCTGTGCATAATATCCAAGTCAACAATCAATAAATAGCTGAAAGCTTTAACATGACACTGCATGATTATTGACTTATTATATCCGCCTTACAACTTAGTCTCACGAGATTTCCTTTTTACAATCAAAGTCTTATTTTGCATTCCATTTCTGCATCGGAATTAAACATTCACAAAAAAAGTTATCGACAAATACTGAAACTCAACCACAAACATTATCTAAGAATTGCAAACTCTACTCTAGGTAGCGTAAACTGGTCATCTGAACATTTAGATTCACTTTCATTTTGCTGATTATACAAAAGGAAAATTTTCATACGAAGCTTGTAACGAGAAGTTGTTGCATTTCTTACATATATAAATATAAAATAATGCTCGTTTTGACACTCATTCGATTTCTACGTTCATGAAGCAGATTATCTGAAACAAATTTATTGACTTCACATTTAAATAAAATACCAATGAATAATGTTTTTAAAATTGCAGATTTTTAAGCTTTTGCAATTTCACTTTCAGCTTGATGATAAAAGAGAAATGATGAGTCGTAAGAAGCATCGCTGTTGTCAGTTGTTTCAAGGCGAGAGCAGTGAGTACGACCTTCAAAGAATCAACATTGTTATGTTGCTGTCTTCAAGACACTCTTCGAAAGTCGAAAGAGAGTCAAATCAATGGAGGAGAGCGAGTAGTGAGTACGGAGAAATGGGTCAGTTGGTAATGTTTGAAAACGAAATCATTTTATTTTTCTTACCATTAAGTCATTGACAGTCGTGATGGTTAGATGCATCATCTAGTGGTGTGGAACTTTTTATTTAAAATAATTATAAAAAAGAATTAAATAAAAGTGAAAAAAAAAGAATTAGAAGAACAAAAAAAAATTTCAATTGATGTTTAAAATAAATTTAAAAAATGTTTAAAAAATGATTGAACAACATTAAAAAGTGAAATATTTACAAAACGAAAAAGAAAATCAGAAGCAAAGATATCTTTATGTGAAGGATATTTAAAAGGATACAAAAAATTATTAAAAAGACAAGCAAAGTATGTGGAAATTAAAACATAAAAATTATTACAACATTAATTACATCCATGCATAGAAATCTTTTGTTCTTTGTCATATTTCGTCATAAAATAATTGAAATTGTTCGAAGCATAAAATAACTTCCAAATAGTTCTCTTCCCATTTCAATCTTAACCCAATTACGCAATTTGATTTCCTATGAATCTGATTAAAATTCATCACGTCACTTCCAAAAAATTTATCAATCATAGTTTACTTTTCTACGACTGAGGATTAAATGCTTAAGTAACAACAATAAGAAATTTATTCCAAGCACATCACGGATTGGTGGTCAGAAACAATTACCCAACATTAACGATCAGAAATGTTTATGTTGGAAAGTCGAAGGAGAATATAAAATGAGTTTAATTAAATAACTTGAGTATCAAAAGTCTGTGATAAAAAAAATTAGAGAAGAAAAAGAAAACTGGAACAAAATTGATCAGGTTCAGGTTCACTTTCGTCTGATTTCGCGGTTTAATTGACACGTAATTGACTCAATCAGCGAGTAACATTCGTATTCAAATTGACGTCTGCCGGGTCGTTTGTTGGTCGTTATGTTAATTCACGTGTGAAAATCGCCAATAATTGCTTTTTAACTGTCCACATTGTATGGCAAAAATAAGAATCAATTACAATCGGAAATGAATGAAAGTGATTTTAAGATGAAAGAAAAAGAAAAAAAAAGAAAAATTTAATTAAATTTTAAACGTTATTGATTGCTAGGGTCTACGAATCATCAATAAGAATTACAATTATTAGCTACCGACATTAATTCGAATAACTTCTTTACAATGGTACGCGCTTTAATGAATAATTGTGGTGATTAAATTTGGGGAAAACTTATACGGAAAATCTCACAATGGTCATGGTTGACTTCACTTGCTTTGAGATCAATTGAAAGAAAGTTCGTTATTATTTATTGCGTATATGTGAAATTAAAAGAATGTATTTGCGAATGGATCATAAAGCACATATAATGACTTATTGCAGACATATTTGCTGGCAGCAGCAGCTCATTGTATTTTTGTTAAAGTCATTGATAGACAACTATAACTCAAATTCAGAGAAAATTTTTTGTTCTCCATTTATAGAAGACATGATGATGGTGTTCGCACGATGCAATTCCTTTATGTTACCACGAAGTGCTCGTTGATAAGAGATCAACATGAAAGCCTTTCAATTCTTATTATTATTGCTATTTGTTTTCATCAAATGATTATTACAACGTGACGATGTTTTTATCTTCATTAACCTTCTATTGCAACTTGCACGAAATGAAATATGAAATCGAAAGTAAGTTTTGATCGAGTTTGTTGTTGGGAGAGTCAGATGCGAATATTTTTCTTTCTTTTTTTCAAATAAATTTTCTCAAGATTTCTTTAAATTTAATAAGCTTCAAGTTAAGCAGATAAAAAATAAATTTTCCAAAAAAGGTGCGTCGACTATAAGAGAAGATTTCTAGTTTTGAAAAATTCGAGAAATAATTTTATGTTTGACTTGTAAATTGTTATGAAAAGTACCCGCAGGTCGGCGACTTCTTTCACAAATTGACACGTTCCCGTAAAAAGGTAGAAAATCAGTGAAATTTAATTTATGTGGCAAATTTATGATGGAACACACGCGCAAATATTTCAAAACCTTTTTGATGCCGTCATTTCTCATGCAAATGATGCGATTTTCTCATGACACGACTTTTGCATTTGCGATTATTTTTACGTAATGGAAAGAGAGAATTTTGAAATTAACAAATGTGAAACATGTCTTGGACTTATTTTCGGTTTAATGAACTAAAACTTCAAATCTTTCAAACATCAAATGGGCATTAAAGAAATCCATTAAAGTTGTTTGAAAAGACATTAAATGAATAAAATTTAAGGAATTGATTTCTTTCTAAAAAAATATGAAACCACCTGAGGATTCATAGTATCGTTGTAAAAGAAAACATCCATTAGGAAAGCGTAAGTCAAGAGAAGGGTCAAGAATTTCAGGTAGAAAATCATAGGCTTCTAGATAACGTGCTTCGGAAACCATAAAAAAATCCATCAAACCTGAGGGAGGCTCATCAAAAGTTGTTTGTTTGGGTCATGCAACGCATCATTTCTACGTATAAGGATATCGAACGAAAGAATTTTGTTCTTTTTTTATTATTTTAAATATTTTTTAAAATGAAGCACAGTTGGAAATATAAAACAAGTTTAAGAGAAACAGACTCGTCTGTTGCTGACGGTAATGACGATGCAGAAGAAGCAACAAAATGAAAAGTTAGAAAAATAGAGAAGGAGAAAAAATCTAATCAAGTTGCATTGCAACAATAGAACTTTCTGAACAAATCATTGATGTTATTCCATTGTTGTGTCATTTATAAATATCTCAAACTTTATGAGCTAATAAATTGCTTAATCTTTAGTCAATTTTTTCATCTGTCACGATTTTAATTTAAAGAAAATTATTCACTCAGTTTGAGTTTGATTTGTTTGTTAATTTGTAGATTTTTTTATGATCATTTTCTAAATATTTAAACGAATGAATAATTATCATGAAGATTGATGGTTTTCTATTCGAAATCGAGCGATAAGAAAAGAATAAAAATGCAATTAAGCATTTATCTAGCTTATCTTTCACTTCACTTTTATTGTTAAAGAAAAACAATAAAACTTATAACCTACTCATGCTACTTAAGTTTGCATTTGATTGTCCCATAAAAACAATATTTTTCAAATAAAGCATGTGTTTACTCTTATGGTGTTGTAAAGAAAGAAAGAAAAAACATTAAAATGGTGCGATGAAAAGTAAAAAATAATTAACACAATTACGAGTCATTTCTATTTTTTTTTTCATTTAAATGAAGACGACACTGGCAAAGTAATGTTTAAAAGGTGAAAGTGATGAACCGCTGATTTTGCATCTTGCATTTATGATTGGGATTCTTTGTTTTCATCTTGCAAACATCATCGAACGTGCGAAGAATCTGCATGCATATTCAACAAACAACAAATATTTATTGACGTAATACCATTTGAAAGATTTCACTTTTTAAGAACATGACTTGAAGTTGATGAACTAACAAGCAGCGGAAATTAGTTTCCCTTCTCTCCGTTTCCAAAATAAGCTTTCATTTTCACTTTGGTCACTTGAGATTTGAGACAAAATATCGTCAAATTAATGCTTAAGCATTTTCAAGTTTCAAGACCATAAATGTTTTAGTCTTCCATCATAATTTTATGTCTTGACAATGGCAGAATTTCACCCACGAATATCATCTCAGCAATTACGATCGAGAAAGCATCTTTGTCTTGAAAACTCTTTTTTTTTTTTTTGTTTTCCTACAAACAATGCCGCACATTGACGATGCTGGTGGAGTCACTGATGATCCAATTCTCATGAAATTTTTAATTTCTTTTGTGTCTGGAGGCGATGAAGAAAAAAACTTTTCATTTCTCTTGATTTTACTTTTTTTAAGTAGACATTTAATGCTGACTTTCGTTGGACAATTATAAGCATCAATGTCGAGATTAGTTGAACTCGACGAGAAGTTCAATGAATCTTTTGACATTTTATTTTACATTGTTGAATCATTTAAGACGTAAAAAACAAATTATTTCCTTTTAGGTCTTTAAATTTAAAAAAAAGATTCATTCATCTTCATTTCCGTCTTTGAATAACTCCAGAAGCATCTCAAATTGAGAAAAGCGACAAGAACAGAATGTTTTCATTCACTAATTGATTTTACACAACATCAGATTGAAATCTTGAACGGTGAGAAAAGAAATTCAAAATAATTTGGAGAAAATTATTTTCGGTCTTTAAATGAATAAAAAAAATTGTGTTTATTTAGCTTCTTCCTCTCAATTTCAAAACAAACGAAATCACAGATAATAGCCAATGAATGTATGGAAATGAATGGTCTCCGACCTCAACATTATTCAACACATTTCTCTTGATTATCATTCTCCGATTCAATTGTATGATTATGTCAAGCAATCGCTTTAATATTCCGTAATTAACACATTTGAATCACGATAAATTGCCATGTTTAACTCCAACCGCACCTTCAATGATCTTGATATGCATTTCGAATTTTATGGACCATATCACAACATTGTGCACGCATAAGATTAAAGTTGAATAGTCGTACAGAAGCTGATCACACTTTCTTTACATTTATTTACATTTCTTATCTCGATCTTGAATATTGTTAACTTTTCTTTTAAATGGCAAGAAGCTATCGACATTATTCAGTTACAATGGAATTAGAAATGTCGTGATGCCTCGTGAACTATGCATGAAAAGCGAGAGTCGTCTGGTTTCCATCCCGCTGTTATGTTACATCTTTCTCATCTTCCAATTCACTTAACCTTCATATGATTACATTTTCAAAACAAATATTTTCTCTAATGAACTTTTAGCAGTTTTTTAATTGAAGATCATGAGTCATGGGAAATTTCCATGGAGAGATAAAGTGAGAAAAAAACGGCAACTTCTGCTTTCTTCCATAATTTGCATTAGACTCATCGTGAGATCCACGAGACTTCTTTCTTTATTTCTTTCATTCCCATTTTAAATATGTTTGAATTTCTAAGTTTAACAACATCACAACACAGCAAGAGCGCGTGTGTGATAGCATAAGCCAACTTTGCGCCATAGTCGTCTCTCTTTTATTTCACTTTCGTTTCATGCTGTTGTGGAAAAGTGGAGAAAAACAAGAAAATATTTACAAAGAAAGAAATAAGAAACGATTACATGTGGGAAACAGCGAGAACTTGTTGGATCTCCATGAAGATGAAATCAATGAACTCTTGCGATTGTAACTCTTTTGATTTCTAATAGCTCGTAACATTGTTAAACGGTGTTAATTAAATGAATATGGAAATATCTCTAATTGAGTTTTGATTTCAAGAATACTTAAAGTATTTCACTAATTGTTGTCATCTTTTTTTTAAATTAAACTCATCACATTTTCGGTTGATTTGAAGTTTGAAATTATTCTTCATACTTCTTCGCTGTGACCTAAACACGCATCGCAATAATTTTCACTTAATTTGTATGACTTATTGTAGTCTTTTTCTCTTTTCTTGATGAGTAGCGACTTTCAGTTGAAAAACTTGAGAAAAAAAGAAGAGACTTCATTGTTCTGTTATTATTTTCACCTTTAAAGTGAATATTTTCATTGTCTTGTGGTCGAGTGACAAAATGTTTTAAAATCACAACACCCACAGGCATTTATTTTGTTAAGACTTAACTTTTATAAGAAATTAAAATTCTTCTGCTTCTTACTCTTTGAATGTTTACATTTTCATGGTCATTAATGACGAAATAAAAAAACTTAAAAACGATTAGAAATTATTCAATATTCAAGTTCATGGTTAAAGTAAAAAAAAAGAGAGAAAGGAAAATGATTAATCGAGTTTTGATTGTGAAGGGTCAGGTATCGTAATCGGATTGATGATATGAATTTTTAATGGATGAAAAGAATTAATTGAAGACTTCGAACTTATCGACATTAAATTTTTGATCTTCTTTCAGTAAAAGTTTCCTCCTTTTTTATATTTTAGATAATGGACAATCAAAGCATCAAAGCGCTCTTAATGATAATGCTATTAAGCTGCTTTTCAGTCTCATGCAGTGAACTGATACGACCGCCATCACCGCCACAAGTTAATTACGCTTTTAATAAATTTCGGCCGCCACCCGCACCAGAACCAACTTTCATTCAAAGAATTACGAGTTGGATTTTCCCTTGGGGTGGTGTCAGTGAAGAAGAAGAATTTCAATTCAAAGCATCAGCGAAAATTGATAATCAAATTCATGATCGACCTGTTCATTATTCGAGACCTCCATTGACAAGAGTCAATCCATCGCCAATTCGCGAAGTTGAACATGCAGCACCTAGAACGAGTCCATCTCCACCAATCACAAAATGTTCACCTTGCAACAAAGTTCCATGGATTCCAATGATGCCAACTTATCAGCTTCCTTTAGTTAACAGTAATTCTGGAGGTCAACAGCAACATCAACAACGTCAAATTTATTTCAAACATCATTTTGGAAATGAAAGTCCTTATGCACAAATTCCACCAGATCTTAGTCACAAATACGGTCCACCAAGTAATCAACAACCATTGTTGGGGAAATTCCCAAATAATGGTCATCAATTATATGGAGTTCCACCACCCCAACATAATCAGCAGCAGCATCAAGAAAGGTTTCAATATACAACTCCCGTTTATACGAAAACAACTTTCAGACCGAACAACAAGATCATCGATCCTTTAGCCATCACTTTCACTACAGTTCGACCAAACAACAACAACAGACCACTTCGTTTCACATCAACTGGATCAATAACTAATCCTGAATATATTCCCCCACCCAACGTTCTCCCTCTTGAAGGTGAGACTGGCAATGGTTTTGTTCCCATACCAATTCCGAATCTCTCACCCACGCCAATTCCACCACTTTTCGATGCAAAAGATTTTAATATTAATCCGTATCGCAGTCAAAAAACTGGATCTATTAAACTCGTGCCATTAGATCCTGTTGCACAAGTCTCAAATAATGTTAATGTTCAAGTTAAACCAGAGAAAAATTTAGCAAAGTTAGAAGCATTAAAAGAAAGTCCATCGGTTGAAGTTGTCAATTCAAATTTAGTTGCTGAATTTACGATAAATGGAAATTCAATTCAACATGAAAGTGTAACCACGAGAGAACCTTTCAAGAAAGATTCAAGTTTCAGTCTCGATGTTGTTAATAATCTCGATGTTAAATCAACAATTCATCAACCGATTGTAGTTGAAAGTTTGGAGACGGTAACTGACAGCAGTTTTGCTGGTTCTGAACATGCTTTCGAGCATAACGTTCAGCAGTCTTTAGATCTTCTTGCAAATCAAGTAAAGGCTCCTAATGATGACATTTTCTACACTTCAAACTCTAATCGATTTGTTAACAACTTACAAAGTCAAGAATTTATTGAAACAACAACAACTGATGACAGTTACATTGTTAAGTTTGAACCATCAATTCAAACTGCTGCTGATTTGGCAGCTGAGAAGACGAATAAAAGTTTACCGTCGAAGAATCGAGATCGAGCAACGCCTTTGGAACTTTTAGACTTGCCGATTTATTATGTGACACAAACAAGTACTGAGACACCTCCGCCGTTCAAACCTTTGGAAGAATATACGAAAAAACTGGCAACTTTATGGACATCTCCACTCCCGATATCAACGTCAACAGATGCAACTGTTACGCCAACGTACAGACAAACTGAAGCGACCATTGCAACTTCTCCAAGCACATCGTCACCACCAACAACTCTTTCATTCTTAGCGAAACTTTCCAGTGTACCTTTCCTAGGCATCACACCACCACGTGAACCTCCCAAGCCGCCACCATCAACAAAGAAACCTAAACAAATACAAATTGTTATTCCTTATACAAGTTATCACAAACCATCACCATTCAAAGTGGCTCAAGAACAAGAAATCATCACTTATAGACCCATTCGTGGTCATTATCTGACTCATCCAACGAAGAAAGAACGAAAAGAAATTAAAAGTTCAACGGATGATGATAAATTTAATTCTCATGGTTATCATAATGATCAAGAATATCATGAACATGGCCAAGAATCGAAGATTGTTGAGTCGTTGGTCACAGTTGAACCTTCGAAAACAACGAAATATTTGACAAAGATTTTAGCGAATAATATTCGTGATTTGTTGAAGAATGAAAAGACTCCAAAGCCACCGAAGATTGATATCATAAAGTTACAGAAGAATATCGATGGTTGGACTGAACAGAGCTTCTTAGGAAAAACAAGTACAACATCGTTGATGGGACATACAAAAGCAATTCCGAAATCATTCTTAAGTACAACGATGAAAGCGACAACATTTATGAAATTTCCTACGACTACGCTGTCACCTAAGACAACTTTCGATCCTGATCTCATGGAAGAAACGAAGCGTCAATACGACAGCATTTTATACAAAAAAGATGACAATTTGTTATACGTAAAGCGACATGATCGATTTTTAGATCGCGATAATGAACTTGTGTTGATTAATAACAACTTAACATATAACAATTTAGATTCTGGTGTTAAAGTTTTTGCGCCAAAAACCACATTAACACCAAAAGAACTTTGGAAACGACTTCACGTAACAATTTCACCTTTGACCAATGAGAAAATTTATGTTGTGACGCCACAACCACTTCAAGAATTCTACCGAGAAGAAAGCACAACATTTAAACCACGTTTCGCTGTGCGACCAACCGTTGCAGGTATTTAATTTAAATTCGATTTTTATTTTAATTAACTTCAAATTGAAAACTGATTTTTTGAAAATGCTTAGGCAGAAAACAACCGAAGAAGTTTAAACCGGAAATGTTGAGACGGAACGATGAAATAATGGATTTTGATCAAGTAAAGACAATCGATGAGAATTCGAAGGTAAGATCAATAAAAGAATTCAAATTGAATTTGTTCTAATAATTCTCGCCACAGGTCATCAGAATAATAACGCCACAACAGAATGATGAAGTCACGAGACCAATCGAAGTGACATCTGTCAAACCATAATCATAACAAAGTTGCCATCAAATGCATAAATAAATTAATTATGTATTATTTATGTACATTGTATGATTGTAAATTAAGTTAATGGTGTTGTGTGGTGATGATCTTCATCATCGTTTTGAATTACTTGATGTGTACCATATTGACTGATAATTTATTAGGTCCCTTTGTACTTATTTACTTGTGACTATCACTACTACCACTTATCCCAGTATTGTCTAAGAATCAACTAAATGATTAATGATTAGTTGATATTTCCTAATATCGAATTTAAAACCATAGAAGTGGTTTGAATTACTTCAACCTGAAATCAGTTCCATGAAATCTTCTAAATTCTTTTTTTCCTGCTTAGTAAGAATGTTGATTTAATAAAAGTAAGTAGAACTAATAACATTGAATCTAAATGAGTGACTGAATGAATGAGAACTTCTTACGATTTCAATTTTTTCCCACACTTTTAATATTTTTAAAACTTCTTTTGTAAAATATTTCTGAATTAAAAAAAGAATTGATAAATATATGCAAGCAAGTTAAGAATATATTTTAAAACAAAAATGTTTTATTGTTGATGAATTGATGCTGTAAATAAATTAAGTCATATTGTTGAGCTTTCAGTCTAACATGGAAGTAGCAATGAACCATTCAAACCACCTGCAATGACCTGTAGACATTCCCAAATTTAACATTGAACCAATTTATAAATTAATGCACTGCTTTTAACATGAATTTTGCTTTAACTGTTGATCGATTTGCTATCTCTTCAAACATCATTTTCTACTTCAAAACTTCTTTGTCTCTGAATATTTTAATCATTTAATCATCGAATCATTTTTCATCTTGCCTTACCCACAATTCACTCAAGTTCAAGGCTAATTTTTATAATTTTTTATTCTCATTTCTTATTGAAAGGAAACTTGAAGTATGCACGAATATGTAGACGAACTTAATTGCTTTAGAACTTCGCAACGACAGAAATAATTAAAATGTTTGTCATCACTCAAATTCTTATTTCGGTCATTATGAAAACAGTGATTTACTTCAAGATCTCTTACATTTTGTGATCTTTGAGGAAGTTTAATTAAAAATCGCAGCAAAAATATTTAAATAATCTTCGTGATGACTTAGAAGTAAAATTATAATTGTGAGAGTGAAGTCAGTTAATTTATGTTATTCCAATTCGTGCTTTGTTTACTTAACATAAGTCAAACGCTCTTCCATTGCTTTCGTGTCGGCTAATATTTTGATTTTCTCAAGAGTATTTTAAGAATAAATTTGTTCTTTAAGTGCTTCATATGATGATCGTCAAATAAACTAAATTCGGGTATGCCACAAGCTGAGTTCAAAGCCTATTCACGACAAATTCGTCAGAGATTTGATGACAATTATATTTGAACCAATTCATCAAGACGTGATGTCGTTCAATGAATTCTTCGGATTCTGTTTATGTTCACATAAACAAATTTAAAAAAACAACTTCCAGACCAATAAGTCCACGATCTCGATTTATGAGTCACAACTTCATTCCAAGCGCAACCAAAATAAATACAACCAGAGATGGGCAAATGTTCCGTTCAACTCGATTGACTGACTGACTGACATGTCAATGTCTGTCAGTCAGTCAGTCAGTCAGTCAAAATCGCGAACAAAAATATTCGTTTGTTGGGAAACGTTCATATAAATGTTCCGCTCAAGTCGATTGACTGACTGACTGACTGACTGACAAGTCAATGTCTGTCAGTCAGTCAGTCAAATCCCAACTCTGAATACAACTGTTGAAGTTAAAATGAAAAAAAGAATTTTAATCACTGATGGTAAGCGCGTTCAGTTCATGATAAAATTAAATCTTTTATTGCTCTATTGTTTCTCGGCGAATATTTTGGTCCCCTGATTTGAATCAGGAAACTGTGTGGGCTGTGAATAAACTTGAAAATTTTTTGGTGTCTTCATCTCTTCCCGATTGTGAATCGACGTCGTTTGTAGGATGTGCAAGATTATCTTCTGTTCTTAATACTAATGAACTCACCTTATGCCTTTGAACTCTAGCGGCAGTTTTTGTTTAAGTTACAAGAATTCTAAATGATTTTACCTACTAGAATTCTTATGGTCAAAGATTGCATAAATTTACTACAAATCTCAAGTATGTTTGCTTCTACATTTCCATCTAGCAATACAACTGATTGCAGACTATTAGAGAAAACAATAACACACCGAACAGAACATTTTCATCTTTCATTGTTACGTGACAGCACGCGTCTCACCGAAAAAGTGCTTCAATTTACGCGAAGCAGCAGCGGACAGCACAGGAAGGTTTTCGTATAAAAACTAAATGTTGTTTGCTCAATCGTTTGCAGTTTGAAATATTCCGTCGAACGTTAAAGAAGCGCTTGAGAATCGCGGGCGTGTTGAATAATTATAAGGAAAGATCGTCAATTGTTTTTCCACGACAATTTCGATTTGCTTCCGGAGGGAAACGTTTAATCTTGTAGATTGAATTGGTAGTATTAATTAAAGTGCAATAAAAAGAAAAGAAAAAGTGCTTTCAGGTGACTTACAACTTCCCAAGATAATTAAATATAGTGAGACTTCATATCGCAAATTGACAGCCAACCTCATCCATTTGTTAGCTCATCTTACGAGTTTTATTGTGATAATTATTGAAAGGAAAAGTGGAAAAATGAAATTGGTAAGATATTACACCATAACAAATTTATTTTCTTGGGAAGAAATTTTATCTCATTGTTGTTGAATCATTACACGGAAAGTCAAATAAAAAATTATGTTATTTAAATATTTATTCTTTGACACCAACATTTCCATTTCTTAAGAAGAAAATCTTCAAATTTAAATCTCGATGAGTTTGTAAGAACAAGAAAGTCATTAACATACCTTCTTCATTGTTCTCGAATTTGTCAGATTTCATGTCATCATCATTATCGCTGTCATCATTACAAATGAATATTGCAAAACATTTCATGTCGATTGTCTCTTATCTCGTAAGAGAGAAATAAAAAATAAAAAAGCTCAAATTAATTTAAATTAAATTGTTTCCATTCGTATCGCATTCGGTTTGGAGGTTGTAAATGAAAAAGAGTTAAACAGCTGAAACAATGGCGACATGATGATGTTCTCGAGATGGTTCAGGGTCGCTTGAGGGCGCAAAATCATTTTTTTCCCAAAAAATTAAGAAAATAAAAAACGAAACGACTCGTCCAATGACACCGAACTAATTTACATATATTAATTTGTCTCTCTATTTCATCTTCTTCTAAAGTACTTCTGGTCATCATTCATTGCATTGTTGATTCATTCATCGTGTAGTGTGGAGATTGATAGTAATTATGTGTCTAGCGACCGCCAACCACGTCACAATGCGTTTCGTGGGAATTCTAAGTTTGAATTGCCAACCTACCTGAACCAAAATGCTTATGCACAACCTGTTTACTCATCCGATCGTCGTGGACCAGATGGAAGTTTCAGTTATGAGTATGGGACTAGCAATGGGATTCATGTGAAGCAGGATTCGAACGGTTACGGTCCTAACAAAGTTGTTCGCGGATATTATAGTTACGTTGGCAGTGATGGCATCACATACACAGTAAATTACATTGCTGACCGCTATGGCTATCGTGCATATGGAACTCACTTACCAAAACAACCACATGAAGTCGTTGAAACTCCTAAAATTCCTGTCTACACTCGACCTGTAAGCAATCAAGCATTTGTCACGTCGCAACCTCCACCTGCAGTTTATCCACTTCGACCTCACAATCATCAACATCAAACACAATCTGCCTACTATTCGACACCTCTTCCATCACAAAATATTTATGTTACTGAGTCAGCTCCACCGAATTACATTAACATAACTCCAAAACCTTTCTACGTGACACCGACAAAGCAGCCTACATTTAATCTTCAACCACCAAACGCGTATAGTTTGATATCTCAACAATACCCTAACCAACCCATTGTTTGGACAACTGCAAAACCCTCAGCTGTTTATAATAGTGGATTCAGTTCATCAACCCCATCTCCTTATTCGCCATACTAAATTGTTCTCTCTTTTTAATCTTTTCATTCATATTTTTTCACGACTAAAAAAATTAAATAATTTATTGCGATGATTGAACAGTTCAACGTCGACAACAACATTTCTTAAATAAACGAAAAAAAGAGAATGAGATAAGCTTTAGTAATAAAATAATTTTGAAGACATAACATATTTATTTCGTCATGATTAAATTTCTTTTAATGTTTGGGTCTTTCTTAATTTAATAGGTCATGTGACGCATCTAAGATTATCATTATTATTAACATTAAATTTAAAGAAATCATTTTGAAATTGATAAGAGCACGAGTGCAAGGAATTTGATGAATGCTACACGCGACTTGAATACTTTTAATCGCATTCATTTATTCTTCTTGTATGAGTCGAACTGTCTCGTGGAACTTGAAGAAAAATTGCACCAGATGGTGAAGGAAATAATTTTTGTATGAATTCAAGTTCACTGACTTCGACTTTTTTAAGTGAATTGATAAGAATTTACGACTTGATTGTAATTAAACAAATTTTATTATTAATAAAATCTGAAAATTATAAGAAAAAATCTTTTGAACTTTATGTTGCTAAGCTTGTTTCAGTTAAACAAAATATACTCAAAATTAGGATTGAATAAAATTTATTAAGTGAATCAAAACTTAATAATAAACAAAACAAAAAGCAAGAAATATTAATTTGATTACCTGATTAAGATTACCTAAAATGGAAGCTTATTACCAATAGCATGTAAAAGACGATAATTTTGGATCATTAGTAAACAAATTTCATAGCATGGATATCGATCCATGTTGGCACTGATGTAGTCGCAATTTTTCTGATATTGAAGTTTTGCTACAGCAATCGATTCAAACTTTGTTTCCGGTTCGATAAATTTCTCATCAATCCTTGGTAATTTATTGAGCATTGGATAATCGTCTTTGCATGCATTGCAAGCACATTGGAAAGTATAAATTTTGTTGAAATAATCCTGACGGTCCTTTAATGTGTGTGTTAAAAAGCTGAATCTATCGTAATTCATGAATAATTGTTCCCCTGCTTTGATTGGCTTTTTCGTAATAAACACAAACTTATTGTCAACGTCAATCTTTTCCACATTTGGATCACATGAATGTGCAAAATAAGCTGCCAATGAACATAAAGCAAGTCCTTGACCTTCGATTTTCGTGGGTGACCAGAAGAAATGGAAAAAATTTACGGTCATACTTTTTAAACATCTGACGAGGTAATTCTGTAGAAACTTTCGTTCATCTTCTGTTTCTATCTGAAGTTGTTGTGTGACCGATTCATATTTTGCGTAAGCTTCGGCTGACCAAGGCTCCCTTTCAGCTAAACTGGTTGTAGCCAGAATTCTGTTCTTATCGTTCATTGAATTTTTTGGGTCACTGAAATCAAAGTCCAGAATTGTTTTACTTGACGTTTGACGATTCATCAATTTTTGAAGTTCCTCCAAAGATCCAGTGATCTCAATAGCCTGATAAAACATACGTTGCAGTAAAAGTTTGTCGAAGCTATCGTCTTTCGAGTCGTTACACTCATAACGATGAACAACAGACTCACTGCATACACGTGAGCAAAACATTGCTAAAAATACCCGAGAGAGAAAAAATCGTAAAATATTTTTTTCGACGACAAAAAAAAAATTTTTTTTTGAGATCGTTTACCGTTTGAACATTTAACGCATGGGAAGAGGTTCAGCATATTTTGTTTCAAGCAGATTGCGCAACGTGTGTGACGACGCTTAGGATCGAGCACCTTGTAGAAAGGTTCCTCAATAACGACAATATCGCCAGGCTTTAAATCACTCGTTGTTGCAATGTATCGACCATAAACATCATTCTCACGAACTTCCAAACAACCAGCGATAAAAGGAACTCGCTTATGTTGTGGGTGTGACAACTTGAAAAATTCACTTGTGACATTTTCTTTCTTTTCAGATGTCGAAAGATTTATTTGATCGAGACACTTTTCGCGCAGTGATTCAATTTTTCTGCATTTCTCATCATTGATACATGTTTGAAGGGATTTCTTAATATTTTTGAGACAATTTTCGAGTTGATTAACTTCATAGTAGATTTTAGAGCGGCCTGCGTATGCGTCTGATAACATTTGGGACTTGTTTACAGCGAAACGAAGCGATTGATTGTAATTCTCTAAAGCTTCTGTGTACTTGCCAGCTGCCAAGCACTCGCTTGCTTTAAGATTGAAGCTTTCCGCGATCTTATTACTTTTCATTGTTGTCACTCGAAAGTTGAAACGAAACTGAGACTATTTAAATAACAAGTTTTTACTTTTATAGATTTGTGAAAGATGAGAGAGCGACTATGCTGAGAATTCTTCCGTCATATAATTTCTTATTTAAATGACGTTGTTATCAGCTTTAAAATGTTTTTTTTTTGTATGCAGAGAAAATTTAAATCTCTTACTTAATAAAAATAAATCAATAACAAATCAGCGAGAAATAGAACGAATTTGTTGTGCAAACGTTTTAGCAACTTCTTATAAATTAAAGGTGAATTCTTCAAATCTTTTTAAGCTTTCGGAAATTATTCAAAATGGTAAAATATTATTAAGTTTTCACAATTCATTAACTCGCGTATACTTATCTTGATATTCAATCAACACAAGCAAAGTGATATTTATTTAAATTGTGTTTCGTTGAGCATGCTTACTATCGCTCTATTTATTTGAATATCTACATTTACAGAAACTGATGACTTTCGCTCTTGAAAATGAACTTTATCTCACTTTTTGTTATTATTGTAATAAGGTGGTGTGCTTTCACATATCTGAAATATTTATTTCAAAAAGAATTTTTTCACCAAACAGAGGAAATGTTTTGAAATTCATTAATACGTAATAAAATTGAGTTTATTATTTTTCCTCTCTGTTTAGTCGGTTCAAGTGAAAGATTTTGTGACGAAATAAAAATACTTATTAAAACACGTGTTTGAATGTCTCAAATCTTCTCACTTAGGAGAGAATTTTAATTGTTTGTTATTCAGAAATTTGATACGAAAAAAATAAGAAAAAGTAATCTAAATATTAACTCGAGTATTTGTTGCATTCATTCTGCTTTGAGAAATTCCTTCCAAACGATAAAGAATTTCACTGTGAGGCTCGATAACTTTATGAAAATCTTTTGCATTCAATCTGTAAATTTCGCATAATTCGCATGCGACAACACTCGCAGTTCTCTTCTTCTTTCTAAATAAAAGGGAAATTTCACCAAAGTAAGAGCCGTCGGTTAAAGTTCCCACTAAATTTCCTGATAATTCATCACAGAAAGAATATTTAAAATCTCATTTATCACGATTTACCTAATTAAAAATAAATACCAGATGATGAATAAATCGAAGTTGTTCCAAAAGCAATAAAGAACATTGCATCTCCAATCGTGTTTGCCTTTATGATGACATCACCAGGAAAATAAATTTCCATTTTTAAGCAACTTATGATGTTCTCAAGAATTAGGTTTGGAATTTCTTTGAATAAATGAACTTTCTCTACCAAATGTGAACATGAATGCATCATGATTTGCTTTCGTAAGTGAATTGGTGTCGATAATTTGATTTTATCTTCATTGAAATAATTTTTCTTGAATATCCTTTTATAGAAAGATTTAATTTTTATTTTTAAATCTCTTGACAATCCTTTGGCCTTTGAATAGGCTTCAAGTTCTTTTCCAAATGCATCGTATTTGTACTCTGAATTAACGGTTGCAATTATCACATTTGACAAATGAATCGTCACATAAGCTCTATAAATCCATCCCCAAAATAACATTAAAATTGTATTTAGCATGGTCAGTACTGAATTTGATGTTTCATTGCCATATGCTGATTGAAATGTTAATTTTAAAGTCACCAACATGGTTCTTGTGTATGATTCAACCAACGTATAATTGTTTAATACCGAGGATAAACTTTCAAGATAAACTTCTTCATAACGATCAACAATCTGTTCGAATGTTTCAACATGAAATCTGCGATTGAACCGATCTTCAAACCATTCAAACATATCGTCTTGATCTGGAGCAAGATGAATAATAACTACTTGTCTCAAACAAGATGCCCAATGCCAACTAATTTAGAAGTTAATAAATAAATAAATTTTATCAGCTTTGAAAATTCTTCTTCAATACTCACTAATAAAAACTTCTTAGGAAAATTTGAAAAATGATTATATTTTTATCCGACAACTTCATCATAGCTGGAAGTGATGAAGCATAAAACGTGATTCGATGATAAATGTAGAAACTGAATATGAACAATGTGAACATGTAAATCACTGGCCCCATATTAACTGAACCGTCATTTCGATCATCAAACAATTTTGCTACGAATAGAATATGCGGCATGCAATGGAAAGCATCAAGAATGAAATAAATTAGGTTTTTCTTGAAAATTTCTTTGTAATTTAGAAGAATTTCATAAGTTTCTTCGATGATAACACCCGTTCTAATAGAGAGATAAACTTCGAGAAGAAGAATAACACTAAATGAAGCATCAATTTTAATCATCTGATCGATAGTTTCTTCGCTCAACTCTGCAATAAATGCAATGGTAAAAGCTGTGATCGTTTGACGAATAAAAATCAAAATGAATATCAAAATGTTCCAATATTTCCGAAACTCTGATAAAGGATGTATGATGAATCCGGGATATTTCTCAACATGACGCTTGCTTTCCTTTTCTATTGCTGTGCTACTCTTGAGATAACGATTAACATTTGGGTGGTTGGGAGAAATAAGCAGTAACTTCTTGAATTTTCTCTTTAAGTGTACAAGCCATGGGTCATCGGGGAATAATTTTGGAAGGTGAGAAATCGAATCACGTTTCAATTTGCACTTATGAGGCATCCGTAAAATATTAACGCCAACTGATTGTAAATACAATTTTTTGTTATTTTTAGATAAATATGTGCGATGATGAATAAAAAAAAATTCAGAACTTCTAAATTTATTATGAAAATATTAAAAGATCACTTCGACGATTTCCTTAGGTGGTTTAACGCTTTTTTCAAATGCAAATTCGTATTTGCTTGGTTCGAACATATTTAATCCGGACAACGACAAAAAAAGTTCCTTTAAAACATTCTTCAAGAAATTTTCTAACATTAATAATTATGTATCCGTGCAGTTCTCAAAAGAAACATTGGACTTTTGAAAGTGAAGAAGAGTTAATTCAACTTCGAATGAAAACAAATCAAAAATATATTCAAAAGAATGGATCACATCTTGATGTTAGTAACTGGGAAATTTTTGTTAACAATTGTTTTAATTAAATTTGTATATATTTACAGAGCAAACAAATTCAATCTTTCTATCTGAATCCTTATGAAGAAAGCTTATTACTTAGACAGTATGAACTTCAGCTTAGAGAGTTTTGTAGAAGGTTTGACCCGCCAATGCCAAGATATGCTATAGGAACGGCATTTCATTATTTCAAAAGATTTTATTTAAACAATTCACCAATGGATTATCATCCGAAGGAAATCTTGTAAGTAACTCTCATGAACATAATAAATAATTTTAATAATTATGTTTTCTAGAGCTACATGTGTTTATCTTTCATGCAAAGTTGAAGAATTTAATGTCAGCATTCAGCAATTTGTAGCAAATGTGAAGGGCGATCGAAACAAAGCAATGGATATAATTTTAAGCAATGAGCTTTTGCTTATGCAAGAACTAAACTACAATCTCACTATTCACAATCCATTCCGTCCAGTGGAGGGATTTTTAATTGATATCAAAACTAGATGTCAAATGCAAAATCCAGATCGATTACGCAAAGGGATTGATGAATTCTTAGATAAATCTTTTCTAACTGATGCTTGCTTGATTTACACTCCATCTCAGATTGCATTAGCTGCTGTTCTTCATGCTGCTAGTAAAGAGCAAGAAAATTTGGATTCTTATGTCACCGAGTCACTTTTTGCTGAATCAGCTCACATGTTAAAGCCACTGATTGAAGCCGTGAGAAGTAAGGCAGTGTTATAAGTATTTGCTGCTTTCATAATATATTCTTTTCTTCACTCTCTTATAGAAATTAGATCAATGGTGAAGAATATAAGCGAGGCACCTGATAAAAATGCAATTAAAACTTTAGAAAAGAAACTCGACAAATGTCGAAATCAAGATAACAATCCAGATAGTGAAGCGTAAGTTTTCCATTAAATTCATTAAAAACATAATTTAAAAATTTGAATTATTTAGGTACAAAATTAAAATGAATAAGCTACTCAATGATGATGACGATGCTCCCAGTCAAATGGAATATCATATAAATTCTCCAGATCAAAGTGATGTGTCGATGTTGAGCAATTCACATTTAAATTCATGAAAATAAATATTTTGTTAAATTTAACGACTTTTCTATTTTTAAAATTGTCGACAATAAAATTTCGACTCTCGAGTGGTGTAAAGAAACGAAGACGAAGCAATTCACTTTTTGAAAAACGGTAAAATACATGTATTAAACTTGCTATTTTCAATAAAATTTAGTGTATATTAAAAATACTACAAATTTCTAATGAAAATACTATGAAAGTTTGAATGGAAAGAGATTTTTAATACCACATTTTCAAATTTTTTCACAGACGAATTTCATCGATCGAGTGAAATCACATTTGTCAAATAATTTCGTCTTCATTGCTTGTTTTTGAGCTTTTAGTACCATAAAACACGCAAACAAACACCAATCTCATCATGTATCAAGGCTCTTATCAGGGAGGATATAACCAGAACCATGGGTAAGTTAAAAAAATTATTTTCATTCATGGCGAAGGAAAAAAAATCAGACATGGCGAAGCCAATTTTAAACTTTTTGTTGTAACAAAAAAAATTGCTAATTTCATGGGAAGTTGCTTCTTATTCATTCATAACCCCTCTATTTGCATGTCAAGATATTCAGTATTATAATTCAATCATTTATAAAGACACTAAATGTCCTTCTCATTGCAGTTCATGAAAGTTATTTAAAATTTTAGTTGTGATATCATAACAGCTCATATTTGGTACACTTATTCTTAAATTAATAGCACTAATTGCTAGCTAACACCTTTTACTTTCATTATTTCCATTGGATTTGATTTCCTTGATTAATCAATTTTTTATATTTCAGCTTCAGACCACGTCCGGAATTTAACAATGGCGGTGAAAAACCTTACTGGAACCGTCATCCAAATAACCAGTTCAATAATCACTTCAACCCTAACTTCATGGATGGTGGATTTAATCCAAACTTTGTTAAACGAGTCTACCCACCGAAGAAGGATTTTGGTGGACCTAAAAATGGAATGAAAGGAAATTCACCTGACTTGGATGAAATGACAAAAGAAGAAAGAGCAAAACTGCAAAGCATGAAAGCAAAATGTCCTGGACAAAACCTTGTACGACCAAACTGGGAATCAATTGTGCTTGAACCGTTCATGAAGGATTTCAACAAAATCCATGAAAATAATAAAAATCGTACTCTTGAAGAAGTCAATGCCTGGCGAAAAGCAATGGCAATTACTGTAGTTGGACAGGACATTCCTTTTCCTCATCAAGATTTTAAGGAAGCCAATTTCTCATCAGCAATTTTGAGTGAATTAAGTAAACAAGGATATGTTACACCCACGCCAATTCAAGCTCAAGGTTGGCCAATTGCTTTGACTGGTCGTGATCTTCTCGGTATTGCTATGACGGGATCTGGAAAGACTCTCGCTTACATGCTTCCTGGACTTGTTCATATTAACAATCAACGTCCATTAGCACGTGGCGAAGGACCCATTGTACTCGTTCTCGCACCAACACGTGAACTTGCACAACAAATTCAATCTGTTGCAAAGGATTATGGGTCATTTGTTAAGCCAATGTCAAGGAACACTTGCATCTTTGGTGGCTCACCTAAGGGACCACAAATAAGAGATCTTGAACGTGGAGTTGAAGGTAAATGTTTAAATTCTTGTAAAAAAATATTTTTTATCATTTTATTTGTTTATTAGTTGTTATCGCAACTCCCGGACGTTTAATCGACTTTATGGAACGTGGTGTCACAAATCTTCGTCGCGTGACTTATTTGGTTCTTGATGAAGCTGATCGTAAGTTGGAAGAATCTTTCATTAACAAAATAATGTTTATTTAATTAAAAACTTTCTTTCTTTACTAGGAATGCTTGACATGGGATTTGAGCCTCAAATTCGTAAAATTATCGAGCAAATCCGTCCAGATCGTCAAGTGTTGATGTGGTCAGCAACGTGGCCAAAGGAAGTTCAAACATTAGCTGAAGATTTCTTGCGTAATTACATTCAAGTCAACATTGGTTCACTTAACTTATCAGCGAACAATAACATCACACAAAATATTAAAGTTTGCGACGAATCTGAGAAAGAACAAGAATTGATTTCTTTGTTAAAAACATTAAATCCTAATGAAAACAACAAAAGCATCATTTTTGTCGAGACAAAAAAGAAAGTTGAAGACATTTTGAAAATAATTCAACGTGAAGGATATCAAGCAAACTCAATTCATGGTGATAAAAGTCAACATGAACGTGATTACGTTTTGGATAGTTTCCGTAATGGACGAACAGCAATTTTAGTTGCAACTGATGTCGCTGCTCGTGGTCTCGACGTTGAAGAGGTCAAGAATGTCATTAATTATGATTATCCGAATACGAGTGAAGATTATATTCATCGAATTGGTCGCACGGGACGTTGCGAACAAACTGGAACTGCTTACACATTCTTTACTCCTGGAAATGGTCGTCAAGCACGTGAATTGATTGCTGTCATTCATGAAGCAGGTCAAACAGCTTCAAAAGAACTTCACGATATCGCTAAAACGTCAGGATCAGGAAAAGGAAATATTCGCGGTATTCAACGTTATGGACGTCCTGATCAGTACAAGCCACAATATAACAGCAACAATCAATTCAATAAGCCTGGTTTAATGTCAGGAATGAAGAATCTTGGACAAGGTTGGATGGGTGCAACACCAAAGCCACCTTATAATCAATTCAACAACAACATGGGCGGTAACAGTTTCAAGAACGAATATCCGAAGCCATTTAATAAGTTCAACAATCAAGATGACAAGAAACCGATCACTGATGGTGGATTTAAAAAGTATGACTACAACAATAAGTTTAATTCACCGATGCAAGGTGGTGGTTACATGAACAGCGGGCAGCAGAACGCTGGCGGTGGATATCAAGGAGGATATCAGAAGAATTTCGGAGTAGGTCAAGACCAAGCTGGATTTAAACCACGAAATGCTTTCGTTAAGCCGGACTTCAATGGTAATCCACGAATGAATCAACAATATGGTGGCGACAAGCCACAATTCCAAAATAAATATTTGGGAAATAAGCCACGTGCTCCATTTAACGCACCAAATCGTTTCAATGAATTTCCAGGACCACAACAACAACAGCAGCAAAAATTCAATAAATTTGACAATTACAAAGGCGGTTATGGTCAAGCCATTGGTGAAGGTGAAAGTGAAGACTTCCAAGGCACGAACCAATACAACAATCAATCTGTTCGACATAATCGTTTCATTGATCATCAAAATCCAGCTGGTGGTGATCAAGCAGCGGCATCTGGTGGTCACAATCAGCAACCACAACAGCCTTTTGTTCAAGGTGATGCTATTGATGGTGGACAATTTGACTCGAATATGATTTCTGGATATCGAATGATTCCAAGCGGTGGGCAAATTCCATTTCCACAAGCTTTTGGTGAGTTCTTTTTTATTTTTCGTAATATTTCTATTTAATAATTAATTTAATTTTTGATAGAATATCCACAAGGACCTCCACAGGCCAATGGGCAGATTGGCGATATTCATCCGAATAATCCTTGTAGCTTTCAGAATATGACTGGACCGCCACAACAACGTGGGATGTATGTGATTGGGGCTGCGGCACCGAATCCTGCTTACATTCAATATCAACATGCCACTGTTCAACCGTAAGTTTGTAACAAAAAAAAAGCTTGAAAAGTGTTTTTTCGTCGTCTCCGTTTCTAAAAGTTATTTGAACAATATGCCACGATAAATCCACTTCAACTTAGATTAAGTCATATTTGAAAGTCCTCTGGAATCATTTCGGTTTCTTTCAATGAGTTGCTTCAGAATTCTGAAAGTGAGAAAATGTTGGAAATTGTGCAACTCATTGATAGAATAAAGAAAATGATGTTGGAAGAGTTTTTGAGGCACAAACAAAATAATACAAAAAAAATCATTAGAATTATATTTTATCCCCGATTTTTTCTTTCTCTTCACCCATTATAGCGATGAGCAAGTAGAATAAGTTGAAGAGATTGAACGAGAGAAAAAATTTCAAGAGTTTTTGAAAGAAAATTTCGCAGAGCAAAAATTATCTTGAAAAACAAACAAATAATCTTTTTTTTTACTTATAACTATCTACATCCGGGGATGTTATGAGAATTTGTCACCAATTGAATTTTTCTTTTAAGGTGATTGGTGTTAAAAAATTTCTTATCTAATTCTTTCCTATTTTTAATTAAGCACTTTGTAAGATTTAAAGAAAAAAACTGCTAAATGGATGTTGAATTAATTCAAAAAGCATTTTCTCTTACTCACCAACAACAAATCGACATACATATAACAACCGTAACGACTCGATAGATAATATTTGGTATCTAAGTAGGAGTTTGCGGAAGTAATTTACGTATAAAATTTAATCAAACTTTCGGATAAATGCGACTTTGTTTAAATTATTATTAAAAACTTAAAGAAAGATCGCTCAACTGAAAGCATAAAAGCAAAGTAAATCTTTTTCCTTTGAATAATTAATTGAATAATAAAAACATTATATGGTAACTTAGTATGTAGACATTAAATGAATTTAATCCCGAAAACGAAACACAAAGAAAAGAAATTCTTGTATCTGAAACAAATCTAGAAATCGAAAGAGAAAAAAGAAAACCAAAACTTTTCCTTTCAGTTAAAGAATCGAATTTTTCCAGTTATTTTCCCTTTAATTTTAATTTATGTTTCCACGATGAGGTTTCTCGTCTCCCTCATTTCAGATTAAAAGATTTTTCCTGAAGAAGAAAAAAGAGAACAAGAAACGTTTTTTAAATGAAGTTAAAAATGAAGAAGTTATAAAATAATTATTATTAACTGTAGAAATGTGGAAATGCACTGACGTAAACAAATTACGTGCTGAATCACGAAACTCCCACCTATGCCTTAAAGAAACACTAAGCAAGAAAACTTTCTCCCAAAAAAACGAACGACATAACTTTTTTTTTGCATAGAAAAGCGTTTTGTGATTTAAGCATTTTTGAAAGTAAAACATAATAAAAAAATTAATTTTATCATACAAAATATGAATCAGGTGATAACTTAAAAGTTGCTAATTTACTCTTAACTTAACAATCATCAATCCTTTTTCTTTTCTTGTATTAATGGTTAAAAGCTATGAAAAAAAAATGAAAATAATGCAATTTTTAACAATGAAGTTAAAATCGCCAAAAACCCCGTAATGTAATCGCGGGTTTAGATGATGATGGGAAGAAACAGCGTGAAAAACATTAGATGATAAAACTTTTATTTGAACTTGGAGAAAATTGAATTCGGTATTAGAAAAAACAAAACATGAAAACTATGAAAAATCGGTGGGGAAATTAGAATTTATATTTTTTCTACTTGAAACACAAAAAAAAGGAAAACTTTTTTATGAGAAACAAAAACTAAGAAAAAAAATTTATTACGAAAGTTTTAAAGAGTTGAAAACTTTCGCATGCAACATTTTTGTCCTCATTACTATTTTAAGTTACGACGAAAAAAAATCCAAGAAGAAAAATGAAATAACTTGAAGCGTAAATGAAGAAAATTTTCCTAATTGATGAAATTTTTTTATTGAAAAAAAAATGTAGAAAGAAAAAAGATTCTGTTTGATGATGCAAAACAAGAAACATACAGATATGTATATTGAAAGTTCCCTTAAACGAAAAAAATAACTAAAGTAGTCGAACATTTTTATGCCAGAAACAAATTAAAGTGTTCCATTAAAGATGCCTTTATAAACTATCGACTAAAGAAAAATCTTAAACGTGATAAATAGAAAATTAAAGGCAACAAACAAAACAAGCAAGCACACTAAAGGCAGCACAATGAGTCGAACTGATGACTCTAGATCGAATGCTGCTTCATGAATGATCGCAAACATATTAAAAAAATGATTAAATTAAAGTAACGATAAAAAGTATTGTTAATTCGTAACTTTTTGCCAGTTCTTTTTGTATGATTCACAAAAAGATGATGAAAACTTTATAAAATATTTCCTTTCACATGACTATGATCGAAAAGTGCTCATGATCAATGTATTCATTAATTACAATTAATTTTCCATTGTTCCTACAGGAAACAAGATAAAAAAATTTGTTTTTGCTTAAGAATCTTGAGATCTCAAATGTGAAAATAACAATTAATCAAGAAGAAAATCTCGCAAATCTTTGTTAAATGGAAATTCATTTTCCACACCCTTTTTATTTCGACACCTTTAAATATCTAAGAAAATATGCTAAGCACTGTGATTCATAAAAACTTTTGTCAAGAAAATGAAGTTTTCTTTTCACAACATGAAATTCTCACTGAAAGAAAGAAAGCTTAAGCAATTAGATAGCATCTATCTTTAATCCATTAACTTTGTTTTAGTTATCCGTCAACTTAAATAATTACATTTTTCTTAAATCAATTCAAATGGTCCTTTCGTGAATTCCTTAATTAAAAAAGATGAAACTTCTTTAAAAATAATGAAACTGAAACATTTCTTAAGAAAGTTTGGTTTCTTTTTGAACTGTGATATTTGTTGTAAAAAAAAAACATTTTTTCAAATGAAATCTGACCGAAAGATGAAACGATAATTTAATGACGAGTGAAAAAATAAAATAAAAACAAACTTTTGACAAATGAAACTTTATAGAAACAAGAAGAAAACGATGAGACTTATAAAGTTTGTTTAAATTATTGTTGGTAATTGATTTTTTCGAGAAAAACTAAGTAGATTTAGTGAGATTTTCTCGAAAACGAATCAATTATTTGTGATGAAAAAATACAACAAATTATAGTACAAAAGACCAAAAAAAAAATGGAAAAAACTGAACTGTTAGTGCTGTTGATCTTTATTTTAATACACAAAAGAAAAATGAAACGAAAAATCATTTGATCTTAAACAGAGGTTGGAAGTATACTGAAATGTCAGTAATTCCAATCTTTGATCTTAAAAAGAAAGAAAACTTAATGAGCCGTCTGCAAGTTTTAAGAAAATCGAATTATTTCTTTGTTAACTTTCCTCTTAGTTTAAAATTTAATTAACAAGGAAAAAGAAAAAAAAGTAAAATTTTGCAGTTAGATTAAAGATTTTGCGAGATGCGAGAACAAATAAAAGTTTTGTTTAGAGAATGAAAGAAAAAGACTGCGAAAAATCGATGTTTCCTGAACACGAAATCCTCCCACTACTTATCACTTTTAATTAACTTATAGGGAACATTTAGCAATATTTTAAGACGAAAATTAATTTCTCTCAAATTTGATGTTTGAGGTTTCAGGATGAAAGCAAAATAGTCAAAAAGTAAAAAATTAAATAAATAAAAATAACAAAAATATTAGGTTACAAATTTAGTCAATTCCAGGGATTGGTTTAAGATGAAACTGGAAGTAAAACCATTCCATTGAAAAATTAAGACGACAATCTTAAGTTGCTCAGTCATGTGCAAACTAAGATTGACTTTAAACGACAAAACAATAAACTCAAGTAAATCGCAGAGCTTTAATTTGTTTGTAGTATCGAAAAGAAGAAGAAAAAAAGATAAATAATCATTAAACTGTGCAGAAGAAATTCATAGTACGTGTGTGTATGTGTGTGCGTGTCAAGGAAGATTAAAAAATTGCGACAAATCACTTAAGTTGTGAGATGAAGAAAAAAAAGTATTTAAATAATTGATATCAAACATAAGCGATCATGTATGTATATCATTAATAAGAACTATTCAAAGGGACTCTTATATATATTTGTATCTGATATAATTCGGTTAGTTCAGGGGAATTTAATTGAATCATTAATTTTTTCTCATAATCGTAAATATTAAAAAAAAGAAAATTTGAAGAAAAACGCTTCCAAGTTATGGACGAAAAAAAGAAAAACGAAAACAAACTTTAAGTTTCCTTTATTAATTTTTCATAACCAAGGCTTTATTAATTGGGATATTTATTCACAATTTATTATTTTTGTCATGTTTTCATTTGAATAATTTCCATTTTTGTGAATTTAAGAAAAAAAAAAGAAGAAAACAAATTGACGAAAGATGGAAAAAATATAAAGTTTAAAGAAACAATCATTTAAAGGCTGTTAAAGATTGCAAATCTTCATGATGAAAATAATAACATGGAAAAGAGAAAAATTCGTCTTCTCAAGAATGACAACGAAAGGAAAAGTTTGAAATATTTTTAAAGGTGAAAACTTGACAGTTTCAATTTTCATGATGATCTTATCTTCTAAGATAAGTAAACGGAATAAAAAAAAAGTTTTCACCAAACACAAAGTTTTTTTTCCTAAAACTTCAACTGCATGTCTCGTCATACTGGATCGTTTGTTTAAGATCCACAACATATTAATTAAAATATCAATGATATGATAATAAAATAATTGGAAACAAAAGAAGAAAATTAATTAAATAAGAAAGTGCATTTCTTGTATTTGATACAGTTTCATAATCCGTTCATTTTTAATGTCTCAATCTCTCTCTATGAATATATTTTGTTAATTAACTCTGAGAAAAATCTTTTTCCACGACCAGTAAACTTTGCTAGTTAGTGAGAAAACTTCTTTTAAAAAAGCAAATTAAATTCATTTAATAATTTTATTTTTGTGTTTTTTTCTTTAATTTAAGAACTTTTCTTTTCCTAACTTTCTTTCACTTTTTTTTTCTTGAGATTTACAAGAAAAAGAAAAATATTAATGCAGTAGATATTAACCATTTGAGAAAAAAAAGAAATTGTGTAATCTTGGTGAAACAAAAAGAAAAAAAAATTATAAAAAATATTCGCATTTCATCTTCATGAATGAATGTTTCAATAAAAAAAAAATATAAAATTATGACAACCAAGAACTTTATTTTTTTTATGAAGTTTGTTTTCAGTTTGTATAAAACATTTCTCTCTCTCTTTCTCGATTTTTCCACAGCAGGATGTCGAATTATTACATGCCATCTCCAGGAATGTTCTATGATCACCGTTTCTCGCCGACGTTGCTTCTTGACACTTCCCTAAATACTTCAGACCTTTGCAATGATATTGACGATGGAAAATGGAGTACCAAAGAATGAATTTAATTCAGAAATAAGAAAAAATGAGCTTCTTGTGATCTCTCATCGCATTCCAATGCGCGTTGTTACTTTACTTACAATTTATGTTATTTTCTTTCTTAATCATTTTTATTAATTTAATTGAATGCGTCATAAAAGGAACGATGGAAAAATAAACTTTATTTTCTACACTACAGCTCGTTAAAGGAAAATTTATTTGCTTTTCATTTCATTTTCTTTCCTATCATTCAATTCCTCATTTTTCCATCAAACATTTTTTTTTTCATTAATTTTATTTATCATCGTTGGTTTGTGCAGTTGTGCAATTGCATTTGTTAACTAATCGTTGACTTATTTGGTGCTTCAATTCTCTCCTTCTTATCAAATATAATGTGAATGAAATACCTCCTTCAAGTACTGCCAAAAAGAATTGATTAACATTTCTTATCAGTGCCTAAATTTGTTGCAAGTTGCTATCAAGAGACGTTTAGTTATAATTTGGAGCTCAATAAGGAAACACAGAATTTTAAGTGCTCGTAAGACTTAAGTGAAAATCAATTCCAGTAGCCTTATCGACATCTTAAAGTCAGGTTTGAAGTGGTTTTTGTAGGTCAAACCGTGAATAAAAAGCAAAAAAGAATGAATGATGTCAAAGGCGATAAAAAAACCAGTGAAAAGAAGAAAAAGCGAAGGAATCATTCGCAATTGGGGCCCGACTTTGTTGCTCCTGATGGTGGATTTGGTTGGTTTATTTGTTTCGCTGCAGGATTTTCCAATGTGAGAAAATTTAAAAAACTCTCGAAAGCTTTCTCATAATCTTTTCATTTTTATTCAAAGTTTTGTACATTTCCCGTTCTTCAACAATTTGGTTTAATTTTCCGTGATCATTTAGCGATTCTTGAAATTCCGGCAGCTGAAATCACGACAATAATTAACATGAATCAAGCACTTACGTGTTTAATTGGCTTAGCAAATGGTCCGGTGTTTAGAAGATTCACATTTCGTCAAGTGTCGTTGTTTGGTGCAACTCTTGTTGCCACAGCACTTTTATTCACTTCTTTCGCAGATTCTTTCATTAAATTTCTTATAACATTTTCAATCTTTTATGGAGCTGGATGTGGTTTGACAACATCTGCAAATTCATTAGCTTTGAACACTTATTTTAAAGAGAAGAGAAGAATTGTCACTGGAATTAGTTGGTCGTGTACAGCTCTTGGTCCGATCATCTTTCCACATATTGTCACCGCTTTAATGCCACGTTTTGGTGTGCAGGGAACTGTTTTAATCTTTTCAGCTATCGCTATGAATGCAGTTTGTTGTGCAATGTTGCTTCAGGTTTGCAAATTTATTCATAGACATTCAAATAATTTTTGTTTATTTCATTTGACAGCCAGTGCGATGGCATACAGAGAAAAAGCCAAGAAAATCATCAGAAGAAGCTTTAGTTGATCAAGTGACGGAAATTAAATGTCTCTATTGTCAATCAATGAAGAAGAAGTCACACAGTTTGATGTCAAGTCAATATCTTCACAATGTTGATGATTATTTAGCGCCCGGATATGAAATTATTGATCCAGGAACTCCGATGTTGGCAGCAGCTAATGACGGTTGGTTTTCATTAACTCCAGCAAAACGTTCACTTTATGGATCTAAAATAAGTTTGTCATCAAAGAAAGGTGGGGGTGGATCAAGAAAACAATCAATTCCATCAAACTTCATCAACACGTCGAATACTGAAGGGAAACCGAAAAGAACAAAAGAAATTCTTTCGAATGAGAAGATTGAAGAGAATCCAGCAGAAGATTGTCCATCACACAAATCGCCAAACGATATGAAAAATTCACAAAATCTCCTTTCAATTAAAGTCAATTTACCACCACAACAATATAAAACATCACCAACGACACCATCATTTGTAATGAAACAAATCAGCGAAGGGAAATATTTGAAAGACAATAAAAGTAATCGATCGATGCAAGGCAACAGCAGGCAATCATTTCGCATGCGATCAAACACGTTTAACATTGAGAAAGAAATTCTTAACGTTGCAAAAAGTAAACTCGAACAATACATGAATGATGCAAATGAACACATGATAAAATGCCATTGCGAAGAAATTAGAAAAGCTTTCATTGAAGAACGACAAGTTCAAACGAAAGAAGTGGAAGAAGTAAAATTTACTTTCTGGCAAAAGTTTGTAATTTTCTTTGATTTGGATTTGTTGAAAGATTTCACTTACATCAATATTATGATCGGCATAACAATCGCAAACTTTGCCGAACTCAATTTTTCAGTTTTGACACCTTTTGTTTTGGCTGATTTTGGATTCACAAAGTCACAAATATCGATGTGCATGTCATTACTGGGGGCTGCTGATATTAGTTGTCGATTCTTTATTCCGTTTATCGCGGGTTTCATTGGATGGGAGAATCGAACATTTTTCCTTGTTGGTGTGCTTGGAATGGCTATGGGAAGAATTGGTAAATGAAACTGACTTTTATATGAAATTCTTTTATTAACATATTTTTTTTAAAAAAATAGTTTTAGCACATTTTCAAAGCTATTACATCGCATTGTTGGTTTTCTTGTGGATCGGCTTCAACAAAGGATTACGAACAGTATTCATGGTACTTTGCATTCCTTCACATGTTCCCCTTGATCGATTGCCAAGTGCTACTGGCATTCATCTTCTGTTTTCAGGAATATTTTACATCGTCATCGGCCCAGTTATTGGTGAGTTTGAATGCATTTCACTGCCTTGATTGCGTTTTAATCGATCAAACACAATCTAGGTCTGATCCGTGATCATTCAGATTATACAATCACATTGCATTGCCTTAACATATCAACATATATCTGCGCATTATCATGGACCCTAGAAAGATTGATAAGAAATCATAACGAAAAACGAAATAAAATAGAACAAGAACAAATAAATGTTAATTAGAATTCTTGAATTTTGCTTGTTTAATTGTGCATTTATGTTTAGAAAATAAAAGAAAGTATCACTTGTAGTGTATTATCATTATCACTGTTTTTGAATGGCTTGTTTAATTTAAATAACAAAACTTTTAAAAAATTAGAAAACATTTTTAAATCTTTAGGAAAATTTCCGTTAATTCCAAATTCAAATTCTTTGATCGCTCTCACAATTCTCATTTTTCGAAAATGATTTCGAAAATTTCCCCTCCTTGATCAGCTGAGTTGAGAAACTGAAGTTAACTTTATCCCTAACTTTATCGTAATTGAAGCTGCTACTTTTGTTTATTTACATTTTTCGTTTTCTATGTTTTCGAAGTGGAGAGCGACGTTCAATGAGAATACTCGCTTAGTGTGTTAGTGAACATCTTAAAGAAAACATCAACGAGTGAGAGACGCGACAAATATTTTTTAAATTCTTATTTTAATTGTTTTGTACTTTATTTTATTTGTTTATAAATTAAGACAATGAACTCGAAATAATTAATAAACTGAATCTAACAAGTTTGTGTGTTCAAATCCTAGTAAATTCTGTTAATTGTTTGCTCTTAACTTTGTTTCTAGTTATCAAATCAAATGCCTTGGCAAGTAATTTTAGATAACAAACATTCGATAATCCATTTTCGTGGTGTCACAAAATTTACACTAATCGTGATATCTTGATAAGTAAATGTTTTATCAATGTGGGATTGCTTGTGACATGATGAAATTAAGTGACAACCAGTGAATGTTAATGGAATTCGACTTTGTTACATGATCCCCAAATAAATCCTAATAAAAAGTTTGGATAAACTCCAGGAAAGAACAAAAAGATTGATGATAAAAGTTCTTCCTCATTCAGTCGCTAATGTTATCGTGATACGGTCGCGATTTCTGAAAAGTCTGTGATCATAAAGCATTTTAATTCGGTTATTTATGAATAAATATTCACCTACGACAATCAACATAACCATTTTTACTCTCAACAAATTTTATTGAGAGGATCATCACGCGATCAGGACAAATCAAAGACGAAACGAGACAAGAGTCACGAAAATTTAACTTGAACATGTGACATAAATCTCAGAATAAGTGATAACAAATGCTTGAATAATAAAAGAAAAAAGAAGAAAAATAAATCGAAGACTTGTTTGTGATAGCCACAAAAAAAAAATAAAATTGATATGTCGTCGAAATTAGAAAACAAAGATAAGAGTGCATTGAAGAAGTCAACGATCACTCCACCCGATGGGGGATTTGGATGGTTTATTGTGATCGCATATGGAACAGCTAACGTGAGTAAAAATTACTTCGCCTTATCATGCTTGATGATTAAGCGAAAGCTGTTGTTTAATGCAATCACTAGACTGACTGATAAGAACATTTCAGACATCTTTTGTTTGCCTCTGTCGTGTAATTATCCAATTCACGAGTAGTCTAGTGAATAGTTTCATTTGAGATAATTTCAAAATTTTCTTTTATTATTTAACTCGTCATTCCTATCAGGTGTTGATTGTTCCCGTACTCACAAGCTTCAGTTTAATTTTCAAAGATAAATTTCGAGAGCTGAACATGACGGCACTCGATGCGACTTTAATATTAAATCTTAACTCAGCGCTTGGAATGACTTTGGGACTTTTTAATGGAGCCCTTTTGAAGTGTTTTGGATATCGTAAAATTGCTGTTTTAGGTGGAACTTTGTTCTCGAGCGGGCTCATTGCAACTTCATGGGCCAACAGTTTTCGACACTTTTTAATTACTTACAGTATTATTACATGTAAGCATTATTTAATAATTTTACTTAATTGACGTAATCAGCATTAGAATTTAAATGTTTAGCAATCGGAATGGGACTTTGTTCGTCATCTTTCTCATTAGCTTTGAACACATATTTCAAAGAGAGAAGAAATAAAGCGTTTGGCATTGGAGCGACAATCACCGGCCTTGGACCAATTTTTCTCCCGCAGCTTGTCTCATTGCTTCTTTGTGTTTATGGAGCTCAAGGTTGTGTTCTTGTTATTGGGGGAATGGCTTTGAATATTATTCCCGCTGCCCTTTTGCTTCAACCTGTGAAAAGACATCAAAAGGAATCGTCACAAGATGAAATTGGATCGAGTGAAGAGAAGGACAGTCTCTACAAGCCACAACCATCAATAAGTGGGTAAAAGTGTTAAAAATGTTTTCGATTAAATCAGAAATTCTTATGTCAATGAAAGATTCCAGGACATCAACCCAAAGTCATCAAAGAAATTCAATCGAAACGTTATCAGATGCCAGCGATTATTTAGATACATGTCCGATTTATCATGATGTCGATTCACAAAGTATTTATGGCTTTGATATCATTCAACATCCGTTGAGGAAGAGTGAAGAGATTTTATGGAAAGATTGTGAGTTTTTTTTATTCATATTTTGATAATTTATGCGGAAGAAAAACTTTTTCAAATTTATTTTCGTTCATGTTTACGACTTTCAGTGGATTACAAATTCCAAGTTCCATCTAAATCAACACAATCGCAAACCTTACCTCCAGTAGCTCCGCCACCTACTTCAGAATTCATTCAAATGCAAATTAATGGAGGCAGAAATCGATCTGGAAGCGCTGATTACTCACCCAGAGGTTCCGAAGAGTTTATCACATTCAGTAAAAAGAAACGTTGGTTTGAAACTGAATCAGTTACTTCAGTTAATCTTGAAAGTTCATTGAAACTTTTTCATGAAGATGAAAGGTCTTCTTTAGGAAAGACGACGTCAAGATTGAGCATTATGAATGGTGAGAAAGGTTTTTTCAATCGACGAGCTTCAATGTTCAAAATTAATAAAATGCAAAGACGAAATACTGTTGCGTAAGATTTGCTCATTGCCCTGAAGGAATCTTCTTTAAAAATCTTTCTTTTCAGAATGATAACAGAATCTGAAACGTCACAACAAAATCCTGAAACTGAAAAAGAAATTCCAAATAAATCAAAAAAGAAGAAAATTTCTTGCTTTCATCGAATCAAAGTTGGATGGTTGCGTTTTATTCGTGTCTTCGATTTAGGATTGTTGAGTGATAAAATCTACTTGAATATGATGCTTGGCATTGCAATTGCAGTGTTTGCAGAGATTAACTTTTCATTACTTACGCCATTCATTCTGAGTGAATTTAATTACAATACCGAACAAATTGCTGTGTTCATGTCAACACTCGCTGTTGTTGATATTTGTTGTCGATTTATTTCACCCTTTATCGGTGATTTCTTTAAGCAACCACCAAGACTTATGTACATGTATGCGTTGCTTATGTTGATCATAACAAGGACGAGTTTGTTATTCGCTAGAAGCTACGAAGGAATTTTAATCGTCGCCATGGGTCTTGGACTGGCTAAAGGTGTTCGATCGGTTTACATGAGTTTAGTCGTTCCAAGTTACATTCCACTTGACAGACTCGCAGCAGCTTCAGGCATTCAAATGGTTGCGAATGGTGTCATCATTTTATCGATGGGATCATTTGTTGGTAAAGTTCTCAAACATTTTAATTTCATTTCTGATTCTAAAAATATCAAAATTCAGGAATTTTCCGTGACTTTTTCGGTAGCTACGCGGTTTGTATCATTTTTATCAACATTGTGACATTTACGACACTGGTTCTGTGGACATTCGAGATGATATACATGAAGCGACAGAATGCGAAAATAGCGAAAGACAAGGAAGAAAACGTAATTCCAGAATTATGCAAATTCAAGATTGAAGTTCATTGAGATTTGTACTGAAATTCGATTTGATTATTCATAATCATAAATAAAGAAATCAAATGTCAAAGTGTAACAAACAGATTTTAATAGCTCAATTTTAATCAAATTTTATGCTTCTCTTTGTTCTTTAAAACAGCGTTCGATGCTTTAAATAAATTAAGAGCAATAAAAGCTGAGCTTGACATCGAAGCTTCTAAATTTTAATTAATAATCAATTCTCATGATGTCGATAATTTCGTTAATTTATTATTCAATTGTTGTGATGTTCCTTATTCTAATCTGATTATGAATTTTTTAAGTGTTAATGCGGAAAACGAGTTTAAAAGTCGTTTTTGTTGTTAGGAATCGATCACCATGTGTGATATATTCTCAGATCCGATTGCCATAAATTTCAGTTTATGAATTAGCAGACACCTGAATTATTTATTTCCTTATTTGCTGTTCGTCTAAACGACTAGTTTCGAACATTTGTTTTGTTCATCTTCAGGGTATTCTAACTATCAAAAAACAATACATATGAAGATAAAGATAACAATTTAAAGAATTCAGAGAAGTTTAAAATTCTTTTCTAAACATATAGATATTTTGATAAAAATGTCATAACTTTTATCATTGAAGGATTTTTTCCAATTGATGACAATTTCTAACAATTGCATACTCATAACTTATCGTAAAATATTTCTGATTAAATTAAAATGGTAAAGAATGAGTTTAATTTCTAGAATTTTCTTAAGTGTGTTCGTCATTACAAAAAAAAGTCTTCGCGCGTGGACAGAAAAAAGAACATGAAAAATTGAAGATAATTAGTGAGAAAAGAAGTTTGACAGCTGGTTTCAGTCTATCGTTAATTTATGTAGCATCATCATTAAGAAAAAAAAGGAGTATGAATCGAAATTCTGATGATGAAAGGTGACTTGCTATCGAAATACTTATAAAGGTCATTTAATTAAAGTACTACATTAGTCATAAACGTAATTAGTGATCAATGAAAAGTTTTGTCTCATTAAAATGTACATTTTTCTGAATATCTTTGACACTATAAGATTCTCCATGATTTAGTCTGACGAATTTTCGATAGCTGTTTATTAGGACCAAAGTCCCGATCATTCCAAATATTGCTGATAAAATCCACATTAAAATAGGAAGATAAACCATAGCGAGCTTTAAATGAAGTTCCAACGCTGGTGTCAGTTCGTCAAGCGTCTAAATTATTAATAAAATATTAAGAATCGAACAATTTCAATCATTGAGCCAACATACATTCTCGAACCATCCAACCGGAATCACCATGTCATTGAATCGCTGAACTTCTTCATGAAACTTTGTCTTACCCGTCATCAGGTTCATTTGTGTTCGCAAATTGAAGTTGACATTCATTCCTAGTTTCTTTCTCGGTCAGAAATAAGAAAAAAGAAAAGTAAAAGTCACTTGAATTTATTAATTAAATTGTTGCATCAACTCACAGGTTGAACGGCGAATGTCGTTTGATGTTTCTCCTTTACTGGTTTTAATCCTTCGAACTGATTCAATAATGACGGATCGGCGTCGTAAAAATGAGGTTGAGAGAATGAAACTGGCAGATCTAAATGTCATTTAAATTTAGAATTGATTTAATTAAGAAATTTAATTTCACTTACCATGATAACATGGCGAAGCATTTCCAATTCCCCGCTGATAGCATTTCTCAAGTTTATCACAATAACAAGAAGTTTCGGGATTATCGGGATGATCATAAAGAGAATTGATGTCCACAACAAACCACAACACTTCAATGCCATCAATTAGATATTCGGAATGTGAAAAATGAAAACCAAGGCGTCGACAAAATCCTTTCAATAGAAATTTACATATGTAATAATTTTTTAAATATCAATCAATCATTCAATTAATGATTTATCTTACAAACCTGGTCGATAAACAAATAGGTTGTCAGTTTTGGTAACATTCTTAGAGAACAAAAAGCCATCAAATGTTCCACTTATTTGGTTACATCTCGTGTGATTTCTGTTGGATGAAACGTAATAAAATGTTGTGAATTATTGTCGATCGTTCAAACCAACTCACTTGTTTATTCCATAATCTTTCCATCCTGGAATATACGGCGAACCATTCCAAAATTCTATGGAATAATCTCGCATACTAAATAGTTTTGGTTTATCAAAATTAAAATCATTTTCGTGAGTTTTATGATCTCGATAATCATGAAGTTCTTCGACGATATCGTCGTCATATTCAACATCAAGAGGGTGAAAGGAAGGTTTCTCGGTAGAGGTTTCTTTCACTTCTTGCTGTCTGCTTTCAAGACCATCGTCTTGATTTTCATCAAAAAGTTCATTAAGTGTAAGGGTCACTTCGATATTTTCTTCACGTTTCACAAATTGATCAAACAATCCAAACTTTTCAAAAGGTGTCGCGAAAGGAAGAAAATTTGTTCCCAAATCTAAAAGATTATCTTCATGTCCATAAAGATATTCACTGACGCTCATATTAATGATTGTTTTATGTTGAAGTGACTTTGTGATAGTTGATAAGCCTAATTCAGTCAAAACTGAATGCTTTGATGCTAATGTATGCGCGCCAAGTAGAATCATATTGGTTGTCACAACATTATCAGAATTAATATCCCCGGAAGACTTTTCGATGTCAAACTTGTAAGATCTTTTGATGTTATATGTTACTGTGTTGTTCTTATGAAATATCGCATTAGTGTTCTCCAATGTTTCTCTGTCAAAATTTTATTTTAATCTCTGCGTTTTAAAAATTAAATATTTTAATATTCAACTTCTCACCGAAACGCATATGGTCCGATTTCTTGATAAACAATCTTCGTATCCTCTCCACTTAAGAATGCTTCTTTGTTAGTTATGTTAAAGAGATATATGTTGAAATAAATTGAAACCGATGGTTTACTCCAAAGATTATATAAATATGTTCCAGGTGTTAATGTAAATTGCTGAAAAGAATTTTCTTTTCACTTTCAAATGATTTTCATTTATTTTTTTCTTACCCAGTTGAGAATCTGCCTAGCAACATTAAAATATATTAATCCAAATGAAAGCAGACATAAAAGAACTCCAAAGATCACAAGCTTGAGAACCTTTGCTTAAATTTCAAATAATTTCTTCAGTAGGAATAAAACCGGAATTAATTTATTTAACGAACCTCTCAAACCTTTGTTCAAGTCTTTCTTCATCTCCAAAATATTTCCCTAAAGCTTCTGCTTTGTTCAAGAATCTTTGACCAACTGAAAGTTTCTTCGAAGCTTGAACATGAAAATTCAAGTTTTTTAAAGATAAATTTTCAAAATCCACGCGTTGTTGTTTTCTTCAATGTATATCCACACAACCTGTTGATGTTTATACACAAAATTTTGTGGCAGTGATCGAGACACAATCTTATGATTCCTGACTAGATTGAGCGATCAACGAAAATGAGATGAGGGTAGGTTCAGATTTAGAACGAGAATTGGAAGAATTCAATAAAATTTGCAAATTAGATATTTAGAAATTTAAATAATTTTTTTTCTATTGATGCAGAATATTTTTAGATTTGGCTGTGAAGAAGCCAATAATAAAATGTTAAGTCAATAAAATCTAGAACTTTATATTTTGTTACATAAGAAAATAAAAAGAATGCAAATTTTAGTGGAAAGAAGACATAAAACAAGTTCAAAAACGCAACTGGGTGTCATTGGTCTCGAACTTGAATTCGTTCTCAAAATGTTTACGGATATTCAGAATTTTCAAGAATTGCAGATTTGTTTTCTTTTTTTATGATAAATGTTCATGACTTGACAAAAAGTTTTAAGAAATTTCATGGTGATTAAAAGATTCGCGTCATTAGAAAAATTAGTTATTTAATATTCAAGAATCACCTGACGACCTTGTGCTCAGAGATCCTAAAACACATTTTTAAAATGCTTCCAAAATTCTAATGAAAGCTTTGAAATATTTGTGAATAATTAGGTAAAATATATGAACGAATAGAAAATCGTTTGGTATCAATAAACATACATTCTAAACTTAATTAATTCAGAATGAAAACATTATTAAAATGTTTTGTATGGTTCAGAATTTATGAACTTGTTTGGTAAAAAAAACAAAGTAAAATAAAGTCTGGAAAATTTATATTTTTTTCAATGAAGTTACAATACTGAAATTCACATAAACCAGTTATAAGTAGAATATTATTTAAGAAAATAATGAATGAGATAACATGAAGGCGAAGCAGTTTACGTGAAATTTTATAAATAATTTTTACTAGAATAAACCAGACAAACTTTTTGTATAATTTAAATGTTTTTTCAGCAGATTGTCGTCATCATATTGCTGATAATTTCAATATGACTTTAATTTGTTGCAAATTGCTACCCATTGATGATGCTCTAAAGGAATAAAGAACGTAGCATTTGAGCGGATTCCAAGAATTTGATCAAACTGGCTCAATTAAATTCTTTTACTTATTTTGCATGATTGACTTCATTTAAGACTTCCTGAAAAGAATTTCATTAAAAGAAATTGTTTAAAAATAAATTTTCATTTTATTTTATCCACAATTTAATTTGAAATTACACATTTCAATTGTTTTGTCATTAATTAAAATTTAAGATATTATCATGACCGTATTGTAGGTGGATGCGAATATTAACAAATGACTGTCCAAAAAGAAAATTGTTTTATGATCAAAAATTTACATCGAATTTTCCTTTGAACAAAGTTTATCTAAGAATATTCGGCTTTTCATAATCTAAGGCTTTTCCGAAATTCTTAAGATAATTTTCTAATTATTTATAGAGAAAAACTGGAAAATCTAATCACAACAATTTATAAATTTCATTTCTATATTTAAAGTTATCCTACTTATGGCTATCTTGAAGACTTAGACAAGATCACTGGAAATTTTACCAGTGCAGCGGTTTTAAACAATACTTTTTAAGTGCTTTCCTACTTAACAATTTTTAAGACTTGAACTAGCGTCAGCAACAATTCACCGAACAAAATTTACATTCATTCGTTGAATCAAATTCCCTTTCAATTTTCATCCCTTAAATGCCCGTAAATCAAATTCATTTATTGATGAAAGGACGCGATTCACTGTTTTTCTCGAGGTTGCCACTTAGCGTTGGATCCGGACGACGACGTTTGAAGAATCCACACTTCCAGAGAATGAAAGCAACCAGCGCGAGCAGACAAAGGCCAACAATGATGCCAAGAATGATCACCCAAAGTGGGATCTCACCTGATGGTGCTTGGTCACGTAACTCAGGATAAGCTTTTAAGGAAATCGACGACGAATCATCAGATTCGTTCTGATTTATTCCATACATTGGAGGAATACGAAGTTTTGCTGTTGACACGATTGTCACGTAATCAACGCGGGGATAATCCATAGTTAACGTCGAATTCCAGACTCTTGATTTTATTTTAATCAAGGCTCGGCCTTTCCGTTGAATATTGTAAAGTCTACATTTAATTTTTATACATTTTGCTGTCTTCTTTCGACAATCCTAAAATTATAAAATTGATTTCAAAATTAAGTGTTTTAATTTCGATAAATTGTAACTCACCATTGTGACAGTATTTGTGGATTTCCCATCGGAATCAGTCAACTTCTCAGCTCTAATGATCATCGCACGATCTCGTTTTACACGATTTAAAGAACTTTCTTCATAAACTGTTTTCTTTTCTTGCGATGAAAATGAAGATTTGTCTCGATATTCGATATAAGAATGAGATTTGTTTAATCGCTTTCCACTTAAAGAAGTGTCAATCATTTCTGCTGTCATTAAATTTTCTGCTTGCAATTTTTTCTCGAGCTTCAGTGGATTTATGAAACGATCTTCGATTTCACATTCTCCACCAGTGCTACTTTCAACAATCGGCATCTCTTCAAGATACAAAAGCCATTTGCCAAGCGGCTTATCATTCCCTACTTGATGTGGCCAATCAATGTCAACTTCAACGTATGGTGCACGCCATGGTCCTTCATTCACAATCTGAAGATAATAAATTATTAAATTTTACTTTCGAAATTATTTAATCAGGTTTAATCGAGTTATTTACATCGTAAGTATGAAGAATAGAATTTCCAATGTCATCAAGATATTTCATGGCACTTTCTCCTTTTACTTCTCCACCATAGAATGCTTGTGGTGGGCGAGTTTCATAACTGAAATGAAAAGTTATTAAATGCATGCTCAAATCTCGAATTTCTTAAAAAACTCACCCAATGATGCGAAGTTCAGCTTGTTTCACAACATTTGTCTTCAAAATTATCGGAGACTTTGGTTCAATTTGCTTGGACGTTGTGTTTGCAAAGACAATGAATTTGACTTGTGGTTCTGAATCTTCAAGTCCAATAGGATCGAATCTAATGACAGTTTTTGCTGAATTTCCACGTTTTAATGGATTTCCAAAGTTACAAAGGACGACTGTGTCATTGTGACGACTACACACGACTGTTGATTCTTTAGATGCCGCAATGTAAGTCACACTCGATTGATGTACAACATAAAGATTTGTTTCATAGGCAGAATCCGCAAGATTTGTCACGTTTACATTGAGTTGAATGTCATCAGATTTTCCCAACACAAAATCGTATTGTCCATCATCGCCCATTCTTAGTCCACCAAGTGTTGCTATAACTTCCAATTGCGACTCACAAACATCATCATTACCACAATCTTTTTGAAAGCTCGCTTCAAAGATTCGCTCAGCTTGGTTTTGGTCCAAAATTGGATTCAATTCTACCAAGCCGGACGATTTCAAAGGATTCTCAACCATTGTGTAATTCAAATGGAATTTTATCGGTGTTTGAATGTCATTGCCAGCACTATCCTTAATGTAAACAACTTCAACAAAGCACTGCTCGATGCCATTCGACTCAATTTCAAAGTTTCTCTTCATGATGTTACTTCGACTGTCAGTGTCGGGACCAAAGAAAACTCTCGAAAACTTCTTCTGATTTTGAAATGTTTCTGCTTCAATCGTGTAAATAATATTCAATGTTTGTTGCTTCTCAGTGTCTGGTAATGGATCAATTGAACAACAAGTCTTGAATGAGAAGCAAGAGAAGTTACTGAACACATCAACTGCACATCCTTTCACTGCTGGGTCAATCGCTTTAATGTCGCCTTTCTTTGGAACTGTCGTTTGAAGTGAAATAATTGAACGTGACAAAAGTGCAACTGAAGCTGATGAATTGTAAGCTCCAATGACAAGATCAGGGTAACCATTGCCATCAATGTCCAATCCACCAGACAAAGAACTTCCAAATGTGTTGATTTTCTGATTTGGTTTCAAACCAAGTTCTGAAGCTTTAATAATTTGTGAAGGAAGTTTGCTTAAACCGTCTTTCGATCCGAGATGAATGTAAACAACTCCTTCATCTTCATAAGGCGCACTTATCGCAATATCTTCAGCTTCATCTTTATTGATGTCACCCATGTTTGCCACCGCCAATCCATATCTCGACTCAAGTTTTCCCGTCAACTTCAAATCAAACTTTTTGTTTATTTTCTGATCGTCATTAAGATAAATATAAACAGCGCCGCCTTCATGTTTTCCGAAATAAAATGGTGCTGATACAAGCAGATCCGGGAATGTATCGCCGTTGACGTCAGCAGTTACCAACTGATAACCAAATCCAGAAGCAAATTGTTCACCGTCAAGCTTCTGAATCACTCGCATTGGATTAATTTGCTTAAGTTTTTCAAAGAAAATTACTTGGCCGTGATTCTCAGAACGAGGTGCACCGCCGACATAAGTGAACGTGTCATCGAAATATTTTCCACCAGTCACAGACATGCCTAAGTAACTGTACTTGTCAATCGGCGGGTTGTTTCCCTCATGTGGCGTGTAGTAAATGTTCTTATCTCGTTTCAAGTAACTACCAGCAACATTCTTCAGATAGAGACTTCCACGCCATGTATAGACACCAGGAGCTCCTAAAACAACAGTTCCGTCGTCAAGAAGAGTTCCAGACGTTCCCGCTTGACAAAATCCATATTCTTCATGAAGCTTCTCAGTTTTTCGTCCCTTACAAGGCTCAAAGACATCACTGTACGAGAAGTCATTATCTAAAATGTAACAAAGACCGAGACCATGTTGTGCTGACTCAGGAGTGTTGCCAGCTTTCGAAATGTATCGATGGGCACATACAAGAATCTAATGGAAAAAGAAATAAAAAGTTTTATCAGTGAACGCGAAGATATCAGTGAAGCTCAAGTTAAACATGAAAAAATCAACGATAAGAAATATTTGTGAGCATAAATGTTGATTTTTTCAATGTTTACTTAATTGATAATGCGATAAATGTGACTTACGACTCCAGAAGGCCTTTGCGAGCTGACAGTAACTCCAAGCCATTGACCTTCTTTGATTTCAATTGGGAGTGGTGGAAACAATTTCTCGTTGTCTTCAGCTGTTGACAGAAAGTTGAAGAGAGAAGAATTGTTAAAATCACAATTTTTCTGGATTGATTGCACACGAAAATGTCCTTTGAGTGGAATCATGCATGACATGGTAACATCGGATATTTAGAACTCTCGTCGTCTTGTTAGCACAAGACACACAAATATTTGTGTTTGAAACATGATATTTTTAACGACTCTTAGCCATCGTGCGTGAAAACTTATAAAGCACATCATAAATTCTTGTTTCGACGTTGTTGGACGAATATTTGAGCATTTATGTTGCTTCTTCCTTATCTACAACAACGATGTCAAAAGTCAACATCTAAATCAATCTTAATTTGAGTTAATTGAAATTAAGATGATGAATGGGATTTGTTTTCACGAGTATAGTTCAAGAGATCGTTTTCGTTCGATGCCAGATGTTCCGGCAAGAATTTTAGATTTTTGAAAGGAAATACTGAGAGCATAAACACAATTTTTATGCGTCCATCATTCTTGTCTTTGCATAGTTCCATTCAATAAAGACATTTCCCCATTTTTTTGTGCGTTTAAGAAACAAATAAAAAATCTTCATTTGCGGTTAGTTACACATGTTCGTTCAAAGTGTAAAATTTCAATTTTAATTCAGCGAAACAAAATTTCTTTTAATTCTCTCATTTTTCACAAGAAAAAACATTAAAAAATCTGTTAAAAATTGTGAAAAAAAAAATTTTTTGTGCAAAACATCAACAACAACGACTACATTAAAAATACTTCAAATCGGAAACTTTTCTCACAAACTCAAAATCATAAAAAGATTAAAAAAATTAATCTCGTTAAGAAAATGCGAAAAGCAATCTTTTCTGACATAATCATTAAGTAATTTGCAAACAAATATGACTTCATAAGTCACTGATATTCCCGTTTAAAGTTGATGTTTATTCTCCGATTATCGCTTGAAATATTACTGTGGATTATCCATAAGTATCATCAACAACATGATCATCATCATTAAAAGCAATGAAAATTTGTTTAGCTCAGCATAAATCGATGTTGTCATTCAAACAAAAATTTCAAATAAACATGAACCAGAAGCATAATGAGAAAGTCTTTTATTTTGTTTATCTCGTGCCATATGTATTATAATAAGCCCATAACTTATGGATAATCCCGACCAAAATAAGAAATAATTTTATGTTTATGAATACTTAAACCCTTCAAACTTATGATGCAAGCGAAGCAAGCAGTCAAATTAAAATCCGAGAAATTGTTTTTGTCGCCTCAGTTTTTTTCCCTTCAGCTTCAAACTTTTAACAACATTTGCTGTCTAACTTAAGTGACATCGAATACATTTATTTCAAATATCGATAAGAAATGTTTTTGCAAACATGGCAAAAGGAAATACAAAATTTTTCACTTCTACAAATCATGAAAGCTGAACCCACAAGTTGACTGTATCGCATTGTATTTCACGCTTGAATTTCTCACACGTTGCAGTAGTCTTATGGAATATAAACCAACAGTTCAGCATCGTCATGACATCATGCTGTGTGAGTACGCGAGCAAATCTAGATTTGCGTCAATATTTCTTAAACAATTTGTCGGATAAATCGTCGGCTTTGCCTTTTATTTAAATCTTAAGAAAGTTATTTATTTTCATTATATTGCTTTGCATATCTTTTATTTTTCTCAGTCACCGCTTAGCACGAAAAGAGAAGACGGAAAAAGAAATTGAAAAATGCAATCCATAAATTTCCAACAAATAACGTTCAGGTTTCGACTCCTTAGAAGCTTAATTAATTATTTTATATTGCTGCTGCATAAAGCAGAGATAAGAAAGAGATCACGGCCAAGACAGTAAATGCAATAAACATTATTGGAGCAAACTACAGACGGAAAGTTACTTGAAGTGATAAATGAAGTTGCTAGAGAAGAAAAGTTGTGACTTGACTTGCATCAATTTGTTCTTCAAGGTCAGCTCATTTAGTCAGATAATGATTTATGATTTTGGAAATCAGTCAAGAAGTGATTAATGAAGAATAGGAAGTAAGATGCCTTGAAGGTCGAATGACAGAGCGAGTGATAAATGACAACATTAAAGCGTTTTGTTTGTTTTTTACTTTATTTGGTTAAAGAACAAATCACGATTTGAAAACAGTTTTGCATATTTCCTTAGCCCATAACATTAATTAAAGTTAAAAGCTTAAACATGTTTTATGTTGAACTTTTACGTTCTAAGGAGTTGAAACTGATTTTGTTTTAATTAAAATTCAGACAGTCAAGCACGATACACGACAAACGACTAGTAATTGACGTTTAAAAATTAAAATAACATTAAACTTTTCCTTGCTAATAAGAAAGAGACCAAAGTTGGTTGTGCAAAATAAATCACGATTCTTATGGTCATTAACTTTAAGAAAAGAAGTCTAAATGATGTAATGAAATTAGCAACAGCTCATGGCTGAGGTTAAACTTATTTCCAATGTCATGCAAATGGTTAGTAAATAAGTGTGAAAGAATAAGTTGTCTGAAAAGCAGAGTTAGAACAAAGCATTCTGTTAATTATACTGAGTAAGTAAATCATTTCGGTTAATCAAAAATTCATTCAGCACTAAACCCTAATCACCACTTACGTTCGTAACGTCCAGCTGGATCTACAAGATTTTTTACAGATTTTTTTTCATTACAAAAGGAAGAAAGTCAACCAAGTTTCCAAGTTGTAGGAGAAGAATTAATATTTTTAATTGAGTTTTGTAATTTTCGATCGAGATCATAAAAATAAAACAAAAAGATTTAATTATTAGACTCGATTCATTTCATCATCATTCAACAATTGGTTGGATTCGAATGAATTTCCTTAAGTGCTGCTTGGAATGAGATTCCGAAATGCTTGAGAAATGCATTTTCTGACTATGACTGCACTTTAATCTCAAACTGTGAAACGACATCTCATTCGTCGGCATCAACAAAACAAGAAATAATAAAAATAAAACTTTTCAACTAAACTACTGTAGGAAGAAAGAAAGAAAATTTAAAATATTTTTAATTAATGTTGTGATTCTAGATTTATGTACGTAATGTGATAAATGTTGACTATAAAGTTGTTAAATAAAATCAATTCAATTAGATCTAGAATTGATTGGCTAAACGATTCCGTATTCGTTCGTTCAATCTGAAAGCAAACTCATTAAGCGTGAATGATATGGAAACAATTAAGACTTTAATTAATGTGTAAAGTTTATGGTCATCAATTATTTGTGTGAACGACTACAGTTTTGTCATGGTTTGTTGCAGTCTCATGAATATCTATCGAGCGTAGAATTGGACAGAAAATTAGCCAAAACTATTTATGTGCAAGAGAAAAAAAAAGTTGAAAAGATTTATGAAAAGAACGTCAAATATTTATGTACATAAATTCAAATAAATTTTATCTTCTACAGTGATCAGAATGGGAAACAAATTTAAACATTTCTTACTACCCAAAATTTATTCTATTTATTTGAGTGTGTGTGAAAACAAAAGAACCATCAAAAGACTTCTAGGAAGTTGTAACAAAACCTTAAAACCTCATTCTGATGATTCTTTTCACCACATCAAAGCAAAACCTAATTTCAATTGTGGAAATTTCGTTTACTTGTACACTGAGGAAAAAATTGTTGTAAAACATTTTTTATTTAATTTCTTCTCATTGCTGATATTTAAATGTTTCAAGATTCGTCAGTGCAAGCATCGATAAATTCTTTTGATAGAAATATCTGAATAAGCCAAATAAAAATTTTTTCCTTCAGTGTACATGAAAAATAAAATTTGCTACTTCTATTGTATACGTCAAGGGTGCATTCGAATATTGTCTTGCAATCAATAAAATTTCTTTTGACCCTCTTGAAGATGATTGCAAATTTTTTCATGGAAAAGAAAATAAAACTCGACAAATTTTATTACAATTCGTTTCTACCCCTAAACCTCAAAAATAATTAATTTCTGACCATTTTCCGAGAAAAAAAAACATAAAACGGATGAATGAAGCTACTTTCTATTCTGCTGAAATCAAAAAGGATTAGCACTTACTAAGTCGACCATCTGTTAAAACATCTTCACAATCAAACTGATTTTGTGTCACTGGACATCGTTTCAATGTGCCGGATTGAGTCGTGTTCGGTTGGGGGTTTTGACCTAGCGGCGCGCCTACAAGAATCCTGCAAGCAAAACAAGAAGAAATCAAAAATGCATCAATAAAATATTTTTAACATTGTGGAACTAAGAAGAGAGAAACAAAGTCAATTAAAGCGATAAAAACGTGTAGGATGACAAATCCAACATCGAACAATAAGAATGGCATAAGAAGGGCACGATCATCGTCTTTCATCTCATTCTGATATCGCCAAAAAAGTTTCTTCAATTATTATTGAGTAAAATATTTCCAAAAGAGTCTATCGGAAAATAAAAAAATGCACGAGAATGCAATTAGGAGATGATTTTGATTTTGAAAAAACAACGTTGCACATAATCATTATTTTGGCGGTGACTTCGTGTTTGATTTATTATGTCGAGTCTGGAACTTTGTGGTTTGTTGAACAATGGAACATAAAATCAGAACACGACGCTAACAAAACGAACAAAATTGTTTTTTATTAAAGGAAGCGTTTTCATTTAAATCCCGAAATGGCATGAAGACAATTTTAGATTCATTAGAATGTTGTGCGGCGAATCATCAGTTGATCATTGATCATTTCACTTGAATGAAACATAAATCTACGTCAGTTGAAAAGAAACTGATGCAGTTTATTTGATGAATTGTCTTCTAAATGACCCAGAAAAGATTCAAGAATGACAATATGAAAGTTGCTGAGATTTATTTAAAATTCATATAAACTTCTAGTCACCCTGAAAGCGGAAGAATAAGAAGAGATGGAGAGAAATCTCATTTAAAAAGTGAAGGCGCAACATATAAATGCAACATAGCTTAGTGCGTAGGCAAGACAAGTTCTTTTTCCATGTGCCTTTAACTCAATCAATTTTTCTTTTTTTTCCTTTCTTTTTTCATCTCATCTTGATGATCTCGAGGCAATTTCTCAGCGCTTTTGTTTTGCTTCAACATTATTACCAATCATTGTTTCTTGATTTCTACTTTATTAGTGCTGTTTGTACGTGTCTCTTTGTGTTGCAAGTTCCAAGTAGCTTCTTTCAGTTGCAGATTGCGGAAAGATTCATCAGAGTCCAATTAAGTGGAGTTTTTTTAACATGAAAATATATTTCGATCGAGAAGCATTTGCATTCATTCTTCATCTTTCTTTATGTCGAAACAGTAAATGATTATGCAAATTTAGACCATCAATTAATAAAGAGAAAATGATAAAAACATTTCATTAATTATGATGCATTCAAAAACCATTAAAATGTATGCAAATTTTGCGATGCAAATGAAAAGGAAGAAAGAAATAATCGAACCGTCACGTAACATGTTAAACTTTTATATGAATGGTGGGCGGTTTCGCTTCGCTTTACACTCCAAAACCAGGTTCATGATTTATTATCTTGTAGTTTGCATCTCGTTTTACTTTTCAATCACAAAAAACAGTTCAACATATGCAAATGCAAAAATATTTTTACAACTTCCAATCAAGCATTCGCTTCTTCGGCTTTAGAATGAAGTCAAGCAACCGTGAAATTGTGCACTCTTTTCAAGAAATCAATTGATAAACATGTTAATTGTTTCAGTTTTTTTTAATGGAAATGAGAATAAAAAGGCAAGTTACTTGAATTAATGTTGGATTTTGTGAAAAAAGAAGAACTATGCGAATCACGAGATGATAGAAAATTCAACGAAAATTAAAAAGATTTTATCCCGAAGCAGCAACAAATAAAGAAAAAAAAGGCTGGAAACAGTGAAAGTTCCATAAGCACGATCAACAATTAAGTGATGTTTAATGAGGGAATTTATTGGAATTTCGCAAAAGCCCTGAAGATTTTCACGATCTTTGTTGCCATATTTGTTGTGCTGTGATTGCTTATGAAGCTAATATTGTTCTTTCATTTAATTCCATTGAGGCTGAATGTTGATTTTTTTAATTCTCACGATTAACTGTAAAAGAAAGATTCGCGACCGCATGCAACTGCGTTTAATCAAAATGGGAAGATCTTTCTTTTACGGTCACTATAAACGTTCTAAACTCGTTAAATAAATTTCTTTCTTCGCATTTACTTCTGCAAGACAATGACAATTGCAAGTTGGTGGTGCTTAAGTTCAATTGAATGGAAAGGAAGAGAAAGAAATCAAACTCAGAGTTAATAAATTGTGGTGAGTCGCTTTGATGCGGTTGAACATAACATGCAAACACAATACATAATGCCAGGTGACAAACTACAATGTTTGAACTCCGGTGTTGTGAGTTAATCACAATTACATTGCGAAAGCATTACACTCGCTTGTTATTTTGTTGTTCCGATCAAAAATGGTAATCTTTCGAATTTATTATACATTCGCATTTAAATTTAACCATCATTTTAACACGATGTGATTGTGATTACGCATAGTTAAGTGTCTAGCTTGTGAATTTGCATTTACTTTTGGATTAACATTCAAACTGACAGAGTTTATTAGCATTTGAATTGCAATTGATGTAAATCAACTGAAGGCACATGCAACATATCACTGCTTTACATATGTTTATTTACAGTTGAGTTCAATGACAGTAACAATGATGCTTCTTGAATGAAGCAAGCAAACTACATAAATGACATTCATTGATTATTCAAATTGACATCAACCAAACTCATGACAATCAACACTTGACGCACTAATCGAACTTAAATTTTCTTTTGTTCAAATGACTTTAATTGCTTTTAGAACGGAAGATGAAGGTTAATGAATTTGATCTGAACGATTAAAATTATGCTGGATGGGTAATCTCAATGAATATTAAAATTGTCATCAATCAAAAGTCAAGCCTCGTATGCTTCACTTAAAAAAATAGAAACTGAACAAAAATTCTCTTAACTTCATCTGACATTTATGACATTATCTAGTTTACGATGTTTTGCCTTCATTCATTATTTATTGTGCTATTTGTTGTCTCTAAAATCACATTTGACAGCATGGAACCCTTCAACATTACGACTTCTAGAGAAATTAATTTAAATGTTAAGTGTTATGTGTGTGAAGTTTCACAACATTTTTCAACATATAATCTCGTTATGTTTTATGCTTTGCGAAGAAACTCACGTCCCTGACACTTTTCCGAAGGCATAAATATTGGCGCTTTTAATTATCATAATATCCAACATTTTGAACACAGAAACGTTGAAAGCGCTCAAGAAATAAATTCTCTCATGACGTTCACTATCTTAAGCGTCGTTGTTGCTGTCAGAGGTAATATCTTGATGGGTTATTACCTTTTTAAGTGAAATCAATAGCGGCAATTTTATATTTTTGGTCAAACGCCCACACCTACACGCTTAATAGTTCGACACGCGGCCGAATTTTGTTATGAAAGCATGAAACAAAGCGCGAAACTTTCAAAACGAGTGCTTTATTGACAATTTATCTTTGGACTTGGTAAGACAAAGAGAACCATTTATGATTTATTGCGAGTTATTAACGGCAGCAAAACAGATTATATCAGCAACATCCAGAAAGCTTCCTTCTCTCTTGCAGGCAACCGACAAGCGAGAAGAGATAAAAACTTAAATTTATTTCGACATTGTGACCCAAAAGCCAAAAACAGAAACGAAAATGAAATGAATGCTTGACACATGAAGCAATATCAACGTTGTGAGTCGAAATTTGGCAATGCTGATGACGGCCTTTTTTCGCAATAACAGAAATAAAAGAGAAAGAAGAAACCGACACGATATGTTTCATTTCTAACCAGATTTCTTCTCTTCATCACTTTAACCACGTTTGTTTTTGACTTAATTCGTTGTGATGGCATGTTAATTCATCATGAAATAAGCTGAACTTTTTCACGTGTGAGTTCCGACAATCATGAACTCCGCTCAACGAATCCATTAAAGAAACTTTCATAAACAATTCAATTATAAAGTTGGATAGGGAGCAAGATTTATGTTGTTCGAAATAGAAGAAGAAGAAAAAACGTAGCTTAATCTCATTTCTAATGTTGTTTTTTATGAAACAATGGAGTAATTAAATGACCGGAAAACATGTATGGTGCTTGAGTATTAACGGGGAAATATTGTTGATTATATGAAGCTTTTCTGCTTGTGATTTAAATATGTCATGATGAGTTTGTCTGTTATGTAGCAAACTTTGCGTTGCGACAATTTCATACTTTACAACATTAATCGTATGAAATATTGTGACATTTATTTTCAACTCATCCCGTCATACTTTTATGTCTTTCTTTCCTTTCTGTCTGCTTTCCACTCGGTATTGAAATTTAATTAAATCTCAGATCGAAATATGAATAAACCTGAATAAAAAAGCATGCGACTAACAGTCTTTTCCAACGATTAATTTTATTTTTCTTTTCGGCTATGAATTCACTGATGTGACAGAAAAATTTCTCCGAATTGCCAGATTAATGATTTATGTTGATTTAATTGGCGTTGGAAGCAAATTATGTACGAACATTTTTAAACATTCAGCAAACGGCGTTAATTAAAACATTCAATCACTCTACACCTTCAGAATGTTAAAACTACACAAAAATTAAATTAACTTTGGCATCGAGTCGAGAGTTGTGTCGAGAAATTGAAGCCACCGCCGCCGCCGCATACATTGAACAAAACATTATCACATAAATCAAAATTCCAAAGGAAATGAAATCAAACAGACAAGAAATGAATAACATAATAAAAATTATTTATAATTTGTTTTGTATAACAGATTTTATGGGCGCTTTATGATAGCGCACGAATCACGATATTTGAAAAGTAAAAAAGAGACTTCAAGTCCGAACGAATGGTTGAAGCTAAACAAAGTGAACAGCTGAAGTCTTTATTTGAAAGTGACACAAAGAAATTTTCGTTAGCATTGAAGCGATAGAAAAATTTATGCCAATCGCAATGTAATGTCTGATGTTGGCAATGGATCGTGCCTCATAAAGTCACATTAGCTTTGCTATCAGCCACGAGTAGTGTAAATGTTTGAAGTCTTTTTTTAAATAAAAAAAAGAAGTTTCATTGTGAAGAAAAGAGGCTGGCATCGCGCGATCAGATTAAGTTGAAAAATGAGCGAAGGAAAAATAAAATAAAAGGAAAATTGCATGTGAGACTGAATTATATTCGATGCAGATTTAGATTGGAAGTTTCATTTCAGCTGAAAACAACGTTGAAGGCGATGGAAACATGAACAAGAAAAGAATAAAAAAATACTGGTAGCTGAATGAATTAACTAAACCATGCGAAATGTTTACAAAGAAATGGTAAAAGACTTCTCTGACTTAATTATCCTCAACATGAAAATGAAAAACGCAAGTTTAATTTAATTAAAGTAAATAGATAAACAGACGAACATGATTTGTATCTAAATACGTTCGTTAATCCCACAATGCAGTTGCTTACATTTCCAACACACTAATAATAGAAAGTTCAAATATTGTTTCACTCTATTTGCTTGCGAATTGGAAGCAGTCGAAGCGTATTAGTATTAATCCAAATATTTAATCAATCAACATGAAAGGCCCGCCAAAAATCACAACGAAATGTTAATTGAAGGAATTTGTCTTTCATCGCGTAAAACGTTTCATTATTATTGGATACACTGCGAACTTGAGAGCGAGTGAGAAAATATTTCATAGCGAAGAACACGCAACTCGTTTTATTAGTTATTTATCTATTGTGGAACAGCCACCGAATGGTTTTTGCTTTACTTATTTAAACACGAGCAGCAGAAACAAAAACAAACTGTTTAATTTCACTACGGGATTACTTTATTCAATTGACTGCCGGCTAACAATCATTCAATCACACACATTCATGGCACGCAGCTGCTGTTGCTAGCAAAAACTTGGCATTTGAGTTGGTGGGTCTTTAAAATTGTTTCATGATCGTTTTCGATGGCAAAAAAAGAACATCGAAATTCGTGTAATTTGTTTCTTATTTATTTACGATCTTCGGTGTTGCCTTGACGTCTGAAGGCAACTGCGAAATTTCTGACCTACACGCACGATCAAAAGATCTTTCAGACATTCAAATCATTCCGAGAAAATCAAACAAATTTCTTTATTTCTCAATATTTCTTAATTAAAATGCAGTTAACTCGATGAATGTTGTAAATTCAAGTGCAGAGAAATTGAAACGACATGGAATGTGCACGCTTAAATTTGATCCGAGATATAAACTTAATTCTGTTTAATTGGAATAATCTTTTTGGTGCAAGTGGAAGCAATCGACTGAAACTTGAAAAGAACTAATTAATTTGTAATCTCAAGCGAAGCGAATGTAAATTGTCGTTCTTGAGATTTTTCTTCAATTTTAATTGTTTTGAGTCCAAATGCGTGCTCGCTTATCTGTGGTTGCTTAACAACTCATGCTGGTCGGTAAATATTTAATGCGATTCTGTATCAAAGAAGGAATTAACGAAGTTTTATGGCTTTTAAAGCTTCGCTCGTAATCTTTCAGCTTTTATCAATTTCATGACGCCACCATTAATTAATAATTCATTCTGTTGGTTGGTTGAATTCATTGGCTCTACCAAGAATCGCAAACTTTTATTGACCCAGTGATACTGTTCAACATTATGCATCAACATGAATATTCAAACTCTTTTCCTTATCCTTACATTTATTTAAAATAATGGCGATTGGAATTTAGTAGCGTGGGAAGGTTTTTGAATCACCAATACGGTCAATGTTCATACAAATCCACAAACATCTGCATTGAGAGGTGAATTATTGGCAATATTCATGCCATTAAACGAAGAAATTGTTATGAAAACATTTCACGAGAAGAAGATTTGCCAGACAAGAATCAATTGTGATTCATAAGCTTTTCCCATGACTTTTCGTCAGAAGATTTCCGGCAGTTGTGTTTTCTTTTCATGCAGATTACTCAATCGGAATTCTATTTATAAACTGTAGCATCGAAGTAATTTCCAAAACGATTTTTCTCGTCTGTTGATTTCATGTTTTTCTTTTCTTCTTTCCAACTTCCACGCACAAGCTCACAGTCATTGGACACATGTTGGAGCAACGATTTTTAACCCGCACACATGGATTGACTTGACGCACAATTTATTGCTATTAAATTAAATTTTGTTGTCGCTGAATTTTTTTTTAGCGAAAGGAAAAAAATAAATTTCTCCGCCTCAACGAACCATTTATCATGACACCAACAACTCTTTTCGCTTTTTTATCTTGAAAGAACTTTTCAGTTGACATTCCTGACATTCTTTCCTTTATCTTCCTCGGCCGTTGCTTTTGCAAACCCATAACAACAAGGAATACCAAAAAAAAAGAACGAAATGCCTTCATTATTAACTGAATAATTTTTTATCGGCCCAGAGACGGGAAGATTGAACGACGTTTTATTCATTTCTCTTCTGTTTTCGGCTCTTTTTTCCTAACAGTCACTGAACCATGAATGCCAGACAATGAAATGAGCGGTTCTATTGAATATGTGGAACAACATAAATCGATAATTTGGTATTATGACTTTTCTCTCCGCTCTTTCAACGAAAAACTTTTACGTCATAAATTTCGAATGTTGATGAACATCAATTCTGGTGATTATGTTGCTGCTGATTTGCATAATCTCTCATAAAATAATTTTTTTTCCAAACTAAAACAATAAAAAGCATAATTTCATGTTCTCATCTCATTTCTTTTTCTTCATCTAGTTTTGGGAAGCATAAAGATGTAGATTTAGGTCATGAAGTCATTCGGAAATGAATGTTTCACGCTACCAAACCATACAGTGAATAAATCTGCTGGAGCGTATCGATGTTAATGTTTTGTAAATAAGCAGACGAGAATCTTGTTATAAAAACGAGAAATTTTCTTCTTTATGACCTGAAATCTTGTATGATGCAGCTTTGTTCTGGAAAAATAATTTTCATGAAAAATGTGGGAAGTCAGTTGATGCTACATTTGGCAACAGATTTTCAACTTCCTTCCACAGAACGATTTGAAATTTTGCCAACTGCAACAAAACTTGTAAACAAGTAGTAAAAGTTCAAATTTATTCACTAAAATTTCGTTGAACTTCCCTCAGAAACTCAAGAAAATTCATCGATGAAAATATTCTTTTTCAATTCAATAAACATTCATCAAAATAACTTTGTTGCCTTCTTTTCTCAAGACAAATGAATTCAGAATTTTAGTGCTTCGTTTCAAATAAAGCTAAACATCTGTTTTGTTTCTTGATTCTTACTTAGTCATTGAATTTTGGGAGAGAAAGATATTCAAGAAAATGTAAATAAATTTCTTCTTCTTTATTTTTTTTTTGTTGGGTTTCTTCGAATTCTTAATTTATTATCAATTCATTAGTAAATGTCTTTATAAGAACGTTAAATCATGAGCAATGATCAGCGTCTCTTCAACTTTCTTTTATTTAGAAATTTTTATCTGTCATGAAGATCTGAAATGTAATAAATTTAGATATGAATGTTAAAATCACCACCCAAAATTTCTTTTGATATTCTAATCAATATAACATGCTCTAGTTAAACATATTAATTACTCAACATTTTTTTATTACCACAAAGATATGTTCATCGATCGAAGACATCAAGTGAATGACCTCAAAGAAGAAATAGAAATAAAAAGTTTAACAAATCCTCATGAAGCAGGCACCGAGAAACACGATGATTAAATGCTGATCTGTTGTTGATTAATTAAGCGCCGTAAGCATGACATCACACAATTCGAATAAAAACTTTTAAAACATTCCACAACAAGCATTAACTTTTCTAACTCAATAGAAGCAAGTTTTTCTACTACTTCGTCCACTTGATGAGAATATTAATCATATGTAAGAATCTTAAATTAATGCTTGATTCAAGGAAATCCAGATTATTAAGCGTTGGACATCTGCTGCGAAATTATTCATACATTGTCGAATTCTAACTAAGAATAAACTTCAATAAATTTAATTTATCGATGCTGAAAATCTTGATGAGTTTCATGAACTGTTCGTTTTCTTTTGCAATTTAAACAAAATTCAGCAATCAACTTCTTCCTGGTATACTTTACGATCGACAGTAAGAGTTTTGACTCCGTCATGAGTAATTAATTCTCATACATAGCAAGCAGTCATCGATAAATTAAAACAAGCGGCAAGCGTTAAGAATTCTTCAAATGCCAATCGATAATGAAAGGAAAAGAAATGTTTGAGAGTCGCTGGAAATTAAATCGAGTCGTCAATGTCGTGACATAAATTTTAAAATTCTGAATTCCAAATACCCGACGACTTTGATGTATGCAAAACGCCACGACAAATGTTTCTTCACCTAGATTGAATGTCTTGAATTTTACTTAAAATTGATAAACGCCAAAATATCGCAAACGCGACAGATTTAGATATAAAGACAAGAAAAAAATAAAAAGATCAAACGAAAGGTGATAAATATTATGCAGGTATCTAAGGCGTCAGTAGTAGACATGAAAGAGAAAACCCTCACGCCCTTGTGACTTCACATTTCATCTTTCAAACAAAGGCCGAGTCATAAAACATGTCAGAGCATAATTATGCTTCATTTCTTTCTTCTCTTTTTATTTGCTGAATTTGAGGCTAAATGTGTCACATCCGATTTAAGTAATGTCAGTTAACAGCTGCTTCAATACACGAAAGCATTGTTGAGGTTTTTTTGCAGTTACAATTCTGGATGTCAAATGTTGCACTCAATTAATCAATATTAATGTCAATATTGTAAACTAGATGGGATTAAAACTTTTAACTCTTGTTAGGATTCATTGTGCGGGTGTCTGTTTTAAATTCCATAAGACTAGTTTTGATTATAAGTTGAACGACTCCATTTCAAAGATTTAAAACGCGTCATCATCTTTCAATGATTTTTCATCTCTTAATTTGCGAATTTTGGCATCCACTTGACTTCAAATCATCTCCAACATTCGCATGTTACGCTATTTATAAACGACCTGAATCGTCGTCTACTCTCAAAGAAATTTCTTAAGTAAAGAAACTTGTCAAGAATTTCTTGCTTAAATTTATTTCTTTTCCATTCTTTCTCACTCTCGACCGCTTCGTTTCCGTATTTTTCTTCATTTATTCACTAAGATTCTTTTTTTGCGTTTTAAGAAATAATTTGCGATCAGAGGATCGAGAAGAAAAGTCAAAACATGTCCGAGAAAGTGATCGCAAAGGGAAAAACGGTGGCAACTGTGAATGAACATGATTTAGTGGTGTAAGGTGATGTACGCAAACGACAAGTGAATGAAAAATGAGTCAAAAATATTTTCAGCGAGCTGAATATTTGTTTTAAAGAGCTTTATGGTCCAAGTGGATTAACTAAATAACGGATTCAATAACAGTCACTTGTCGCTGCCGAAAATATGAAGTTAAACATCAACTTTTCAGTCTTAATCGCAGATCGCAAAGTCAGTAAGTAAATTATGCAAATTTTGTTGTTTATTTATGACATGATCTCGAGAGTTGTAAGTATGTGAGAAGAGTTAAAGACGTGAAGTAGCGCTTGACAAGCAGACGTTAAGAGAATTTAAATTGCATGATTTCTTCCAACACTATCAAAGTCTTGTGCATTAAAAAAAGTTTCTTCTTACTGAATGCAAGCGAAGAGTCCAAACGAATCCATTGTTGCATCAACCAAAAGCAAAACAAGAATATGTTGAAGTTTAGGAGAAAGAATGCGCTCTCGTTATTACTACGTGTTGGACGTTATATGTTATGCATCATTTTACTGACTGACTGCATGGAAATTAACTGAATGAAGCGAATGGAAAGGAAAATAACTCTCGACAAAGAACATTTCTGTGCTGCTTTTGTGCGCTTTACAATAATAAACAAATCGTTTGTTGTTTGTGTGTTAAACGACCCCAAACTTTTCATTTCACTTCATTATAATTTTTATTCTCGTTGAAACTTATGATTTGACTGAAGGAGAAAATTTGTGATCTGCAAAACTTATCCTATTCAAATCTCAAATTAAACTACAAGCTGCGACTTCAAATCAATCTCTCAATGTTTACTTTCTGTCTCGTTGAATATTCAAAACAAAATCTCAACTTCACGATTCGTTATGCTGGTTGTGACGGTTCAACCAATTTATTTTTTTAATTATGATTAAAAAGATTCTCTCAACGATGTGTTTGGATTATCATTGATGCTCGTTAGAATGTTTTTCCGCTGTTTTCATATTTGATTTATAACTTATAAGTTATAACACAAACAATAGGAAATTGAAACTCTTTGAGAGTTAAACGAAAGTCTTATGACCGCATGTGGATATTCGATTGTCGGTTTGTCTTCTTGTGACCAAAAGAAAAGTCTTTAAAATGCTTAATAGAAAAAAAAAGAGCTGTAATTGAATGTGTGGCTACATGATGTACAACATGCAGTGAAAGGCAAAGACTTTTAAAGAACTCTTTTCAAAACAAGACAATGACATCGCGGATGTTATTTAAAGTCCAATATTTCCAATCAAACGATCATGAGAAATTGACGAAAGAAGAAAGGAAAGATTTGAATGTGATTAAAGAACAAGAAGATTGGCTTCATCTTAGTTTCTGAACTGATCATTTGAAGAACTTAAGAAGGGTCCGGATCGTGAGAATCGACTTTTGTCAGAGATTAAATTACCACCAAAATAAATTCAAATTGCGCCTGTTTCATCACTGGAAAAGTAATTGATATCGTAGAAATGTGAATCGTTGATCTTTCAAAAGAAATTCTTCTCTTAAGAAAAGAAAAGTTCAATGAAACTGGAATCATGAAAGAAAAACTGTTTCAAAAACTTTTTTCTTTCTTCTCTTACTGTCAAGATTACAATCACAGAGTCTTTTGCTGTTATTGCTGTTGATTCATTCATTTGAATCTGAATCTAAAAGATCTCAAATTACATAAAGGTGTAGAAGAGGATGGAAGAGCATGAAGCACGAACCAGGTGTGAAGGTTGCCATCATCCATAATTGAACAGTTAAAACTGATCACAATACCGTTGAATCAACTCAAGTCCCCAATCGACGACTGTTTGTTGTGCCTTTTTGCCCTTTTCAAACAATAGCAATTAAAATCATGCTCGTCGCGATAAAAAGCCTTGAATAAGAAAAAGTGTCGCTTTGAACAACCGATAATTTATGTAAATTAATTGTTCAACGTGAACAAAGATTAAAAGGCAAGAAATAAAAAATATCTTGTCTCGAGATTGTTGTTAAACATTCAACTGATGTCAAAAAATCTTCGAAGAAGTGAAACAGCAAAATGAAATAAAATTTGCTGCGATTTCTTGTCTTCACTTTATGCACAACACCAACCAAGCATTTGAATGCGATTGAAATGTCTTTCAAGTCTTTTCTACTTGAAGTTGAAGTTGCAAATTTATAAATTGATTATTGAGAAGCATTAAAGACTGAAAATCAAGCAGGAAAACAGAACTTCAAGTATAAGAGTCGTAAGAAGTAATTTGTTTACCCGTTTCACGACTAACAAGGTTTGTTTATGTACGACTTAACCCGTAATTTTCATGTACGAATCATCAAAAATCGTAAGACTTATTTAAGCATCGCTGTCCGTCGAACATCACACACCATTGAACTTGTAAGAATCGCTCTTGTAAACTTGAAATCCGATGAAATAAACAAGAAGAAAAGACAAACATAAAAATAAAAAAAAAAGAACGAACTAGAGTGAGAACTGTAAGATGTAAGAAGTGATCTCATGATCACAGTTGTGTGCTGTTGAATGAAACATGATCGTAGTCGTTATTTGTAAAGCTTATTAATCAAGAATTTACTTCAACAAAAACTTTACTTATCAATTAAATTCAATTGCTTACAACTTTTGTGTACATTTCTTCTTCAAACATTTTCAAAATTTTTTGAGAAGATTAATTTAAAGTCGAATCTTTGTTTTCTAATTTTAAGTTTCGCAGAAACTTTTCAGATGAAAGAAATTTCATTAAGAATTAAAAACAGTCAATGACGACAATGAAAAGGAAAACAAGAGCAACAATAACAACAGCAGATCGCACCCATATATGATTAAACGATTTATGCCTTTTTTCTCTCTTTTCTTGTACTTCAACCATTGAAACTTTCAACACGCTTAATGCGAATGGTAAACGAACCAACCATCTGTTTAATGTTTTGGTGATTTCCTGCTAATATCTAAAATATTTTTATCGATCTTCTTCGTTGATTAAATGTCGAACGTCATAAAATATTTAACGATTATTGTTGACTAGAAAAAGTTTCTTTCTACGGAATTTATTGTACAACAAAGTTTATGACTCGTCCCAGAATGTAAATCAAATTTGTTTGTACTTTCTTTTGTTGTCGTGTCCAATGAGTGTAGGACTGAATGGCTTGGCTTGGCTTATTGACCGTTGCAAGACTTACAAAAAAAATATTCAAGAGAAACCACAAAATGTCGAGCGTGCATCTTTCGTGAAAGACTTCATCATAATCTCAAAATACACATTAAAACGTTTCTCGACAAAACTATTTGTCTTTGAATGGAACATCAACTCCAAACGCAATCCCCAGAGCGCATCCACTCACAAAAGCAAGGGAGAATCTTAACAGCAACACACATCGTGCTTTACAACCATCAATAAGACGGTTTTGTGTGTTCAATTGTTATGTAAATAAAATGATGCACTTTTTAGTTCCAACTGATAATTTCCATGTTAAACATCGTCTTTGTACTTTATGCTCTTCCTCTTTCTTTCCTCGTTTAATTTATCTTAAAAAGCAGACATTTCAGTTCATTTTATCATGAAATATTCATGAAGCATCCAAAATATTGAATGAAACTTTTTTATTTATTGCAAACGTGTAATTAGGTTTAAGTTGGAATAAAAAGTTTATTTATTCATTGAAGAATCTGTCAAAATTTACCCTCTTCCTTTTTCATGAGGAAACTAAAAAGATTTCAAGATCTTAACCAACATTATTATACTACGACGATGAGACAACAAAACAGACCCGAAAAAATAATAAAAATAAAACGACATATCATCGTCGTTTGTGCACACACAACAAATAATTTTATAGCCTTGGTCGACAACACTTGAACAACCAACATCATCCAAAGCAGTGAAGGGCTCAAGGAATTCTTTTCATTTTTTATCATCGCGCTGTTCTAACGTCATGAATAATTTTTCTTTCATTTTCCCTAAAAAAAAGAAATAAAAGGAGTGCCACAATGTCGTGTTGTTGTTGAGAGAGAATCCTCTAAAAGTGAATTCATTTTAATAAACAAGTCGGAAACGTCGAAATTTTAAGATTAAAATCAATATCTTAAGAACTTTGTACTCAGATTCATTTTAATTTCGTTCTGAATGACGAAGGAATTTTTTTCATGTCTTCGAATTGAGACAACATTGTTATATAAATCAATCAACCTCCCCCAACTTTTGATGGTTTATTTTGTTTACACTCCTTCTTTCAACTCTAAGTTCAGTCTACATCACGCATTCCTGTGCTTGATAAAACTCTCGTTTGACATTGATTTTGTGTTTATATTTTATCGTTGTCTTCTCTCTCACCATTCACCAGAAGGCACTACGATAATATTGCGCAAATAGTCTTCACATAATATTCTACAACTCGACAAGGGAGTTTTATGCACACAGCAAACGGGGCGTTAAATGTGGCGTGTCATTGAAAGGGAAAATGTGATTATCGCTTCAGCAAATGACTTAATTTCATTAGCACGAGTGCAATTAGGCTATAAAAGAATTTGTAGGAATAAAATTCTTTAATGACAATTAACGAGATTTTTTTTTATTGTACAGTCAAACTTCTCGTTTAGATAAAAATTAATTTTCAATTTAATAACAATGAATTATGTAAAGTTCCCCCCACGCAACTTCTAATCATTCTTTTATCATCCATAAAGAAACTCCAGACTTTATTATTTTCAGCATTTGGTTACATTTCAATACCATACAAATCCAAATGCATTTACTCGAATGCTTATCTCTAAAATTCAATTTGAGAATGTAATTTATTTAGTCTGAAACACTCCCAGAGCATTTATTCCTTTCGTTTTAATAAATGCTAGAAATATGAAATAAGAAAACCTTCTAAGACTGTTCAATAGCCGAACTTAACTAGGTTCGCTTTGTTCTTCACGTTCATTTATAGCACTCGAGGGCATTAAAGACGCTAATGGCGATAACTCGCAGGTTTCATATTCCCAAATTCATTAAAACTTTTCGCACGATTCATCGACGCTTAGAGGGCTGAACCATTCTCGTCTAAGGCATCAATTTATTTAATTATGGTTCTCGTAAACGGAATGTTTATGTTTACATTATGTTCTTTGTTAAAATATCTTTTAATACTGAGAAAAAATAAACTGATGGTGCCAAAGTTCTAAAAAAAGAGAAACAATTGTAAACCAACTGCACCAACAGGCTGGCACTAATCACATGGGAGTGAAACCATTTGAGTTGCATCATACGGGCACTGATCAATATCATCATCGTCATTAGATTGAGTGTCTGAAGTCACTTCTACAATGAAATGTTGCAGAGAAATATTTCATGACACAGTCGGAGGGCGTTTAACTGATAAGGGTAATAAAGCAATCTATGTGGATATAAGAATTCTTTCGAGGAAAAAAAAAAAGGCGGGAAGAAACGACACAAAAATAAAAAAATGAATTGAGTTCAGGTAGATGAACAGAAATTCTTTTGTTACACCTGTGCCAACACAACAAAGCGTCTGAAACTTCTTCAACTTATGCTAATTCTTGCTGCTGATAATTTTTTATTTTCCTTTTTGTCAAATTCTACTAAGACGACAGAAAAGAATTCTTTTCTAAAGAATGAGATGAAACTGAAAACATGAAGATCACCAGCACACACACGGAACGGAACCTTCTAAGATTCTTTTTCGTGTGTCGTTCTCTGTTTGTCTTCTTCATTAAAACAAAGTGGATGTTCGATTGAAACGAAGGCGAAATAAGAGAAGAAAACCTGATTTTGTCTGAACAGGTAAGCCGACGTTCGAGGTCTGTTTATGATGCTGGGATGAAACACAACTTATTTCGTTCGAATACAACAAAACTAATTTTTGCGCAGTAATTACAGCGTTTAAAGCCCGTTCAGATTTTAATCTTCTTCAAATTATCTTCTTACCATTTTTTATCATTCTCCACTTCGTGATGAATCGCCACTGAATATCCAAAGTATGAGTTTAGTTGTCGATCGAATTTGTAGATTGGAAGACGAGTTTCTAAGTTAAAACTTTGAACACTAATCGTAAAAATTAGAAGCACATGAAGCGCCTTAATCCATGTCAATTGATCACTTATCATAGTTCAATTTACTCTCTTCCTTAAAATTAGATTTTGAATAATTTTTTTTTTATTGAATAAGACACAGTCAGCGATGACCTTATGGCACTTTAACTAACACCACATTTCAATTAATTAAGCAACACTTATTTTACAGTGAGCTCATCTTAGTTTTTTTTGTTTTGTTTTTGTTTTCCTCTTCTGCCTCTGATGATGATCAATTCAATTTGAAGTTATCAACATTTTAACGACTCGCGAGGTGACACAATGAACTTTGTTTATATTTCACCTTTGCTATGTGTATAGTTTAATTACTTGTGCTTATTTGTGTTGGTATTTTGAAATGATGTATAAGTAAATTGATAAAAAATATTCTTATCTTATCAATATTTTTCACTTGTGATAAGAATACATATTATGATATTTGAGGCGAATTTAGTATGTTCTATTGCGAAAAAGACATTCTTTTTTCGTAACTTAATAACTATTTGTGGAATTTACAACACCAAAATCAAAAGAATGGTAAATTCGATGAATGATGTGGTGATGTAGTCGATGTAGAATAAGAACATTATTTGTTTTTTCTTATTTTCTTTATTCACTTAATAGCTGATGATGCAATTTCTTAACACTTGTAAACCGCGATAGTCGACGATGAAATTTTTTAACACCTTGTTTCTTTGAAAGCCACTCACGAAGTGAAGAGAATTTTCTCTTGTGCAAGGAGAGTTTCTTGTACAACTCAAGTGAACATACTGTTGTCTCGTTCTCACTTATGATGGCTTTGTAAATCAAGCGATGAGAAAGGGAGAAAGAACGAAAACAAAAAATAACGCGGGAGAGCTTTAAACACGTGATTAAATTATAAACACTTCATTTCATTCATTCCAAGTTCAATCGGAAGTTTTTATTGTTAAAAATAATTTGCAAACTTATTTTTCACATGATGTCAGATTTTTTTATGAATTCATAAAATTCTTATTGAAATAAATTTCAACGGTCGATGATTTAAATTGAAAATTTGAAATACCCGCAAGGCGTAGGAAATATCACAGAATATTTAAAACTTTAAAAACATAAGAAAAAAAATGATTAAATTTACAAATGGATACTCTGATTTTTGTATTCCTTACAATGAGAAGGAAGATTGCTTAAAAGAAATATTAAATGAACTCATAGATGGTAAATAATCTCATTTGAATAGATTTTTTTATACATTCAATCTTGTTTCAGTTGGTTTTCGGAATGTTGCAATTGAACAAACTCACATTCATCAAACGATTGGTTCCAAATCCGATCCTATTCCTGAACCAGTTAAATTAGATTCATTGCGTGCTGAAACAAATGGAAAATTAAACCTTTACAATAGACTGACTGTCGTCTACTCAGATCCTTCAGTAACGCATGTTTTAAGCCGGTCTCAGAATTTTAAAAAATATCAAATTGTAGCTGCTCTTCCTACTTCAGAGTCAGCACTTCAACATGCTTGTCAAACATTTCAAGGCGACATTGTCACTTACAACACCGACACGATTAAAATTCGATTGAATAGAAAATTTTATTATCTTGCAATTCGACGCAACATGTTCTTCGAACTTAAATATTCACCGGTGATTGTGGATGCGAGTGAACGACGTGCGACAATCTCTCGTGCTCAACAATACCATATGGTTGGTAAATCAAAAGGAATTCTTATTTCTAGTGAAGCTGCTGATCGATTTAATATTCGAAGTCCATACGATATTTCAAGTCTTGGAATAATCTTCGGTTTAAGTGAGGAACAAGCCAAATGTTCTATCTCAACAACAGCAAGAAAAGTTTTTGTTGCTGCTGAATGTCGTAGGTTAGGAAGAACTCCTGTTTTAATGGAATATGCAGATGTCAATACTTCTACATCAGAAGAAGAAAATGAAAGTGATGATGAATCGTCTTCACAGGAATCAAGAAAACGCAAGAATGACTCAATTGGCGAGATTGAGAGGAAAAAAATAAAATCATAGAATATAAAATAAGTTTGATATTTAAGAACGTTTATTTGTAAAGATCGTTGAGAGAATAAAGAAAAAATGTTTAAAATTATCAACTTATGGTTTAAGATGTCGTATCTGGTTGTTTCCAGAAAATTGTTTTGTGTGTTGGAAAATTTAGTACAAGTGTTCAGCATTCGAGCTTCTGGGCTTCTTCAATTTTTCCATATTCTTCATTACAATGTCATGTAACGAGCAATAACGATTTCTGACCTCACTCAACACTAACCACAAGCTTAGGAATTCTTTTTCGTCCATTTCTTGTACAGCACGTCGGTAGTCTTCGATGTGAGGATATTTGGCTACCTTTGAAACCAATTTTGCTCGTGATATAAAATACCGGGATATCTGATCAAAAAATGCTGCAGCTTCAGATTCAACTGATTGAATCTCGGCTAATGTGTCTTCTTGAATTGAGACGCCAAAATTGTTGCCGTCTTCGATTTTAGGAATCATGAAGCTTATCCACATTTTCAATAAGTTCGAATCTTCAACAAGACCGCGAATTACTGGCTTTACAACTTTAATGATGTCGCAAATGGGTGCGTTACATTTGACGGAGCCTGAAGGAAGAATCATCACTTTAGTGCCAATAACATCGGAAGCCTCGACTCGAGAGCGTTTAGCAGAAGGTTGTCCATCATCTTCAATACAATTCAGTAACGGTATTGGATCGGGAACGTTGATATTCAAATCTTGATGTACATCATTAAAGTTTCTTTCTGCGAATGATTTTGTTGAGAGAAGATCATTCAGTTCAACTATTTTTGCTGGAAATCCAACGACAATCAAATCTTCTGCCTTTTTAATCAATGTATCTTTGTACTCTTGCACCTAAAATGAAATTGTAAAGTTATAATTATTTTGTATTTCATGAGACTACGAAAATTGTTTTGTTTTTATTAACCTCGAAACAATATTAAAATAAATTTAAAATTATTTAATAACTTTACTCAACTTTCATGTATTTGCTTATTTGCTTATATTAAAAATATGTTTATATTAATTTAAAAAAAAAATTGAGTTGAATATAGTTATCTCAATAATGCTGTGAGAAATTCTTTGAAGAAAATTCACATGAATTTTGTTAAATGCCGATCAAACACTAATTAATGCTTACTTTCTTGGTGACTTCAGCTTTATCACCCATAATGTCTTGTTTTTTATTGAAATAATGCGCTTTTGAGTTACGATATAAATAAAATGCAATAAAATGTTTAAATATTGAATATGCTGTTTTGCAAAAGTGAGGAATTTGACTGAAAAAAGATCGAATCAGAAAGGAAAGAGTCGAAAATCTTGAGCGAAATCAAATTTAAAATTCGCATGACCGTTAAAATTTTATTCAAAGTTAATATATCTGAGTAGCGATAGCGAATTCAATGCTTTTCAATTTCCTTAAAAATGCTATTGAATCATTCCGAAATATTATTTCTATTAATCAAATACGAAATTCCAATAGATGTGACTAATACATGATGCAATTTCATTTTAAATGACGATAAACTCACAAACTTCTCCGGAACTATCCTTATCATACCTGACAATTAAATTAAGATAAAAATTGAAGTCTTTGATGTTTTGCTGTCTTCTAATTGAACAATATATTTTAGATAAAAATGACACGAAATTCGGAACCGAAACTGTTGGATGACATTATCTTGATTGAAATTTTTGTATAAAGGAAATGAAAACCTTCACAATAAGGCCAGTTTTTTTAAAACGAGACCTGGAATAAGCGAACTAAAATGAAACGTAAGCACTAAAATATTTTATATCAATTTGAAAGTGTCTGAAATATGAGGATAGAAATATAAAAGGATTATATATTATTTAAACAGCAATATTAGTGGTGACAGCATTGTTTGCATATGCACTAGCATTACCTCAAAATGTGGATATTGAAAAAGAAGATGAAAAAGTACATGAAAAAGTG